>VXBX01003755.1:709918-899072 GCA_013400415.1 Scytalopus superciliaris | reverse complement strand
CGCTGCCCCTTCCGCCGGAGCCGCCGCAGCATGGCCGGGGCGCGGAGCCGGCCCCGCAGCGGTAGGTGTGCCTGGAGGAGAGAGCGAAACCGTGCTCGGCTGGGGCGGATACCCACGGGCAGCCGAGTTGGTGGGGGAAACAGTAGGGTTCAGATAAAGCCTGCCCTGGGATCCATTATAAAGTAACTCGGGTGACTATCCCGTCATGTGGGGAGCACTGTGCTTATTAGAGGCTGCTATCGCTTAAGTAGATTGGAGTATATATTTATTCAGTTAAGTTGTGTGAGAATTTGTCTGTATATGAGCCATCTGCACTTGTCATAAAATTAATGGGTCGTATGCTGCGCAGTGCTTCATCTTCCCTGAAAAAAAAAAAAATAAACAAAATGGATATTTCAGTGTGGATTACTCAGGCATTCTGTCACAAAGTCTGGAAGTTGGCTCGATAAGTGCCTGTGTGTGTAACTGGGAGAGCAAACCAGTGCCTGGCTTTAGATCCAGTGTCAGTGTCATAACTTGGTGTGCAGGGCAGCACACACTGGAATTTCACGCTCATCCCACAGTTTTGCAGCCAAAACCACAGTCTCCCATGAAATCCTTCCTCAAACGTACAGACATTGCATTGCGTTTAGTCCACACAGCTCTGTTTGCCAGGCTGAAGGTGCAAAAAGGAAGTATATGCTGACTGAAATCAGCAGAGCTGTGATCAAAAAGAAAGTTATATTTAGTTTAGAAAAGTTCAGGAAATTCCGCAGGAAAAGTGAAATTCATGTACATTTAAATAAGGGGGGAGCATAGAGATAATAAACTAAAATTTTAGCTTGCTCTGTGCAACTGTAGTAACAAAAGTACAGTAAAAATACAGAGTGAGATTCAGATTTCATTGTGACTGATGGATATCCTGGTAGGGGTTTGGGGCTCCAAGTAAGATTAATTCCCTGTTTTACGAAGTCTTTTTCATATGTTACCACCTCAGCATAGTCTAGCCCATGCCAAAACGTTCTCAATTAGAAAAGGCTATGTAACTACTATAATTTAAGTGATTTGGTGGCATTCAGCCAAAGTGCTGTTATTGCAGAAGTAAACAAAGTGAAAAAATACTGCTCTCTTTTAACATTTTTCGATTAACTAGTATTTGTGGAGGTTTCATGTTTCTAGTGGCAGGAAGCCCATCCAGAAATAAGGCAAGTGGGGCTTTGCAGTGTCCTTTTAACTGCAAAAGTTGCTCGTGCCTCCTACTATCTGCACAGTCAAAGGAAAACTTGAATATAAGCAGGCTAACTCCTTGATAACTTATCTTATGATGAGTTTAAAGATATTTTGACTCTTGCATGTGTCAGCAAGAAAAGAAGTTCTGAGAAACAGCAGCAGACTAAAGGGGCTGTCAAAATAGGCTCTAAAAACTTAGGTGTGTTTATTACTGACTTAATAAAGATTTAAATAATTTATTTTAATTGCTTGATTTGAAATCGCTCCATCTTTTCCTAGCTTCGCAACCCATATGCACATCTTTCAGTTGTGGCCTGACCTTTTCTGTTCCAGCTATTTAATTAACACAGTATAATATTCTGTGTGAATTATTCTTGTTTGCAGGATATGGTACCGCTTAAATTTGTTAATGTAAAGGAGCAGTGCATTGTTGATAAACTGTTGGAAACCAAATTAGCTTTATCTTGCAGCTAGCTGATTGCATTATTTCACTCATGGGTATAATACTTCTCTAAATATGCTAATTTCACTCTTTTCTCCGTGTGGTGACATTTTTACTGTTCTCATTACTGACATTTCTAATATTTGGGGTGGGGAAATTTTTCTTACTTTAACCTCATTATAATGTAGCTAAAGAATATTATCTGATGAAATGTACATATATTCAGGCAAGAGGAAAGGTTATTTGTCTCCTGGCCCATAACTTTTGTGTATCTAGCAGGGCTTGCATGGACTTGATGGCACCTAGAGCCAAAACTGTGAAACAGATGCCCATCCAGGTACTAATTGCCCAACCACAGTATGTATCCATTGGTAGGTCCCTCCATTTCTAGCCTAAAATCTCTCATGGTGGCTGCATGTCCATATTGATGCCTGTCTCCTGTGTCTGGCCTACAATGTTCTGGAGTTCATCTTAGGAGAAGTTGGTGGCCTGGAGCTCTGATAGACTAGTGGTGACAGCTAAAATTTACGTGACTGAAGCTGTTATTGCTTCCAAATGCTCGTCCCATCCCTGAGGCAGGCTTGGCTGATCCACTTCTCAGTTGGCACCTACAGCATGCCTTTTTTAAGATTGGCTTAAGAATATAAACTGAGGCTTTGACAGGTTTGTTATAACTTGAGGCATCTGGAGAATCTAGTTCAGCTAAAACATATCTATCATGTAATAGTTGAGCTGGACAGTCCAGGAGAGTATCCTCTCCATGGAGCAACCCCTGGTTCCCAACACATTTGGAAGTGATGCTTGCTCTCTCCAGACACCATGTTTTTGACAAGTTTGCTCTCCATGTGACTTTCTTCACAGCTACCCAAAGAACTTCAGCATCCCCTTGGTTCTCATTCCTCTCTCCCAACAACTCCTAATATGTGTACAGTCTTGTCCTTTCTTGTGTCAACTCCTACCTAGCAATGTGACAAGCAGCAAGTGATGGTGTACCCTACAAAACCTAGAAGCACTTTATCACAAAATGGGCAGACCCTGAAACCAAGAATTCAAAAGTAGCATTTAGCCACTTCTGAATATTCCTTCCAGCATCTAGAAAAAGGCCTGTTTTCAAGGGATTTCCCTCAATTTCTAGACTTCAGCTGGAGTTGTGACAATGCAGTTTCAGAGCTGCCATAAACAGCACTAGTGTAGCAGGGAGCTGTAATGGGTGTGTTTTTTACACTGTGTCTTGAACAACACCTCTGAAGGTGAGCCTGTGAGGTGTGAGCAAATCCCATTCTTCCCTCAAGTTTTGACATCCCTTTTCTCCTAGTTACTCAGGAACAAGTTGTTTAAAATCTGGTCTATCTTGGGCTTGGTTTGGGCACTTTCCAGTCTGTGTATTTGGTAACTTTCAGCATCTTTTCTTCCCTTTCTTTTTTTATTGAGAAGTAGGTAGACTCCAGTTCTAACATCATACTAAAATTTCCTTGTACTTTAGGAGGGAAATACAGTGCTTCCTTTTCCTTTTTTCTCTAGTATCAACAAGAAACAAAAATGTGGACACAACTTCAGCTTATGAAAGCTAAACAATTTTAGTCTTAAATTCAAACTTCAGTGTTTTCCACGGGGAGTTCATTTATACTTTTTGATTGCAGGCTCTGTAACATCCCCATTGCAAAGTCTCCATTGTAGTGGAGATGATTCTAGGTTTGTGGTGAGCCAGAGCCCATTCCAAGCTCCTTTAGGGAGATACACTTCTTTTTCTTGTTGAGTCTACTTTTGTGGCTGGCCAATGAAAGACATGTCACCAGATTCCCTGTAGACCACACTGTAGTCTCTTTACTGTAGCTCTGAAGAGGAATATGCAAAAGTCACACCTGACTTGGGCTTTGAGCACATTTAAAGCGTTTTGTACTTCATCTCTACTTGTTCTGCCATTCATCACCTGCTTAAGGATGAACATGTAGGTGATGATTGTACCTTCTTTGAGGGGGAGGTGGCAGCTGCATGATGTCTTTCATCCAAGCACATTTTGATTACTACTTCCTTACCTCACTTAGACAGCCTTCAGGCTCAGTGTCTTAGGTATTTTAGGGAGGTTTTGTTGCAGCTCCAGTCTCATCAGATCACCGCCCCCATGTTCTTTCATTTAATTCAGTGCCACCATGTGCAAGTAACTGCAAATAACGTCAGTGGAGTATTTTACATCCCAAAGCTGTGTAATGGAAATTCAGCTTCAGAGACTAATGGTTTCCTCTCTTCCTGAAAACCTGAGAATTATGGAAATGAATTGAGTCACATGAAAATGTTAGGCTTGAATTGGGAATACAGGGTGAAAATCTCCACCTGTCTCCTTGGGCTAGGACTGGCTCAGTGCAGCTCTCATTGTGATGCCAGCAAGAAGAGATAGCCATAGTGCTCTGGTACGGGTCTGTCCATTGTGTCTCTGATGAATGTGTGGCTCATTTCTGGTCAGATTGTGCCATTGTTCTCCTGTTGGCATTCATCGAAGCAGCAAGGGGTAACTTCATTACTGCTCTGCTGTAATTAACAATGTAGGCATTAGGGAGTTTGTTTCTGTTGGTCTGGCCAGTCAGCTTAGCTGTCGTAGGATAGGTATGGTGTGAGCTCTGCAAATGAGTCTTCTGAAGACCTGATTGGCTGGATAGGTGTTTGGGATCAGATCCGTATTGGGGCCATAAAGCTCACAAAATGTTGTTTGTTTGAAAATATAACTCTGTCATGTATTTCTGTATAGAAGGAAGAGGCTAAATTGATTATTTCTGTGTCTGTGCTTTTCTGAAGAAGGACATACATCATTTAAGTTTAAATTATTCTATGCTTTGTGATCACAGACACAATGAGAGTCTTGGGAGTAGATAGAGTAGCACAAGATTTTGGGTTCCGTAAGACTATTTAAAGAAGGAGCAGTGGTGAGGTAATTTGAATGTCTTGGTATAAAAGTGCAGCTTTAATCTTTCACAGTTTTATTATTTTGCTAATGTTGAGGGAGTTATCTTAAATTTCTGTGTATCATGTGCTTTTGAAGACTGGACATAGAAGACATTATTGCTTCTAATACTAGTATTAAATCAATCATTGGTTGGTAGAGTGATGTTACTATTTTAAAAGAATATTAAAATATTGAAAGTCCCCTTCTGAAGGGAGTTTTCCATGTATACTAATATATTGAAAAATAGTGAGTTCTGGTAAATTTTCCATATTGCAAGAAGCTTCCAAGATTCAAAGCAGCACCACTGTCATAGTTTTTTTGTGAAATTAGAGGTCACCTTCATTCTCCAGAAATGCAGATGTAGCTGATTAAAAGAGGAGTTCACGAAGATCTGATTGGAGACATGGGCGTGCAGTCCTTGATCTTTTCTGATACTTAGGTCTTGGTGTTTACAGATAAAGAAACTTTGCAGGCAGTTGTTATTTGAAAAAGAAAAGAAAGGAAATCTCTGAAGGGAAGATGGTAGAGATATGTTGGCATCACTAGCAGCAGTTTGTTGTATTACGAAGTTGCAAAAGATAAGCTCCTATGTAACAAGGCTGTGCTTTCTCAGTAAACACAGTTTCTTTTATGTCTAACATTTATATTTTAAAAAAAGGAACCAGCATTAATGAAATGTTAAGGTTGAAAATTAAATCTGAAAAACGCGGTAGTTTACATTTTTGTGGGCTAGTTTAGATCAAGTGTATCCTTGACGTTATGTCAGAGCAAGATTTTGCAGTCTTTATGTAAACCCCGGGATTCAAAACATATACTGGTTTTTGCAGACAAAATTCGTGTTGCTGCATGAGAACCTTTATAGAAAGAAACAGCAACTTCAAACAAAGGTTAAACTCACTTTTGCTTGTTTTACCATGCTGAAAGAAATGGAATTATCTAAACAATGGAATAATAGCCATGCTTTTTGCTTAATATTCCTATAATAGTAGCAATCACTGAATCCAATACCTCGATTGTGCGTGTTGGTTACTCTGCATTTCAGAAACTGTTCTTGAGGTTCACGTGGTGGGTCTCTTTCAATGGAGTAATTTATGTAATTCAAAAATAGCTAGTATAATTTCATTCTGACAATTAATTAGACCTCTAATTGACTCAGCCATTAATCATAATTTGTATCCTCGATAGTACAATAGCTAACAAAGTCATGTATACTACCATCATAACCCCTTTGTGTATCAGATTCAAAAGGTTCAGTTGTATTAATGACTATTTATTACAATGACTTGTAGGGAAAAACTCCTGTATTTTTAGAATACTGTTGACTATTTACTACAATAACTTATGGGAATATGGTGTATTTTAGAAGATTTAGATTCTTTTCTTGTTGGCATTTTGAAGTTCTTGTCAGTCAAGTTTGCAGCACAGAACAACAATAAAGTTGTGGTTTCTAACAGTGAATTTTATATAGTGCATTCATCTGTTTAAGAGTAGTGCTTTTGTATTAATTACTGACAAGGAATAGAATAAACTTTACTTACAATGTGACCAGGTATTTTTTTCCTTAGAAATACACACATTAACTCCCTGACATGCCAGTTCCCTTAATCACCATGTTATATTTGTATTAAGTTTTGTATTAAATTTTCCATTTATTCAGAAATGTCAGAAATGTGTCAGGAATCAGTGCTGGTGGGGTATTGGGAAGAAATGGCTTTGCTATTATATTTCCACATCAGCAGGTGGGTGTAATTCACGCTCCGTAGACAGACAGAAAGGTGGAATTGTGGCAGCCTAGCTTAAGGAAAAAGAAGGGAGTCTGTCCTTTTATAGCCTGGTGGGAGGTTTTGGTCAAAGACCACAGTCTTTTCCTTCAAGTATTTCTTCTGCTAGAGGAGAGCAGTGGAGCTGAGGTCATTCAGCATTCAGTTCCTGAGCTGAAAACCTGCACGACTGATTTTTAACACGTGCCACAGGATGGGAGGAGAACGCAACAGGCAGAAGCTGGCCAGGGCTTCAGGAAGAGCTTTCTAGGAAAAGCCCTATAGGACATAGGGGAAGAGTTCCATAAAGGCATGCTTGAGGTGATACACTGTCATTTAGAACCGGGGCAGGAAGTCCCTCCCAGTGCTCTATTCTGGGCTCAACCCCCTTACTCCCATAAGCAGTCTGGCAGCAATTTCCTTTGCTCTGTCGGAAGGACTGTTTGAGGTTTGAGGGCATAGCCCACACTCTTATCTTACTTCACAACTTGAGTCACTTAAACTTACTGTAAGAAAAACTGTAAGATGCTCAGCCCTGCCTCAGGAGGACTGGAAAGTAAGCCTAAATTCCTCTTTTGGCCTCTTTTTCTTCTTTTGAGGCCCTCCATCCGCCGCAGCAGACATGCAGAGGAAGGAAGGGTGTGTTGACTGCAGGCTACCAGAGTAAGCTTCAGGTCTTACCAGTCTGTCCTGAGAGTCTCCATGAAACTGCTACCTCTCCTGCAATAACCAAAATATCTGTGCAAATCTAGGCTGGCTGCCTGCTGGCTATGTGCGTTTGCAGTATTGACATTCCCAGAGTCAAAACTAATAGTAACTGCAGTAACTGGTCAGGAAGTAATACTGAGATGCTCGTGCAGCCTATCCTGAAAACTACACCTGTGTATTTGGGCACGTCCTGTTTGCCCAGAGTAGGCTGATTATAGTGCATAGCTTGTAATCCATGCAGATTATTTAAAGTTGTTTTTTAATTTACAGAGTTAATGTTCTGTGAAACCATTAAGTCTGACCTCCAAACCAAGTCACTTCTGTTAGGTTTCGGGGAGTTTGCCTATCCTCCCCCATAGCTTCTCTTTTCCCACTCCTGGTTGTTAAGATTAGGTAAGATATTTGAGGTTAGGTGCCTTTTTGAGTGACCTGGCTACTCTGTATTGGTGTATTCAAAATGTCAATTTTTTTTTTTCTTTTCTTTTTTGAGAAGTAAGGATAAGGAAGCATTACAGATTTGCAAGGAAAACAGTTTGGTGATGCTTGTACCAAATACATTTACCAGGATTTCATTGTACTTCCTCTTTTAGAAAATAATTGTAATACCTCTCAATTAAATCACGTATTTAAGCAGTAGGGTGTTTTAGCAGAAGCCAACTGACATGCACTAATGAACTCTTTTAATTTGCTAAATTATTTTAAATGAACGACAGTACATTTAGCTTTTTAATGACAGTACATTTAACTTCTGAACAACTTTGATCAAGTCCACTTTTAGACAGATTGCCTGCTGTGCTAAATTCTTTATTCCCAAACCCCACTCCATTATTCAGAAAAATTGTTAATCAGAAACGTTAAATTATTTTCTCTCCTAGGAGCACAAAGTCTACTGGAGAGTACTTGGCCAATTCATTGCTCTTCTTTTACCTGCCCTCAATTCTCAGGCTCGATGAGTCTTCATGTTTGACAGTACTTGATATAAAGATGACTGGAGAGTTTTGTTTTTTTAATTGGTAGATCTCTATTTTGTAATGTGTTACCCTTATAAAGAGCACCTATGTTTTTGGCCAATTATATAACATGTCACAGTTACAAAACCTGAGCTAAAACTTGGTTCTTTTTTTCAGATCCTGGTTGGATTCTGTACATGCCTTGTGTAAAGTCAAAACATGAGACAAATTATTCCTGCTTCCTTTTGTACTGTGAAGCCACACCATTTGTGGAGCCTGATAGAAAGAACTAATTTAAAGTATTCCTTTTCTCATATGGATCAGGGTACAACTGAGAAAATGAAGACTCCCACAGAGCTTTTCTTTTCAAAGGGAATATGCATTTCTGTTCTTTTCTGCTACCCAATCTCCCCTAGGAGTTTGACATTTAATGCCCAAGATGTGCAGTGGATATTTTGCTTCTTTGCATCACATTTTATTTATACACTTTATACTTGTATGCATCTGTGTCCAAATTGTATGCACTTGTATATGTTACACAACCTCAGGTTTTGCCTGGGAATCAGTTACTGTCAGTCTCAGGCTAGGAAATACTGAGAAGCAAGAGCCCAGCTTTTAAGGTCTTTGTGAAACTATGATAACAATAACTAAGAGCAAGATCATATTAAATTATAATTCTGCTAATACCTCTTCAGGTATTCTGTATTCAGATACCTCTTAATTATTTTTTAACACTCCTAAAGCAAATAGTTCCATCAGAAATCTCTGTTGGTCATGAGCAGAGTTCTCCAAATTATTGTAATACCTATTTGATGTGGTATTTACCTTGTCTTTTCTCTAGCAGGAACTTAGATATGCATGACAAATATTATAGGGAAAGAATTATGTTTAACTAACTATGTTCTCACCAAGGAATACATAAAACTGAATCAAGACACTCACAGATTCTTCACACAAATTTAGCAAGAATCCCCATTTGTCTTTGCAAAAATCCCTAATGTACATTTATTTAAGTCTTTAAATTTTATAAAACGTTTCAGACTTCACTGTGGGTTGTATGATATGTATTGTGTGTGATTATTTGTATCAGGAGAAGTTGCATACTTAACAATGATTTTAGTACTGTTTGAAGGTAGGAGTGATTAGCATCTTACTAAGACTGTCCTCTTTCATTGTTTCTAAATTTTATAGGGAAATAGGTTTACAACTGACGAAAGGGTGATGATGTGACAAACAGAAAGGCTATTTAGCCTAATTGAGGTTTTTTTGTTTGGCATTGAACTTTTGTTTGGCTTGAGCTCTGAGCTTCCCCCTGTGTGTGCACTGTGGTTAAAACCACACCTTGCAAAAGCACAATACACATGTGGAAATCCCATTAGAAAGCCACATGGAATCAACAGTTGGCTTCAAAGGGCCTTCCTGTCTCTTCCAGTAACATTTCAGCTTCAGTAGCAACCCAACTGTTGAGTGAAATTGCAGGATAAACCTGAAGCTTTTGCAATAAAAGTCAGGTTTACAAAATCCTCTGTAAAAGTCCCACTGATTTCTTGCATTTATTTGGGTTTACAGTCTCTAAAATAATTAAATGTACTGCCCTTAAAGCAAAAAAATAGTCAAAAATACAGCTGTGCAGTGATAAACATGGCCTAAGCAGGAATAATTTCATTTCTAGGAGCTGGAAAATCTGAAAGGTGGGGAAGGCCAGCCAGCTGCCACATGGTAAAAGCCACCTCTGTATGATACTGTAATTGCACCGGTGAAAGACAGAAGAAGTTTTATAAACCCCCTGGGAGTGTTCAGATCTGGACTGAGTCTTGCCTTAGCTCTTGAGCAGAATCGCTGTGAAAACACACGCTGAGCTTTAACCTCGTCCCACGCCTCCCGCCAGCCCCTGGCGGCTGCTCCAGCACGTGCCCTTGTGTCTGCAGATGGTCTTTCTGCCTTCCCCGGACTTGCTGCCTCAGGTGACACTAACCTGTTCCTTGGAAAGCCCCAGAGCCTCATGCCGGGGGTAGGGAAGACCATATGGCGAGACATACGGTCGCCGTGAGGCCGCCTTCTGTCCCGGGTGTGCGCGATGCTGGAGCGCCAGACTGGGGGCCAAGTGTCAGAGGCATCTCTGTGGCACAGCAACACCACCCTGTCGAGTGTTGCTCTGCCTACCAGGGGGACTGCGGGAAACAAACCCAAACTCCCTCCTGTCATCGCCCGTAAGAAAGAGAGAAGACTGTTTAAAGTTTTATGTTCCACGGAGAGAAAGAGTCAGAGGCCTTTGGTTTTAAAGCTTCGTGATGGAGCTTTTGTGAGCGAAAAGAGGGGGATTCGGTTTCCCCGGAACTGTGTGGGAGAAGAGACCCCTTGACTGTAGGAAACCCCAGCCCCTGATACCTCCCCCTGAATCTGTGTGAAGAGAGCAGCTCAATTTAGAAAACCCAAAAGCACAGCTATGCAGGAGTATAAACCCTGTCGAAAGAAGTGGGACTTGCAAAATTTAGCAAAGAGGTACAGGGCTCTTTTTCCTGCCATTCACACTGCAGCATTCATGGATTTATCTTAAAGTTATGTTTGAATTAATCCTGAAGAACCTCTCTCAGTGCCCTCGTTCTCAGTGGGTTGTCTCCTGTGTTTCCCCAGCTGGCACCAGTGTGGGACTGGCTGGCTCTCCACTACGTGTCCCACCCAGGCAAAACCAGCACCCAGCAGTAAAGGAAATTTTCTTGTCCTGTATTCATTTAACTCATTGGGCATGCCAGACCTTAATTTGACCCCTAAATAAAGTGATTGGATTGAATTGGTTTATTTTAAATAAGCTGCTGTAAGTCATGGGGAGCCATATGTATCAATTTGCTATGTTAAATCTTAGGCATTGTAGAGATACAAATTCTGGGTGAGTTAACTTCAGTAGAGGTTAAAATATTGAATGGATTTTTTTATTATCTGAAGCTGTAGTCCACTTCTTCAGCTCTATGTTATTCCATTTAAAATAAACAGATTTTCCTTCTCAATATGTCCCTAAAGAAAAGTTGTTCTGAAAGTGCTGAGTTTATTCAAGGTTGCCAGCATTTCAGCTTGACAGTTTCAGTGGGGCATATAAATCTCTAAACAGTAAAGGAGTAAATGGAAATCTTGCGTTAGTTCAGTTCTTGGATTGGCACAATTTCCTTTTTCTAAGTTTTCTGTCAATGAAATTTTAAAACACTTTAAAAATACCTGCTGGTTGGGCTATGCTACTCCTTGGTTTAAATCAAATGCATAAGAAGCTGGTTTGCTATCTCTGAAAACGCACTACACTTGGGAAGGAATCCCAAGCAGAAAGACTTACTCGTAAAGTTTATGTTCTCTAACCTCTGGACGTTATTTAGAAGTTTATTGTTAGCCTAATTCTAAACAATCTGGCTACAGTGCTTTATTGCCTAAGGTACAAGTGAAAATTCTAAGCATGTGTCTATTTTTATTTTTCGTTTTACGTTTTGTGTGCTAATACATCACTTTAAGCTTTAGTGTAAGAATGTTCTTTCCGTGTTGCAGTACAAATTTGACTTTAAAAAAAAATCTACAAATGTAATAAAACAATCAATCATAAACAAAGGAGGTGTTAGTTCTTAATGTTTCCTACACTGTGGGAGATGGTAGGTAACACTTCACATATCATAAATCATGTTTCTACAGCTGAGGGGTTTTTTTTATTATTTACACAGGTGAAGATGTCAAACCATTTACTCCTGAGAAAGCCAAGGAAATTGTGATGTCTTTACAGCAACCTGCAGTCTTCTGTAACATGGTTGGCGACTGGCCAGCCCTGTGCTGGAATGTGAAATACCTGTCTGCGGTGTTGGATGGAAAGACAATCCAGTTTAGGCTGGGTCTGAAGACGGTCGATTTAGGTGAGAATGAGGTGGAGAGGCATTAATGTCACAACTCTCTTTTTTAGGTTCTGCAATTACTTGCTTTTCCATTACCACTGTTCATTCTCTAATGCATTTCTTTTCACTGCGGGCTTTGTTTTTAGGACATGGGATTTGGCCAGCAGTGGAACTCTCCTTTCTCACATGTTTATTCTTAGTAGGAAGTCTGGTGGGTAACACTAACACATAAAAATCAAGTGTCTCAGTTTTCATTCCTTGCTTTGTAGTGTGTATGTTTGGTCCAGTCTTATACATGATTAGGCTGTTCATGTAAGCTGAGCTTTTGTATCCACAGATATGACAGTGTTAAAGAATTAGGGAAAGACCTAGTCTATCTTAGGGGCTTTATCTGTAAAATGGTGATAGTTTGCACCTTCCTTCAGAGGCTTTGTAAGACTGTGGTCCTGTGATGAAAGGTACTGTAGAAGTATAAAGCATTCAGAAAATCATTTGACACCAGTACAATAATTTTACCACTAACCGTCCAGATTCACTCAGACATCTAGGACCATGCCATGAGAGAAAGACAATTTTTGCACTTGATTTTAAATACTACAACTTTTTCTGTCTGTAGGCACAAAATAGTGAGTCATAACATGTCCATGGACAGAGTTTCATACCAGGGAGGGAAGATACTAGAAATTTATTCCAAGATGACAAACAGCCAGCCCCTTGAAAGGTTTTGCATTGCTGTATTTGTGCCCTGTACATCCTTTGCCCTCCCAACCACATGCAAAATACATTTTGCCATGCACTTTCTCCCTTTTGCCTATAACGTATCCTCACTCCCTTTAGGATTTTTTTTTTCTCCTTAGGCCAGAAAAATCCAGTTCCTAAAAAATGTTCAGTATAAGTCATGGTGTTTTAGACCCCACCTAGATATTCTTTCTATAGTCTTCTAACCTGCAGTTGAACAGCTTCTTTCTTGAAATGTAGGGTCTGCAAAAAGACTCCAGATGAGGGCCTGCCAGTTCCAGTGAAAGTGATAGGGTTACATCACATTATCTTACTTAACAACACTGTGTGAAATTTGCTTTCTTCACAGCATCATGGCAATGTTATTTCATGTTCAATTTTTGCAAGAGAAGTGATGAAACAGAAGTGTTAGAGGGAAAATGCCTGGCATGTTAGGATTTCAAAGCATTTTACCGTCATGGGTTGATGATTCCTATGCCATTCCTGGGAAAACAGATGTTATTTATTCACTTTCTACAGATGGGATAACTGAGGTGTAGAATTAATACGTTGGTGCACATCTTCATAGCAAGATCTCTGCAGTTCAATGAGGTACCAGCCAGTTCTTGTACTACAAGTGAAAGGCAGCCTGTTGTCAATAGGGAAGGTGTCGCATATATATATATATATATGACATTTTCTTTGATACCTTGTTAATATATCTCAGTTGTAACATGCCAAGCCTACCAGGTGAAAAAATAGTTTTGGTCCTACTCTCCATTAATTAGGAGGCACTTTTTGAGAGCCAAATGGGTGTGCCAGCTGGGCAAGTTTCTGATGGGATTGATGGAGTGTTATGTAGCTAAGTCACGGATTGATGCTACCAAGTAAGTAGATAAAAGTCATCACTTAACAGTAACTTCTATTCACTAGGGACATAGTGTGAATTTAAACGGGTACTTATGTCTTGAAGCATCTATCTGCATTTTGCTTTTTCCTAAAGGCATCCATCCCTATGCAGCAATGAGTTTGTCTCCAGGATACTCTATTATATGCTAATGTGAGGTGGAATTGTCTTCAAGAAGATGGGTACAGCCTTCAGAGGCTATATTGTAACTGAATAAGGCCTGTGATGCTATAAGAAATTTGCATTGTAAGGATATATTAGTGAAGCCATTATCGAGGCCATCTCAAAGTCTGAAATAATGTAATACATTTCATGTTCCACTGTCATTTGAAAGGTGGTTGATATCACTCTTGAATGCTTAACACTATTTTTTAATGAGGGCCTCTCTTTCTCCTAACTTTCCTGGATGAAACAGAAGCAGTCATGTGGTTAGAGAAAGTAACAGAAAAATACAACTAAAATTGTATTGATCTGTCTGTGAATATTCCTTCCATGCTTACAATAAATTTTTTGCCTTAAGACTAGGTGGGACCACTCCTGCCACTGAGTTGGAAACATGTTAAAAAACCCCCATTCTCCTGCATGTTGGTACATTTTGGTGTCACTCCTTCAGAGTTTCTGAACTTATTTTAACCATGAGGTTCATCTGGAAGACTCAAAATCACTTGAGACCTCTTACCATGGCAACTTCTCATCTTTCTTTAATGCCAGATCTGCAGCCTGGATGGGGTTCCCAAACTGACGATTCCTTAATATAAAAAAGTGAGAATTGCAAATGGGGTAACTTGGTGGGAGTTGAGTGGATTTTGTAATTGCTTTTTTTTCCTAGTTTTTAATTTCCCGAGCCATATGAATGTGGAAGACACATTTGAAACATGGAAAATGTGGGAGCCAGCAGTATTATTTGTGTGAATTGCTTGTACCTACCTAAGTTTGAGTGTTTGATAGTATTCTGTCTGATTACACAAGTTAAACAGTATGTGTCCATAAGAGGGGAAAAAAATACAATCAGAGCATTAAGCATTGACAGAGATAAGATACCTCCAGAGACAGTACCAGCATTCATTACAAGAACAATGAAGGCACTATTAATCAGGAAATCCCTACACATCTAGTTCCAGCCACGCTAAAAGATTTATTTTTCTCATGTGGGATAAAGGGTGGGCAAAAGCTGCAGAAGTCTGGTTTCTAACAGAGGAAATGCAGCATTATAGCCCCTCTCTCTGATGGACACCTGGAGCACACCAGCAAGTACAAAGTAAGGAGAAAGCTTACACATAACTGATTTCTGTATGCAGCTATTTCTTATTTTGACCATTTTCTGTGGTTGTTTAGTAAAATGAATAAACAATGAGTTTACTGTGAAGAAGCTGGAGGGAACAAGAAGTTGTCATGCTGATCAGTTTATGAGTCACAAGATCTCAGGAGGAAATTTCTCTTATTGATAGTGGATAGAGCTGATGCTGTCAGATACAAGCTGGATAGAAAAGGGCTGCAACTTGATCATCTGACCAAGAGGTTTTACCACTAAGGATGACAAAAGAATTCAGAACTCTGAGGTTTGATGCAGGGAGGAACTGCAAAGGTGGCTATACACTCAGCTGAATAGGAGGCTGAAAACACAGTACAAATACTGTACACTGATTAAATGTTGCATAAAGTTGAGATTTGAGGTGGTTATTGGAGTTGGATGTGGATGGCCAGTTTTTTTGTTTGTGAGTATGCCTGTGCTTTGTTATAGTATGAAATGGCTATTTCTTGCTTGGATTATTTATTTAAATAATTGTAATTCCCCAGCTGCTGTGAATAGATGTTTGGTTTTCTTCAAAGAAATGGAGAAGATATTTCACTTGCATTCTCACTGAAGCTTTAGGCATTTTCTAAGGCTACTATGCTTTTTCCCCCCCTATGTTTCCCTTACTACACATTGCAAACACTCTTACTGAGAAGAACAGAAGTTGGTGTCTGTCAGGGCCAGACCTTAACTAAGGAGAGGAGCTGCTTCTCCAGAAATCACTTTTTCCCCTCTCTCCCTCCCCTCCAGTTTCAATCTGTGGCATTAGCTGGGAGAGAGGACTGTTATGCCTTCAGATACTGTGTCATCAGACAGAACTGGCAGCCTACTTTAGAATTGCATGGCTTAATCTACAATGTGTCAGCTACCAAACACCCTCAGCTTTTAGTCAGTAAGTATTAGCAAACTGGTTAATAATGTTCTTGCTTTTAGTTGCTCATTGCTAAGATTTTCACCCTTGTTGCAGTCTACAAGCTCATCTAAGCAATCTGTTTAGATTGCCCAAATATGTTTTTTATTACTACTTATTTTTCCATAAGCACCCACACCTTGATACTGAGCAAGTTATAAATCAAAGCAAGAACCCTGCCCTGAGGAGATTGTATCCTACAAGACGTTCTTGCATTTCATAGTTTTTTTCAAATGAACCTCAGAGTGAAATACACTGTGAGGTAGAAAGAGCATATTTCTTGCCTTTAAAACATTTGCTCCTGAGTTATTTTGCAAAATAGGTAGTGTCCTAAGCATTCTTTTTTCTCATGAAAGTAATACAGCTATAGAGCCACCTTTAGTAGTCCTTGTGTCTTTTATCTAGTTTTTCCATCAGACCATCTTTTAGTAAAATGATGTGCATTGCATTAATAACTGGATATTAGGAGAGGGACTGCAACACAGACATGGGATCAGATACAGAGGTTTTTGGTTATTGCAGGTGATTTATATGTCTTGTATGCAGCCCTTAGTTAGGGAGCCCCTCTCCTGCACAGACCCAGGTTATGGGTTGCTGAATAGCAAGGCTTATCTGACACTTTTAGTTAATGGTTTGATAGTGTGGGGAAGGAAACCACTACCTAGGCTACTGCAATGGAAAATAGCAAAATAATGGTGATAAAGGTTTATAAAAGCTGTTTTCCTGCCCAAAGGGAATAAGAACAAATGTGTGAGACCCTATGGGAACTGCTGCGGTAACAAAATGGAAGTGGTACAGAGCAAAGAGCTGCTGCTGCACAATAGTAAAAGGATCCCATTTGTGTGCAGCTCTGTGCATGTTACACAAGGTTAAATTGCAGCTCTGTCATTGTCATTCATGCAGGCTGCAGTAATTTTTCCTCAGTAGTAGTTATAGTAAAGTAATATTTTTTTTAACATTCGATAAGTCTCTATGAAGCTGGCACGATTAGTGGCTGTGGGAAATGAAGATCTCTGATTAAGTGCAATTAAAGTATACTGTGATGTGGGTTATGTTGTAGAACTTCCAAGTGACCTGACCTTGAGCTGAAAGGCTGTATCAGTCAGCCTGACCAAAGCATGATGGGAGCAAAACACTGCTGGTAAATACTTTTTGTGGCTGCCAAGAACACCGCAATGTGCTTTTGTCAGTCCCAAATGAAAAATAGGGGCACACAGCATTTTAGCTGGATCATTGGCAGCACGTGTGTGCTTCCATAATTCGCTTTCTGTGCATTACCATATTGGTTTGGTTATTGCTTTAGGGAAAGGGTAAGATGAACATGTCCATCTGCATAAATCCGTGGAGGCAAAATAAAGAGTACACAAATACTTGCATGCACATTTGCAGCTCACACTTAGGAAGGGAGGGGAAGTGAAGCTGTTCAGGGAACTTGTGTGTGTTATTGAGTTACTGTGCTGGAGAACAGCAGCAGCTGTTGGTGTGCTTTTGTCTCACAGCAAGTTCAAGGTAACAGCCATTCACTTAAACCTTAATGAAAAAGCAATAGTCTCAGACTTTAATTATGAGTTAGGTGATGAGAACCATTTTATTGACCACAGTCAAGCCACCTAGTCCTACTTCATCTCTCATGCTGCGTTTAACCAGAGCTGAGAGGGAAACTGTATCATTTTTACTGGTTCTATGCTCAGTGCTCATGTAATACTGGGCTTGTCTTTTGTTGCTCTAGTTCCCCAGTTTGAAACCAAGTGTAGCTACGTGGAGGCTACTCTTGAAGAGTTTTTGGCTTGGAGTTCTGGGCAGCCTTCTTGTCTCTCTGGACCTTTCAGTTGTTATGATTACTCCAAATACTGGGCTTACGCTGACTACAAATACATTGCCAGGATATTTGAAGACAAGCCAGAAATTTTCCAGGTAAAACATTAATATTATCTTTTCCTAGTTTAACCATTGCAAATTATCTGGTGTAGCTTATGAAACCTCTACTACTATCCCCTGTCTGCTCCTTTGGTCATTTATTTTAAAATTCTAAAATAAAGACTTTTTGCTGTCAGGCTGATGGAGAACTAGTAGCAAATGGTAGCCATCTATAATTCTGGGTCTCCTTTTAAGTTTAAAAACATCCCCCCCAGTGACAAAACCAGCTATCAGGTTGGCAGCACTCTGCTTCCCATTTAGCCCAGCGTCATTTTGTGACTGGGCAGGCTTGGGGAGAACCCAGTCATGTGTGTGATCCCTGCAAATGAACAGCTTCTCTGCACCTCTACTGAAGGTATGAACATGAGGTGGGAAGAGGGTGTGGAGGTGAAAGGCAGGCCTGGCATATTGCAAACCCTGCTGCTGCCCCAGATCCACCTTGTGCCTGAATGGTGCCTGAATTAACAGCTCCACTCAGGGGAGAGGATTTGATGGCATGTGTTTGCTTGTAGCAACAAGGCTGTAGCATGATTTTGCTCCATGTTTTGCCTTGTGGCTCAGTTTCTCAAGTAGCACAGTCCCTTTCCTTAATGCATTTAGATTAACTGTTTGTGAGGAGGAGAGAGTCTTGAGTCTGCAGCATTATTATACCTTAATTTTCTGTGGAGGCAGTAAAATACATGAAGTAACCTGTCCATGAAAGTACATAATCTATGGTAATTACCAAATGCAGGTATTAGGACACCTACTTGGGGTATTTTCTTTTATCTTCTCTGTGTCTCTCAGATATTTCAATGCATTGCTTCATCTACATTCCTGCTACTTCTCCTTGCAAATTGTAAGAGGGCAAAATTAAGGAGAGCTATACAAAAGGTGTACTTTTTCAAAAGGTATAAGGAAAGAATAGTGAATGAAGCCTTATTCATTTCTATACTTTGAAAGGTGAAAATGGAATCATAATGCCCTGCAAAAACTGTATCACTGGGATGACAGAGAGTATGAACTGATAAACCCTCTCAAATTAATTATTTCCTCAGAAAGCATTTCCCATGCTCCTTATATGTATTTTATTCTTTTATACCAATAAAATTAATGTATCAGTGACCAGTCTTTTTTCAGATTGTCTCCCGTTGTTCTGTGGTCAGAAGGTAAGTCTTGGACACAGAGATCATCTTATCTTTCTTCCCTTCCCAAGCACAGTGAAACACAATCGGGATCACATAAACTTGGGCTGCACAGCTCTAAAACTGGTTCACGAGTTGAGAGCTCCAGGGATGTTTCAGGCTTCCCCTGGTCTCTGCAGGATTTCCTTTTTCTGTGTTCCTGTCCTGGTCTTCTACTGCCTTGACAGACATTTTCCTGTGTTTTAGGGCACAAGATAATAGCAGCTCCTAAGACCTCAATAGCCTGCTCTTCATTCAGTCATTAAAAACACACCTGAAGAGAACAATCATTTTCCTCCCTCCTTCTTCCCCTTGCCCCCATTCAAGACCAAAGTTGAGGCTCCAGAAACAGCATTTCTGTGCAGGTATCCTACCACAGCCTGATCACCTGACCTATAAGAAGCAACAGATTGTACTGCAATTTTAGAATAGACACACGTAATGGTTATGCTGTGGATTTTTTTAAAAGCAGAATCTGGGAAGAAAAAAATCAACAGTGTTATGCAAGCAAATATGGTGTGTGTCATCTGCCATTTTCACAGGCATGGGAGTGAAATGCATCCATCAGTTCCAGAGTCATATGGCTTTTGAAACACTGCTACCTAATTTATACCAGCCAAAAGAGTTCTTTGTAGAAATTCTCTTCCATTCTTGTGTGAATTTGATAACCCCATTTTTTTCTTTCTAGATTTTATTTAGATTTACGTAAGGTGATTTGAAGGGGAAAAGAAGGCCAACTGCACTGTTATTTATAGTGATTAATAGGGCCATTTAGAAGTTGTTTGAAATTTAGATTGCACTGTTTATCATTTACAGTTGTGTGGGCTAAGGTAATGATTCCATTATTCTAATCTATGAGCAATATCTACCATCTTACATTTTTCGTTCAGTTGATATTTCATTACCGAATTTGAGATATAAATCAGAAGCAAGATACATGCATGAAGTTTAAATAGAAATGAGACCTTTTAAAGTGACATACGGGTACAGATTAACTTCATTATAAGCAGCAAATGAAATAAATATAATTCACAAGTAATGTGCCATCTGTTATGGTTGGAACACCTTTTAGTACATTTATTCTTACTGTGGCTTTTTATTGTAGAAAAGGAACCCACTGTGACAAGATTTCAGTAATACTACCAGTTCCTTTTCAGTTCATTGGTTAAAAACTATTTTACCCATAATCGCTTCAACTATTTACTACAGCAGCAACATTTTCAAAAAGTTCTTTTAAATCTAATATTGATTATGTGTGCTTTCTTCCCACTTAAATTGTAACAAAATACAAAAACTATTTAGGTGTGAGATTAAAGTGTAGAGGTGGTGTAACGCTTAACTTTTTCACTGAAGTAGTTGTATTGGATTTTAAATTTTATGGCTGCTGAAATCCATAGGAGCAACTTTTTCTCTTTGATCTTTTGCTGTCTTTGACAAATGTATGTATTACACTTCTGCATTTTTTTCGAATGATACCTTTAAAATCAATAACTCTGAAATTCAAAATCTTTAGCAACACCTAATTTTTGGGAAGGCTATTGCTCATTTTGAGGGTTTCCTGATACAAAGTCATGGTGAAGTCATCCTTGTAATGTCTAGCTTTAGTTTTCCTCATCCACAGATCTTAAAAAAGTATAGTCATCCACCTGTTTTCAAGCAGCTAGCTTACATACTTAAATTAGGAGGCCAGGCTCCTATTTTGTCTTTATAGACAGCAGAAAGAGAGAGGCTTTTCCAAGGTGTGATTGAGAGTGCTTTGACTAGAGCAGGAGCCAAGCTTAAATTAGGTTCCTAAAGTTAGGTGATGTGAATGACCCCTAAATGCTCTACTGAAACAGAACAAATACTGTTATCTCCCTTTTCAAGATGGGAAAAGTAAAGCTCAGGGACGAAGCGATTTGCCTGAGACCATCAGGAAGCCAGGAATTTAATCTGTTTCCTATGGCTCAGGCTGGGGCTCCAGCCAAAAGGCACCAGTACCTCTGGCCAGTTTACTTCAAGTGCTTTCCAATAAACAAATGATCAGGCCCTGCAGGTGGCAGAGGGAGCTGCAGAAACATGGGAAAGCTTTATCCAAGCTGTACAGAACCGTTCTGCAAAACTCTTGGACTGTCTGAAAAATACCTCACTGTGCCTTGGCATCCCCAGGGGCTTGGTTTGGAGAGGATCAACACACTGGAAGGCTCCAGGACTGTGTTCATAACACATGCACACACCTATTCTGCCCTTTCTCACCGTGTAATCAAGTTATTTTAAGTTCACTGCCTCTGCAGTTGCAAATGTGTCCATTAAATAAAAAGAAACTTTAAAAACCCAGCATAACACTGGGTCAGAGATGAGGTAAAGTCTGTGTTTCCAGACTACAGGGAGAAAGCTGAGATAGGGGCAAAGAGAGAGCAAATGTGCCACCCATATTATCGAATTGGTTTGAAAAGGGAATAGGGATTTTTCTTTACTTCCTTCCTTTCATTCTTTTTTTTAAATGCCATGTATCAGAATTCTTCTAAAAGCAATGCTGAGGCTGGGTGGATGGTGAAGAGTGGAGAAAGGGAAAAAGGAGTGTTTGAAAAGGAAGAAGAGCCACATGTGGCCATGAGCATTTGAGCAGTCCCACAGAGCAACGGGGTAACTTACAGGATGGGAAAGGCAGGGATGAGAACTGGAGGCAGAGATCTGGGAGGGGAGGGTGTGTAGTCAGACATGCACACTCCAGAACCCCACCAAGGAGCAACAGCTGCAGTGGGTAAAGGGTGACTGAGCAGTGGGAGAACACGGGAGACTCTGAGAACTGAGGGTAGGACATGAATCAGTTCAGCAGCTTCCATAAATAACCTTTTTGTTGCTGTAGGATATAAGGTGGTCTGACTTTGGTTTTTCTGGAAGAAGTGGGAGAGAGAGCACACTGTGGATTGGTTCTCAAGGAGCAAACACCCCCTGCCATTTGGACTCCTACGGCTGCAACTTAGTGTTGCAGGTAGAAGGAAGGTATGTACATACAGCAATATAGGGGAGAGTTACACTGTGCTTACAGCTAGTTTGGGACTCTCTGAGAATTAATTCTAGGTCCTGATTATTTTATTTTTCTGAGCTGTCAATGATTGAAGAGCATCGTAACTGTTCCACAGGAAATGGCGGAACTTCAGGGGGTTGGAGTTTGCATCATGGAGCTAACACAATTTTACTTTCTGATCTGTGTGGTTCGATAATAAACATTTTATTTTTCCTAATTCAGGAATTTGGAATTAGGAGATAAAGCGTTAAAAATAAAAACCCCCGAAACAAAATAGAAATAAACTACTTTAGACTTTTACAATATTCCCTGTACTAGAACTTCTAATAGCCTGCTAGAATTAATTTAAAAGGGGAACATCAGGATGGGAGCAGCCAGCTGTGAGCTAAGTTGAAAGGGACGTTTGAGGCTCCAAACTCATGTGGGAGCATGTGACTTTGTTGCTGTATCTTTCTGCCTGTTTGCATGCTGTCTTTTTTTTTCCCCATTCTTTTTCTTTTTTCTCCTTTCCTTGCATGTTGGCCTCAGGGTTGGTTTTTTTTGTGTTACCTATTATTGCTGGAGTAGTGCCAGAGTAACAAAACAAGTTGCATGCATTTTTTTAGGTTTGACAGTACAGAGTGGAAGGAGTAAATTGCTAGTGGGATTTCAATGGAATTAATTACTCTGACATTTTGTAAAACAGTAAAATCACCATGGTGGTGATGTGATTAAGATGCAGGATTGAAAGTCAGGTGTGCTGGCAGTGCCATGGGCTGACTGGCTTTAAGGCTTGAGGGAAATGAATTTATCATCTCTGAGAAGGGTGACTCTGTTTAGCTTCCAGGTGGGTTTTCATTCATGTTTCTAAACAGCCCTGAGATCCTTGGGTGGCTGTGCAGCAGAGGCACTGCAGCAGCCTCCCTCAGCCCTGCACTGTGCTTGCAGCCAGTCCTCTAGACTTCAAATCACATCAATAAACATAGTGCATTGAAGTCCAGACACTTAAGTGTTTTCAGGAGCCAGAAGTCTCATTGAAAACCATGACACTTAAATGCCTATATATCTGACAAGAATCCACCTAAATATTGGGTGTACTGAATAAGTATAGTGATGTAGCAGACGTGATACCTGCCAAGATTCTTTGATCTTTACCTGCAGGTGTTGAACTTGAGCCAGAGTTCCAGCATCACGTAGCAGTTTTGTCTGCCTCCCCCTCTAGCAGAACAAAGTCCTTGTTCCTCTCAGGGAAAGAAGTCTAAAGCCTTTGCATGGCCTGAAAAGACAAAGTTGTTTTCCTCTTCAGAGCAAAGCCTTTAAATAGATTGCAAACTTCCACAAGCTTGTGAATCCTGTGCTCTCCTTCAGAGCAGAAAGATTCCCTTTTGAGACTCACAAACAAGACAGGCTTTGTAAAAGAATATAAGCTTATGCTAAACTTAAACAGATTTGCCTTTACAGGAAAGCTGGGGATGACTCCTTAGCCCTTTGTTGCTATCTTGAATTTCCTCCTTGCATCCCTTGGGCTTCTTAATTCTTTGCTTCATGATATTGCTTTGTCATGAGCCTGCAGGATTAACCCTGAGCCTCCTAACCTAGTCATTCTCTGCCCCTTCAGAGGATCTAACTTGGAGGGTAAAATAAAGTTGCAATAAGGCTGGAGTTTCAGCAGAACTGTTTTTGTACTTGCACCCAGCAGTAGCTTTGGTAATTACCAAGAAGTGTCAGTGGTCCATTTGCACTTCATCTGTGCCAGTCTTTGCAGTTCTGGCTATCCTGCTATTCCTATCTCTTCTGGTTTTGTGCCCTTTGGTTGCTTTTGTCCTGTTTTCAGATCTGTGACTTAGAACTGACAATCAGAAGCAGTAGAAAAAAAGCAAGAAGTGAGTACCAAGGAAAGGGACAGAAAGAAGAGCTCTTGCTAGAGTCCAAAACAAAGAGGAGAGCTGCACAAGTTGTCCAGCTGTGTTGTAAAGTGCCACTTCTACTTTTCCATTGCTTAGTATATGGTCATGTTTGTCTGGCACCTCGTAAATCTAATAAATTCTCTCTTTGTGTATTCCTTCTGGTTATTTCTATCACCTAAAGCACTGCCACATAAAACTTCTATTTCTAAATACTGTAAGTACCTGTTAAGATATTTCATTTATAATACCCATAAAACTGGCACCACCAGTTCTGGCATATTCTTTTTTTTTCTCTTTGGTCTGGTCTGTGTAAGTGAAATAGAGACATTAGCTCCTGAGGACAAGGTCTGTGTCTCAGCTCTGCTTGGCCCTGCACTGTGGTGCATTCACATGCTTCTTTGGGCACAAAGAGAGAGCAGCCTGGCACATGAGTGCCCCCATGAGCAGAGCAAGCCCTGTCATGCTCCATCTGGGCATTCAGTCACACCAGTAAGTTTTTATACCCAGTGGCCCACACAAGCTGCATTTTCGTTATGTGGTACTGATAACACAAAAAATACAGATGTTTCAGGATGCTTGTGTCTGTGGATATGTCTGGGTTTTATTTATGCCATCTTTGGCATGGGAGCATCAAGGTGATTTTTACTGAGAATGAAGGGTTTGTGACTAACAGCCTCCTAAGTACTGCAGGTGATGATAGGAAAGAGAAGATTGTGTCCATGCCCTTTTACTCTTGCTGTCCTAAACACACAATGCCCTCCTTTCAAATCAAACATGAGTTTTGCAAGCCATTCATTCAGTGAGCGAAAATACATTGCCTCTAACAAAACTGTTTCCTCTGGTTTATAGAGCAATTTTTAATTCTCTGAGCATCTGTAAATGCTGCACGTAAAAGAGAGGAAGGAGAAATGAGATGGGAGAGCTTTTTTTTTTTTTAAAATTTTATCTGTCTTTTAGAAATAATTGGTGAGAAGCTATAAATCTTTTCAGTTAAAAAATTAAAAAGTGGAATATTTTAAAAACACTTTCAGGAGACAGCCTGTAAGCACTGACTGTGTTCTCACTGCGTAGGAGATTCACACAGTGAGGCAGATTTATGTTTTATTGAAAACCTTGCTACTGCCTTTAGTTCTTTGCTGTAAGTGACATGCACTGAATACATTTTTATCTTCTCTCTATTTTCAGGAAGAGATGGCACCTCTTCCCACCTGGTGACACCAGTTTCCTTTATCCTACCAGGATCCCTTATGAGGAATCCAGCATATTCAGCAAAGTCAATGTTGCCAACCCTGATCTGAAATGCTTTCCCAAGTTTAGGAACTCAACAGCCCATGTCATTACACTCAGTCCGGGACAGGTATCCTTTACATACAAGCTTACTTTATATTCTAGTAAGTCATTTAACTGGCCAATTAAGGGCTAGAAAATTTTAATGATTTGACTGTGGAACTTCCCTCTTCCTTCACTCTGCACTCAGATTTGACACATTTTTCTCAGAACGGGAATTTTCTTTACTGGCAGTTATTTTACTAAACCTTTTTGTAAAAAAACCTGCAAATATTTGGAGAGGTAGTTCCATCAGCTGCCTAATTCTATCACAGTTCTTGCAACCACCTCCAATCTGTCTGCTTTAGAACTTTCTTGAACTCGGACCTGTCTACTCTGCCACAAGTATTTTCCATAAAAGGTGTTTGATTAATGAGCGTGTATAGCCAGCAAAGGAACTCATATTTTGGTAGCAAATAGCCTTCACATGTTCCTTTAATAAAGACTTTAATGATGGTACTTGCATTTAGAGTGCACAGCACCCTGTTTTACTGAGAAAGCCCAGTTATACGTGCCTGGCTTACAGTCACCCAGGCAGTCAGCAACGGTGTGAGAGCAGGGCTCGGGACGCTTAATTCCTGCTCTCCTGCCGTAAATAGTGTCCTTCTTTATTTAATCAACGTGGTGTGTATTTGGATCTGAATTCCCCTTTCCCGTTTGTTCAGCTGTGCGTGCCCGTGTAACGCGCTGCTGCCCAGCTCAACCTGGCAGGCCTTTCCAAAGGAATTTTGCAGTGCTCGTTGCTCCGACCGCTTCGTGCGGCGGAGCTGCCGCTTCCAGAGCCCCCTCGCCATTCTCCTACCACGTGTTGTCACCATTTTTGACCTGCCAGCTCAACAACTTGTGTGAGTGTTCCTCTGTCCCTGGCTGGCAAACCCATCATTCAATAATTTAAAGCACAAATTTTTACTATAGATAAAAAAGCCACATCCATTCAGCAGGGCGTTATCCCTGATCCCCAACACTATTTCAATTTATAATCTCCTTTGCAATGATCAAGTGTGGTAGTGAACCTTTAATATGATCTTAATTTTAATTAGGCTTAAAGCAATTACAAATTAATCTTGCTAGGAATAAAGTTCTTGAGCCAGCTCAGTAATACAATTTGTCTGCATTGCCATGAAGGGGATACTACTTGGATTTCTGGAGAGGGGGCAGGGGGGAAAGTAATGTCAAAGCAATCATGAAGGAGTGAGGTATTGCCTTCATCCAGAGCTGCTTTGTTAACAAGAGAGAGGATCCCTAGATAATAACAGTCTTGATGTGTGCCTAACGGTGGTTTTCATGTACAATTAATGCAACTAATACAGAATTTGCTGGCTGCCTTATTTTGTGATAATACATAGCATCTCAACCTGTTTCCAGAAGGTATGCAGAACATTTTGGATTATTGTAACAATGAAGGATTGAAAAAATAAAGACAAAGGTGTTCTTAGGTATTCAGGAGAGCAACTGCATGTAGGGTGAGTGCAGCTTTGAATATCAAAAACTTAATGTGTCTAATGCCACCTTCTGGTCGATGTTTGCTACAAGCCATTTTTCTACACCCATTCTCCCTAAAAGCAGGATTCCTTCATGTAACCCTATACCAATGCACAATGCATACTTCACTTGCATCCTTTGTGCCCTTCCACTGTGTTGTTCAGAGGTGAACCTCTGTTATGATTTTTGGTAGTTGACTGAGACTTTAGATTTTATAAAGTTTCATCCCGTACTTGACCAGTGGCTGTCAGCTGCATTTCCACAGAGGTCTTATCCCAGGTTGTAGTTATACATAAGCAATCTGTTCTCAAACAAATTATGAAAACATTTAGATATCAAGCTTACTCAAATAGGCAACTGAGCAGTTGAAGGGCTTGCAGGAGTGCATGACTATATCCACAAACTGACAAGCTCAAGTTGTGTCACACAAATGGGGCTCCTTATAAATATTTGGACCTGGTCACCTCTGTGGTGGTTGCAAGGCTCAGTACTAAGTAAGGAGCAGGAAGCTGGTGAAGTTCTGCAACATTCTAGTGATACCTTGATTCTTTTCACAAATATACTATTGCTGCCTAAAAGACCACAAATGGGGCAAAACATCTGTTCTAGAGCCTTCCACCCCCTGTTCTGTGACAAGTGTTAAGAGAGTTAAACTAGGATCTGCCATCCTCAACTTAAGCCCCATTCAGGACAGGTGCCCTTCCTGCCATCAGTGGGAAGAACCTGGCACCTCTACAAGGCAATTCATCCTTCCTGTCTTGTACAATTACAGTCCTGCAGGAATGTTCATCCCACCTTGTCCTTCAGCACAGGCTATAAAAGGAGCCTACGCACATAGATGCTTAACTTTTTTGATGATTAAAAATAGGAGAGTTGAATACCACCTGGAAAGGCTACAAAAAACTGAGATGCTATATAAGCATAAAGTAATTGATCATCCCTTCCTCTGCCCCACTTCTCACTGGCTTCTTGCTTCCTTCCTGCTCATTTAATGTAATTGCTTTTAATCCATACCCCTGTTAATCCATATCCACGTAACTAGACAGTGGTAGAACGTGCATTTGAACTTAGCCAAAGGTAGACACATAAGGCACCACACACCTTCCCTCCTAATGGAGAACAAGCAGCTTGTTTGCTGGGCTCCCATGAGCAGTTCCATTCCCTCTCCATTCTGCCCCAGAGTGCTGTGCAGAGGCAGCACTCAGCTCTCCTGTGTCCTGGCCCCATGCCCCAGGTACAGCCTGGAGCCAGAGGAGCTGCAGTGCAGAAATGCAGGGAAAGGCCTGACTGAGCTAGTCTTAGAGGCACATTCAGTCTGAGAAGGATGCTCCCTTCCAGCCTTGAAAAATATTGTCACAGTAGGAGAAATACTGGTTTTAGAAAAAGATCAACATTACTGCTTGCTGTCTCTCACCGGGGTCTGCTGCCCAGAAGCTCCCCTCCCCTGCTTTTGCTTATCTGCTTTCTTGAACGTCTAAAGAAACACATCTGGAACTCAGTCTTTGTCCACAAATACAGTTGTCATCAGTTCCTGTGTGTAGCTGCAGGGCTTTCTCTCCCTGTGCTCCTGCTGCAGAATCCACCACACCACAGGATCCTGCTTGGCAACCAGAGCTCCCAACAGCGCAAATAAACCTCTGACTTCCAGCACAACACTGAGCAAGCAGAAATCTTCATGAAGTCAGGAGGGATTTCCCTGTGTGCCACCTTTAGAGAAAAGGGGTGAGAACTTCACACTGGGCTTAAAGTGGGGAAAAGCAGAACAAACAGTCTGAATAGCCAAGAAAAATATCATTGATACCAAAGAAAAGTGTTGTAGTAAGTCAAGAAATGCAGTAACTCAAACTTTTTAAAAGGCAGTAAAACATTCAGCTTAAAGTATGCAAAATACTTTTAAAAGGTGATTTTAGTGAAGGAGAATTCAGAGTTGTCCACAGCACTGTGCACAGCTGATGGTTCATAATTGTGTTTTGGGAAGAAATAATGAATTTTCACTTGGGAAACTGAAAGTCTCCCAAACTTTCATTTGGCCACAAGTCACTCGATAGAGAAGGCAGACAGCCTAACCCTGAGACACCAGAACTATCATCTCCATCACAGAAGAAACAGAAAAGTGCAGGAGCTGAATTTGCTGAATGAAAACACCACTCAGCCTGTGACACTTATGGAGATCCCTTGGGTGCCCCAAGAGCCAGGCAATCCAAAGGTGAAAGCTGCAGGTTCCTAACTCTACTTCTCCACCTCTTCCATGCGCTTCCCCCAGTCTCTCGCTGGGGTTGACATGGACAAGGAATGTAACAGTCCCACTCCCTCCCTCTTCTCTGTGCTTTTCCCAAGGGCTCTCCATGTGTTTCTGATACCAGGGGCCCTTGGAGCTCAGTTTCAGTGGGTGGGAAGACATCAGCTCAGGGGTGAGGAGGGAGGCAGGGTAAGAAGCACCTTCCTAGCAGCAGGACAGCCAGGCACCAGCTGGGACAGGGCATAGGCTGGCATAGCAGCACTCCCCCAGAATTGATTCTGCCTATGTCTATTTCATTTTATTTTTCATTGCCATGGTTGCAGGCAGCTCTGGGATTTCCTGGGTCACCCCATGGCTTCACATCTTTATCTTCCTATCACACTGCCTTCTTTTTCCTGTGCATTTACCTAAATATCTTTTTCTAATGAGCAGAAATGTCTTGGTATAGTATTTCACTTCAGGGTATGCTCTCTTTTTGAAGCAATTCCACCTTTGCCCTACCTTTGCACTGTATTGAGTTAATCATGTCCACTGAGAATTCAGACCTGGTCTGTTCTCTGTGCTGTACAAGTCTTCAGCCTTGCTCCACTTGCTCTCCCAAGTGTTCCCTTGGTTTCTTTCCTCCCTTTACAGAATTTCATTTTGTCTTTTCTGGGTTTTCTGTCCTAATTTGACTTCATTTGCTATATTTGCCTATCACTAGCCTAAATATTAAAATTATCTGATTGGTTGCTGTTTAGATCAGTATCTTCCCAGCCCGCAAAGCTAGATATGCTCTGTAGAAAGCAGGCTAGCACAAGATTATCTCTTAGCTTGGAATGGCTCTGTCTTGCTATTGCACTTCACATTTTCTCTGTAAAATGTTTGCTGCATTTGTGTGTGTGTTATTTCACTGTGGTTTACCTTCCCATTTCTTACTGGAATGTAGCTGAATCTGTGTCCCATATTTGTAAACATGTGGAAGAAGTCTGCTTTATTTTATTGTGGAATTGATAGAGGCAGCAGTGGTGGGGTTTTTTTTTAAGGATTTTTAGGATTTGCAAACCTAGAAGAATACTAGTTTGTAAAGGGGAAAGAATCCTACTGTACTTCTCTCTTTGCTATTATTTTGAGTTTGGGGGGGGGGGGTCTTGGGGGTGTTTTTTTGTCTTTTTTTAGTTCTGCTTGCTTGTCAGCTGTAATTTTTGGGTTTAATTACTTTTTTCCATTTCTTCATCTTCCTTAAGGTTTTAGTCTTTTTGCTTTTTGATAGTTTCATTTTTTTTTTGCTGCTATAAATCCTTTTTTTAACAAGCAATAAGCTTGCCCAAAAATAAAAGGGAAAGCAAGTGTCTCTATTGAACCTCTTTTGCCTATTTGAGTCATGGCTCTGTAGCTCTTCTATAAATTGCAGCAGCAAACAGTGCCAGCTGCAAAGACACAACTTTCAGTTATTAGCCTTAACCTGCTGGCAAGTAAAATTTGATTAGTCTCTAAAAGACCAAGTTCCTCCTCTTTGGTTTGAAAACACAGTACAAGTTGCAGGGATTGTACTTTTCCTCCTGGCTGTACCTTCTCTTTCCACAGCAATTCTCTATCAGTTTTACATGCCACTGGTTGAGCCAGCATGTTCCATACCTAATTTCCAGCTAGTTTTTCCTACTGAAACATTTACACAGTTCCCTTAATTTGTCTCTTGCTTGTGTTCCCTTGCTACATAGTCCCTCTGCTCCAAACCCAATGTCCTCATCCTCTTCTCCAGCATGTTGCAAAGCTCACTCTTCCCACACAGGTCTCACAGGATGGATCCTGCTGTTTCAAACAGCCCCTTGCAGGGGCTGTGCTTTCTCCTGTGCTAAAGCAAAGATTTCCAGGCTTCATCATTACACCCAGTCATTTGGAGGGCACCCAGATTCCTTAGCAGAGTTCAGTGTAAGATCCCTTACAGAGCAGATGAGCCTTTGGGGGGGGTTTTTTGTACGATTTTGCACTCAGTGAAACGTAGGCCAACACTTCCCAGCAGATAAACCCACTGCAGCTAATGCAGCTACACTTCTAATTTAGAGTGGATGGTTCTGTGATAAAAGCACAACTCTGAAACTTGTTCAGTGTTTTGGCTGCAGTCTGTGTAGGGTTTCATACAGATGTCAGGAATAACTAATTAGTAACATTTTTAGAATAATGACCCTCCACTGACTGACGTCCTTCTCGGCATTGTATGCTGGACTGGATTAAAGCACAATTTTCAAATGTTTTTGACCTTTAGACAGCCAATGCTTTTTCTGTTTGACTTAAATTGAAGCCTGTGGAGAACATTTTGTCATCTGGCCCAAAAATGACTTTGTTCTGAGTGTCCTGTAAGTGTGTGCAGGACCAGGGCCACAGTCATTGTTTCCTACATAGAAATTTTCTCATTAGCCGTGTTTTGATATAATGAAGCACAGGGTTGTCTGGGTGGCAGAACATTCTTCTAAGTAATTTGTGTCTACCAAGAAAAAGAATTGTCTGCAATTCAGATACAGATCATTGCTTCACTTTCCCCATTCTGAAGTGTATATTTTTATCCATCTCTGGCCATTTTTATTCCTTGTCAAAAAATATCTTTTATGCTTTTCTTGATAGTGCCATGTTAATCTCATGTTCAGTAATCTGTAAAGCTTGTCCTCTATCATCAAAACAACATCACTGTCTTATACCATAGAAACCATGGGTTAGAATCAATTTTATGTCACAGCTATCATCCTGAAGCAGTTATAAAGCTCTGATCTAAACTAGATTGTCCCAGAAAGCATGGCACTTTCTTTTAAAAGCCTGTCTACTAAAAGTGACAAATGTAATAGTGGTAATTATTTAACCAGAATTAAAGCTACATATTGTTAGTCACCTAAATGAGCTTTAGGATACCTGCTCTTTGGGGAAACCAGCTGGCAGTCCTTCTAAAGGAACTGGGAAGTCTGTTCAGTTGGAGAGTCTGCAAAAGAACTCCTGTTTGGCTGAGTCTTTCTCTAAAGCCCTGACCTACTGCTGCTCCAGCTGCAGCCCCTTGTACAGCTGGACTTTGCTTACCTACAGCAGTACAAGGTTACAGTCCTGCTTCACGTGGGAAGGAGTTTGGATGAAAGGTACCTCTGGATCTATTTCTTACATGATAGTAGAGATGGAGTGGGAGGAGAGGGTGGGCATTTCAGTCTTGCAAAAAGACTCATTAGAAGAAACAAATAAATATCACCTCCCACCCCTATTTCCTTGCCTTATTCTGTCTCTGCATCCCACATGACCTAAATTAAAACACCTTGTCTTTCTTCAGTCTTCCATTAGTTCCCTAATGTGATGTCTCCAATTCCAGGTCCTGCTCGTTCCAAGGCACTGGTGGCACTATGTGGAATCCATTGATCCTATCACTGTCAGCATAAACTCTTGGATTGAACTGGTATTTTCCTTTTTATGTCATAGTGAAGTAGCACTTCCATGTGTGCATGGACTTCCGTCCCCTTGACTGCCAGGTTCAGCCCTATTGGATATGTTGTGTTCAGCGTTTGGGGAGGGAAGAGCCCTTATGGATACGTTTTTTTCCTGGAGAACCTTTCCAGGTTCCAGATCTGAAGCCTCACTTCAGCAGAAATCACATTTCAAGTTTACCTCAATCAGGCAAACAATTAAACACAAGCTAAACTTTTCATGTCCAGTTTCTAACTAGCTTTGAGCTCAATAGCGGACAAAACCCCAGCAACTTCACCTCAAGGACATGCTTACACACAGAGCTAAATTAGAATTTAAATCAGATTAGTGTGATAGGAAAGGGGTGGAAGAGGATTTTGGAATTCTCATTTCTCTGTAATAGTTTTGGTTTGCCTGAAGTTGGATTTCCTCAAGTATTTAATTAATTTTCTTTTCCCTGGGCTTTGATTTTTCTTGCTCATGTTAAGCAGTATGTATGTGATGGTTCCAGGGATATCATAGAATCATAGAATAGTTTGGCTTGGAAGGGGTCTTTAAAGATCATCTAGTCCAGACCCCCCACAATGAGCAGGGTCATCTTCCACTAGATCACCTCAATGCTCCAGAAGGTTTTATGATTCAAATTACTTTATTATTAATCCTAGCTTAATGTTTAAAAAAAGAACCTTTTGAAATGGCCTGGGAAAGCTGCCTCATTAAAATACTTACTGCCTTTTTTTCCCCCCTTACTTTTAAAAACTGTGTTAGACTGGAAATCTGCAGGGGAAAGAACACATGCATTCAGCTGCTGTTCAAAGCTCACACGATACATTTCTCATACCAACATCAAACCAGGCATTTGCAGAGCAGAGGAACTCACTTGGGTGTTTCCCTCATGGAGAAATTTTCCAGATGAAACTATGTATTTAGGAAGGACAGCAGGCCCACAGCCCAAACTGAGCTCTTCTGTAGCCCTAAGTACAGTCAGACTGTATCCAGTGCCAGGGAAAGCACCAGCTGTATTATAGAGTAGCCACATAAGCCTGCCTTAAATTTGAGCAGCCCTTGAGGTAATTCAGAGGAACTGGCTGTGTGCCCTGGGCTTGGAAAGACCCTGATGTCAACAAACATGGTTGTACCCTGAGCTGTGTGTCACAAACTGCCCCTGGCTGCAGGAGCAGGTCAGGATGGGATCAGCAGTGCTGGCCTGGGAGCTCCCAGGTGCTGGGGTGGTGCCTTAGCTGTAGCATTTCTAGCTGTTATGTGTTGCAAGGAAAAAAAAAATCAGTGGAGCTAAACTCCATGGCTTTTCTGGTCTTGCAGAAGTCACCAAGGTCCTGTTTGGTGACAGCAGGAGTGGGTAGTTGTGTGGGTGGCATCACAAACAGAGGAGTGTTTGCTGGATCTTGCTATTGAATGACACACACCCCTCCCCAGGTATCAAAAGCTGCCATAAGCAAATGCAGCTATTTCAGCCCAGGTGACAGTTCCTTACAGAAGTTCTCTCTGCAGCTGATGATGGTGTGTTAGGTGTTGGGCAATCTATCTATAAGAATAAAGTCTGACACGGGTGCTAAAAGACAATACTGAGAACATTTCCATTACCAAACCAAGCAGTTCTTGCTCGCAGCTGTTACCAGCTGCTTTCATATTGACAGATGTGAATCACACCAACAATTATAGTCCCAGTGAAACCATTAATTATATTGGCAAGAGTTTAGAGTAGAAATTTAATTTGTTTTCAGCTGGATGGGAGCTACTCAAAGTATTCCTTGCTTCCTAACATACTGTCATACAGCCGTGTTATTCAGCAAGCCAGGATGAATACCAAGAATACAATAAATAATTTCCACATGTAGGCACCAAAGTCTGTGTTTGGGGGGGGCTTGTTATATGAGGTTATTAATAAGCCAAGCATCCAAAACCACAAAATGGCAAGAGCACTTTGCCTTGCTTCTATCCCAAATTCTGCTCAGAGTTCCAGTTTCAATTACTGCCTTCAGCACTCATACTAGCAAGAGGCACATGCTCGATGTGTTCCCTGAAGCCACAGTTAGACTGACCAGGTTATGTCTTTCATCCCAAACTCAAGTGTCTAGGAATCTCAACTAAAGCAAATTTATGTACCCACTTATAGGCAACTGTTGAAATAACCACCCAACTTGTTTGGAGGGTCTCCTTCCACACACCCTTCTCTGCCATATACAAGAAACTCAAATGGGAAAGAAAGCTAAAAAAAGATCCTATAAAGTTTTTTTCTGCTATCCTAAATCAGCTAGTATACAGGTGCCCAAGGGGGATGACAGAGGAAGTGAAGGCCTGAAACAAACAGCCTGTTACTAACTTAGTTTTTTGTTTTGCAGGAGTGCTTTCAGAGGAAACATGTTTTTCCTTTGCTGATGTTCAAAAGTACAGCAGTAAGTCAGCTGCTGTTATGTGACAAAATATTTTCTAAATTTTCTTAGCACTCACTTTTGTGCCTCTGTAGCCCCTAGACATCTGCTGTCTTGCTATAACATCCTGTGTGTTTTAAGTACTTAAATTAGACATAATATGTAAATATAAAAGATGTGCTCTGTACTTCCATGGCTATTCTAGTCCTAAAGAGCTGTATAAATGCATGCATAAATTAAATGCTGACATTGCATTGTAATTTCAAACACCATATTCAATTAACTGTACACTAATGAGGGAAAAGATTATATACACATACTAGAATCTGGTTTTTGCAAATCATAATTCAGATTAGCAGTCACACCAAAGCCTGTGCTGTCACCTCTGTCAGGGCCATACACAGGAGTAGAAGCATCAAAAGTCTTAAACCTTTCAGTGGCTTTGCACACATGAGTATGGCTTTCAAACTGAGGCCATTCATGTTCTTCCCAAGATCTTTCAGCTTTCTGCAGAGACCCAAGAGCTAAACTCTCTCCTAAAACTTTCTGTTCTCTTGAGGCAGGATGCAGATCATGAAGCCCGAGTAGAAGAGGCAATAACTCGAATGCTGGTATGTGCCATAAAATCAGCAGAAAATCCCAGTGATGGAGATCTCTGGCTAAATCCCACAGAGGTAAGCCCTCTATTGCTCCCATTACAGCAGCAATAACAAAGAATTACTGACATTTTGCTTAGCTCCTCTTGAGTCTTTCTGCTGCCTGAGAAAAAGAATTTTAAATTCCATCCCTTCACGTAGCAAAAGTAATTCAGGGAAGATAATCACGCAGTGCTGAATTGAATCATGTCTCCCTTTAACTGAGTGTATCCCGGGTGTTTTCTTAGGTTGAGGCAACATCCCATGAAATCAATCTTCAGTACCTGAACAAAGCAGTGTGTGAGTATTTCAAGTGTCAGAAGACAAGTGTGTCGGAGCAGGCACGTTCCAGCAGCACTGGAAAGGCAGAGCGAAGGACAGGAGCCTCATGCAAGAGGAAGAAAAGGGAAGCTGGCTGTGAACCAGAGGGCTGCAGATTACTAACCCATGAATTTGACTTTTCAACATCTAAAGCAGAAGGGCTGCAGGAGATACCTTTTGGGCCTCACCTGATTCAGGTTTTACCACAGTCTCAAGAGCCAGGCTCGGTGGGTGCAGCTGCGGTTGGAAGTGACGGTAGAGATCTGCTCCATGAAAATGAAGGAGAACATATTGGAAAATTACACTGCAAGAGGAAACAGTTGGTAATGAGTAATGACTGTGAGATGCCTGCACATCAAATGGATTCAGACAGCAGTCCACACACCTCACAAACAGCCCTTTCTACCAATGATTTGCTGGACTGTTTGGTTAATCCGCGTGTCATNAAAGAAGTCAAACAGCAGCCTTCTGGGTGCTTAAGCTCTGTAATAATTGAATGTTTCATTTCAAATAATTTTTAGGTATGGATAGATGCAGTTAATGGTTAAGTGGCAGGTTGAAGTTATGCTGAAAGAAGAATAACTGGTTAGTGATGGCTGGGAAGAGAAAGGTGTGTTGAGTCAAAGAGCTGCTCAGTGTTCTGAGCAAAGCAGAGCATACACAGCTACACTCCTACTGTGCTGTGCCAATGGGATCTTTACCATGAGTTCTGCAGCTCTGAGCTGTGAAACATGTATGGTTTGAAGATAAACAATAGGAGGGAGTGCTAGGACATTGCTGAATAGCAGAGGGGGACCAAGAGTGGGAACAGATTGACTGGCGGACTGTAGACTGCAGTCCTTGACCACATTTTAAGTAAAATGGTCAGCAAGTGATCAGTTGATCAGAAACAATAAATTCAAATAAACATAAACCTCAGTCAAGAGGCAATGCACTCACTAATGCATCTGCTTCCTCCCTTCCACAAAATAACTCCAGCTCTAGGCTGGAGTGAGACAAAAACCCTTAACAAGAAAGTGGCCTTCAACTAGTTCAGAAACTCTTGAGGGCTGAGAGACAAAAGGCCATTGGGAAATTACTGTTATTATTTATTTAAAGCCAGATGTACACATTCCCCATCTCTAAGGAACAAGGCAAAGCAGCTATGACTTTCTACCTCTGTCCTACTCTTCACCATAACAATCAAAATGTATTTTTTTTACCTTGTGATTGTAAGTGGTTGCTGTACAAGACCATCCTTTCTTCCTTCCTAAGTAAAGTAGTCCTTGGATTTGTTTTTGAAGGCTAGGTTGTTCTGTTACTATGAAGTTATGGAACTTGAAATATAGGCAAGAAAGTGGGTTAACACTGAAGCTATCCATGGAGGCTTGAAAAAAAACTGGGAAGAAAGCCAGTGATATCTTCTGGGATGCTCTCACCTCCTCTGGTTTCTGTTTGAGGTTGCAACAGAGAGTGGTATTTGCTCTAGTCTCAGCTTCAGAGAGGCTCTTCAGCTCCTGTGAAACCTTTGCTTTCATAACTTTTCTTTGCTTGTGTCTGCTAGCACCTACAAACCAGTTTCTATTATCAACCTGTTTCCACATTTATAACCCTGCACCATCAGCCCTCTCTATGGCTGGTCTTTCCTTTGACTGGTGCCTGTTCCCTGCTAAATATATGAAGCTAGCACTGGTTTCACAAAGATCAATTTTCAGCAATTTATAGTTGAAAAATCATGATGGCAAAGGTGCTTTCTCTCTGCTTTTATTCAGATTGCATGTTGGCAGTGCTCTGATGGATGATGGTAAGTGCTCTAGATATGCACCAATAGATCAGAAGTTCAGGAAACCTTGCCATTTCAAAAATCTCCCCAAAAACGTAATACACTTGGAGGAGGATTAAGTTGAAAAGGCTCAGAGGTTCACATTTAACAAGGACAGAAACCTTATTTTGATGGAAACAGAGTTGTACATGTAGTTTGCTGGAGACCTTGGCTTTGAAAAGTGGCTCTGAGTCAGTAGTAGTGGCCACATTAGCTCCTTCTTTGACCCAGAAATGTGCAGTTTTCCATGTCCTGCTCAACCCTCATAATGGGGTTCAGGCTCTGATAACACCTGTGTATCACCCTCAAGAGCAACCTGTTGGCAAGACAGAATTCTCAGTGGCATTCGAGGAAATCCACTCTTCTTGTTTCATGTTACTGCACTGAAGTGTTTCAGTGGGGTTGCACCACTGGAGCCAGAATAGAATTTAATCAACAGTCTTGATACAGTTCACATTTGTGTGTTGGCACTGCTGTGCAATAAAGATTTAAAATTAGTTAGGAAACATCTTAGTCACATCTGCTGCCTTTAGTGACTCATCAGGCTCACGGGGAGCAGATCTGTGGGGCAGGGCAGACCCATATCTCAGCAGAGCTGGGTTTAGCCATAGCCCATTTATGTCCTCCTGCTGGGCTTATCTTTCCTAGGCTGACCAGAGAGGCTGGGACCAGCCAGAGAGCAGGGCTGCCAAGGAGCACTTGCACTGGGGAGGAGGGGTTCCAAATGCTTCATTTTCATTCACTGAGCAAAAATAGTCTTGCAGTAAAAAAGCTTTTATGTCTAGAACAGACAGAGGTGGGGGAGGAAAAGCACAGGCAGTAAAGTGGAGGAGGTGGATGGCAGCACCATCTTCCAGTTCTCACAGTGTGAACTTCCTTAGCTTAAGCTTTCCTCCCAACACACAGATCATCTTAACATACCCCCATAATATCCAAGCTGAACATTCCTCCCTTTGTATTCTGAGTGACTGTCCTTGGAAAGGCTCAGTGAACATGTCAGAGGTCCCTGTAGGATTTGTCCCGATGGGCTCCGTTGCCTGTGCCAGAGGACCCATCTCGAGCTCAGTGTAGCTGTTCTCACAGGGCTGAGTGCCTGTGTTCAGAGTCACATCCCTCACTACTCTAACCAAATCCTCTGTGTCTGGGGAGAGTCACAGTTTATGCCTGCCCAGGTGCAGCCCATGATTTAGGGCCCAGGCTGTGGTCAGGAGCCATTAGCAAAGGGGATGGAGAGGAGAGCGAGAGAGCCTGTTTAGGATGCGAGGCAAAAGCACCAGAAGGACTTTGTGTCTCAGAGGTGCAATATAAAATCTCAGTCATACACTCGGCACGCGGGGGTGGAGAGAGAAATGACCACAAATTCAGAAAGTCACGTATGGCAAATGGCTTGTGCACCAGGAGCGGAAATTTATAGCTCTGACCCGATTCGCAGGATGCCGAATGCCACGATTCCTGATGCCGTTTCTAAATTCATGGCCACTGCTTGCAGAAGCTCAGACAAGTTTCTACATATTCATAGCGTTAAAAATAAATGATTTCTGATCTCTCTGGTGACAGCCTGGCTCAACGAAGAGCAGGGACCCAGCGCTCTGCAACTACAGAGAGGAAACTTTCTTCCCCAAGAAAGAGCGTTTCCCACTCACTGTCAGCAGCGGGCACGGCAACAGTTGAGATCGTGGCCTGGAGCCATCTCTAGAGTGGTCACAGTGGTGACATGTTCATTATCTCTGCTTTAGCTAAGTGACAGTAAGAGATTGCCACTGCAGTGCTTGGTGTTGAAGTTAAAGCCGTGCTCCAGCCCAGGGCCGGCCCAGGCAGCAGGCTGGGCCAGCACACTCATCCCCCCATACACAACCAGGCTGTTCCACTTGCCTGAGGGAAACTCTGGGTGTTCCCAGGGTTACAGAGCAGTTCGTGGGGAAACATGGTTTATCTCTCCTGGACTGTCTGACACTGCTACTCACTGGCCCTGAGCACAGCCCGTACCAGAAGGATTCTGCAAAATCCATACCCAAGTCAAACAGTCCCACCTCTCAGCTGACCAGGAAGGGGAAACCTGACATAATTACATCTTCCAGGATTTCAGTCTTTCACTGCAAAGCTCCCCCCTGCATTTCAGTGGGTACCATTTCATTTCACAGCAGTATTTCCCCCCTGTTTGCATATCTTGGGACTTCTGCTCTGGCACAATTCTCTTGATGCCCCAGAGCAGCTCAGTTGCAGAGCTGTGACATATGTTATTGTATCATGTTAACCATAAATTGAACTTTTAACTAAAAAGCCGGGCATATTAAAGAGGCAGAGAGAATCCTTCCACAGTGCTAATTGCCCTTTAAAATAAAGGCAGTGCTACAATTCAGTCTGTTTGCCAACTAGTAAGCTCCATGCTGTGTTTCTCAGCTACAAATGTGAACTGTTTAGCTGTTTGGTGTGGGCAGGCTTCCTTTCTGGGGAGTTTCCTGATGTCTCTGGTGTTACTACAACAGTGGCTGGTGAGAAAAGGCCTTTGCAAAGAAGTGGCCTGGTTTTCCTACCTGGTTTATCTGGATGGGTGTGGAAGAGGATCCTAGATCTGCACCATGCCCTCCTGTCCTCTGGGCAAAGAGATGGGGACACACATTGCCACACTGACTGAAGGGGCAGTGGCACGATGACACTGACTAAAGAGCTACCATTTTGAAGGTGTGTTTTTGGAGACATCCCAAGTGGATGCTTGCACTAGACACTTATTTCTCTATCTCATTAGTGTGGTTTGTCCATGTTAGCAGGATGAGTGGGAGCTAAAAGCTCTGGTCACCTTGGAACAGCCAGCTTGGCAGGACTGCAGCACCCAGGGTGGAAAGTGCTGTAGGATGGGTGTGGGGGAGCATTTTTGTGAAAGACTCCCAGAGGCTCTGTGAACCCAAGCAGAAACTGAGGAGCTTTCTGACCTCCCAGGGCCCCTGTGCTGAGGAACCTGGTGAGCCCTGCAGCAGGTAGAAGTGTGTCCCACAACCCAGGAGTGCTGCTTTGCAGCCAGATCTCACATGCACCACAGCTGTCCTGGTCCATGCATTTATTTATAGGAGCAGTGTGATGGAAAAGACATGGCCAGGTTCCCACTCAGCACGTGTTACAGATTCTCAGTAAAATCTAGCTCTAGGTTTTGAGAGCACAAACTTTGCTGCTTTCAAAGTTCTGGTGAAATTTCCCCAGCAAAGAGATCTGATTCCTTGTGATGAAGGTCTGAATCCCACACTTGTAGCACTGAAGAACTTTTAAACTCAATTTCTCAGCAAAAGAGGTGGCCCAGTATCTTTGCAGGTCAGAAAGATCGATCACAAAAGGGGATTTCATCTCCCCGGGGGCTGTTTGACTCCTGTGGAGCCACTCTCTGTCCCATCACTGTCACAGGGAGAATATCTCTGAGATGCCATGGCAGCCAGAGAGTTAAAATTGTTTCTAAATTCCTCTCTCACCCCTGCTGTGCCCCCTCCTCCTGCTCCCCAAAGCTTGGGCTCTGCCTACTCAAAGTACCAGGCAGTAAAATTCACCTTTCCCTTTTAAGCAGTGCCAGGCTTGTCCTGTGCCCTGGTGGGACACATGAATCCAGCCCAATTAGCAGCAGCCCTAACAAAGCTGGCTGAAAAACCACTATTAAAATGAAGGATGGTGTTGTGAAAAAAAAAGAAGGCAGAGCAAGCAAGGCCATAATACAACTTATTGCCATCCCCAGACGAACGGCCTCATAACTTACGAGGAACTCAATGCCTCGCCTGAGTTTCAGCCTGTTCTTCCCCAGGAGGGTAATGCATCACCTCCTCCCCACACTCCACATTTGCTTGGAGCTTTGGGGTTTTATCCAAAGAGATTAGGATCTCTGCCATGGTTAAAAACGGAGCTTTCTGCTACGTAGCAATAGTTCATTGAAATGGGGTTTATTCCTTGTTTGCTGCTGCTACCTTGACTGAAAGCTAAAGAACTGCAAAGATTGATGCCACAGGCTGTGCAAACATCATCGCTGCTTTAGCCATGACTGACATCTTTTGATATACCAACAGCCCCATCTTCCACCCAGCTGTGGTCCCCTGAGGACAGCCTTTCCTGGGTGAGCCTCCTCTTCTTCCAGTTAGGAATATGATGGGTGGATAGTTCTCCAAATCACCACTGTATTTGACTCCAAACATGTGAACAGACCTGACTAACCCCAAGTTACATCCCTGAGCAGCAGGAGTATGGGTATGTCAGGGCCAGAGAGCCACAAGGCCAGCTCCAGAGCAAAACATATCGTCAGAAGCATCCCTGAGATTCCTTTCCTGTATCCTCCAACCACGTTACTACTATTGCTAACAAAACAATGTTTAAAACTCTACTAGAAGAAGCACTACAACACAAATCAATAGAAAACAAGCCTGCCCTGGCTGGGGCAGGAGAGCAAGGATGAAATGACCATGCAGGTCTTTGCCATCCCTTCCCCTTCAGAGAGTTAATTAGTGAGGCAAGGTAATGGTATTTGTGCATTTACTGCATGCGCTGATTACAATAAATTTTGTCCTGCATGTTAAAGTCAGAAACATCTCGCAGCTGCCAAAAAGCAATCAGGACCAATTAATGAAGATGTAATTTCCCCAGATGCTGCTATTAACTTTCATTCACCGTGTTCTTAGCAACATGAATATAATTAAACCAGTTAACCACAACTCTCAGCACCTCCTCACTAAGCTGCCCCTGCTGGCAGAGGAGCCTCCCATGCCGGGGTGGCAAGTCCACAGGGCTGCAGGTCAGAGCTAGTGCAGGTCAGCTCTCCTCTGGGAGTGGGTTTGGGAATCACAGACACGGCCCACAGCCCAGCACTGGCAGAGACTCTTCTCAGAGACAGGACAGCACAACAACCCTGACTCCACACGGTTTACATGACTCACGTGCCCCTCTCCAACACGATTGGTAACACCACAGCAGAGCCACCCCAGCCCTAGGAAAGGTGCACACTCATGTTGGTCAAACACACGGCAAAAAATAAGACAGTCCCTTAAGACAGGCTGCCCTCCAGCCCTTTTGTCCAGATTCAGGTCCTCTGTAAGACTGTGATAGACACACTACTTTGCCTTCACCATCACCCAACGCATGACAACTCACCATTGGAGAGCAGCAGGGCCGGCTGGGAGTCAAGGGTGACCCTCTGTGGGGTGCAGTCCTGCAGAGGCTGGTACCAGGGTCCATCAACACCTCCACACACAGCGAGCCATTAACAAGATCCAGGATCCCACCCCAGTCCAGCAGCTGGGAGCAAAAGGAGACTGGGCTGGAGAGATGGGACAGTGTGGTGCAAATCCTTTCAGAAAACAAGGCTGAGGCCAGGACTACTGGCCAGGGCTGAGCTCCAGTGAATTCCAGTGCCTATTGGTGGGTGGGTGGTTGTCTCAGGTGAATCCGGGCAAACCTTTAGGGCCCCCAGGTGCTTTTCCTCCAGTGACAGCCAAGCAGTGAGCAGCTGGCAATGGTTTCACATGCTACAGCCAGTGCTTGCCGTGGGCTGGGGACAGGTGGTGCTCCCAGTTCTGATCGAGAAGGACAGTAGGATTTTCTTCCTAGTCTGTTCTAACTCTGCTGCTGCTGCTTCTAAGCAGCACCTCGGGGTAAGGAAGCAGAGGAGATGAAGTTTTAGAAGTTCAGACTAAATTTCAGGGTCTACCCTGTGCTTTGGTCTTTGAAGACCCAAGGCAAAAGTCTCATCCTGTCCCAAACACAGGAGGCAGGAGCTGGAGCCACTTTTGGGAAGGATCAAGCCTCCTGCAGCCCCCTGGGCCCTGTTTTAGCAGTGAAGCAGGATCACTGCCCACCCTCAGGGCTGATACGGGTGCAGGCAAGATGCTTTAGCCAGTCATAATCACTTACACAAAAATTATTTCAATTTTCCATGATTTTAGAGAACTGACATTTTCAAGTCATCAAAACTGGTCAGAAGCCACAGTTTCATCCACATCTGAGTGTGCCCTGAAAGGACTTCTCAGTTGGGTTTTTGGGCTGGGTTTTATTTAATCGTCCCCCATTTTCAATGTAATTTCACTTCAAAAAACCCATGGGCAGCATTTCTAAAAAGTTTTTTAAAAAAGTTGGAAGGGCTTTTGTTTCCTGAGGGAAGAGCCCCCGGGTTTTCTCCCAGCCCTTTTTTCTGGTGTGAGAGGAAACAAGAAAGGGGATGTTAAAAATTAATGAATGGCCTTTCCCCACCCCCCCCACCCACCTCCCTGCATAAACGTGGGGAGTTTTCACATGAATTTAAACTATTCAGTTCATTCTTTTGATAGCTTTGGTCAATAGGGAGTTATTTCCCAGACAGTTCTGGGAGCACCTTGAAACTTCTAAAATTTGGAGAAGCATTGACAAAATCCCATTTCCTAGTTTGAGACTACTAGCGCTTTAAATAATTCATCTGGTTTCTTGCAGATGGATTTAACTCAAATCACCTGAAAGTTCTAAGTGTTAAAATGTGGGTAATCTGCCAGGTCAGAAAAAAAATCCAGGACATTTTAATGAAAGTACAGACCTCTCCAAACCAGTGAGTAGTTTAACAATTACCCGATATAATAACATGTAAAAAGATGCTACGGACAAAAGGTGAGATCATTCATGTTAATTAAAGTGTCCGAGGCACAACACTTCTGCCTTAATAGAGGCGTTGTAAAGCGATGATAGAACGGTCATTGCTTTTGTGTAATTAAGGAAGAATGGAGAATTAAAAGGTGCCTTCGCGGAGGGCCGGGGGAAGGCTGCCAGCCCCCCGGGGGAGGGGGGGGACCTGGGGGGGAAAACCAAGGGTCGGGGTGAGGGGGTGCCACCGGCATGGGCACCTCCCAAATCCAGCCTCGGAGAGGTCGGGCTGCCTCCTGATCCCCGGAGCGACCCCCGTTTGCCCTGCCCCTCCAGCCTCTCGCCCCTCCGCCGGGAGGTGCAGCCACCCAACCTCAGCCAGGGATGCTCCGGCGACACACCTGATGGCATTTCTGTGCAGCTGCTGCCCTTTCCCCCCAGGCTGGGGGACTGGCGAGGGCCCTTCCCAAAGCCCAGGCCCCAGGGGAGGTGTGAAACATCGATCCGCAAAGGCGAGCGAGAAAGGGAGCGCTTGACTCCGGGCACGGGAGACCGGGAGCTCCACTATTCGTCCCCGGGGGAGCGGCTTCCATAGCAAGGAGAGCAAAGCCTGCCAGCATCCAGCTGGGGGGGCAAGAGGGAACCCCGCTGTCGGCTTCCCCATCCTCATCCCGCCGCTGTTTGTGCCCCCTTTTTTAAGGGATGCACATTGGGCACCAAACCCCAAAGTGTGGGGGAGACCCTGCGCCCCCCAAAGGAGGGTTCTGGAGGAAGGGAGCCTTAGTGCTGGTCCGGCTTGGTCCCTTCCATCCTCCTCTGCAAGACGGAGATAAAAACCTTGATGAGAAACGTGTAAGAAGTGCAGGATAGAGGATAAATATGTCTAAGGCACCACAGAAAAGCCAGCAAGGAAACGGGGTCCCTCCTGGCGAGCTGGGGGAAGCCTACCCCCTCAATGGGCTGCCCTAAATTCCCCCGCCTGCCCAGGGGTCACCAGTGACACACAGGAAGGGTGGCTGGTCCCCCCTCGCCTCCCTCTGGATGCTCCCCCTGGAGAACACCCAAAAACACGCCAGCAGGTTTGTGCAGGTCGGGGCTGCTGGAGGATCCTCTCCAGTGCCCGGGAGCACCAGCCCCACTGATGCACAGCACGTGCCAAGGTGGCTTTTTGAACAAAGTTTGCTTCCCCTTTTTTTTTTTTTTTCCTTGCACCACAGTAATTCTTTTATTCCATCAGCTACAGAAAATCGATGTGTCTTTTTGGTTAGAAGCCCTGGCTTGAAGCTTTCAGTTCCTTAAATCATCTCCCTGTGATTTAAAGGGAGGCGAAATCCCTCTCTGGTGCAAGGGGTGTGATGCCTTCCCAGGAGAAGCCCCACCACAAAAAGACAACATGACGGCACAAGATGTGAGTGGGGCTGAGCCCCCTTCCCCTGCCCCTTCACCCACAGTCCCCCAAGCCACCCCACAGAACCCCTCCTGCCCCACATCAGGACAGAGGCTCTGCCAGGATTGGCTTCTCTGCCTGCCTCACACCCAGCAGTCTCCCGGTGCCAATGGGGGGGGATTGGTGCTGGCAGACCCCCAGTACCCAGAGGGTGCCTGCCAGAGCAGACCTGTGCCCCTGAAACCCCACAACACCCTTTTAACTTGCAAACAGCATGAGCTTGGTGAGGAAATGACTCAAGCACAGCAGCCATGGGGTGCTGGGAGGCCAGTTCCAGCTCTGCTCCTGGGAGCACAGCAGCACCCGCATACTAATCCAGCCAGATGTTATTAAAGCCTTGATCGAATTAAACACAGAGAGCTTTTAAGTTCTCCATTTGGACATTCTTCAGAGAGAATCTGCTAATTGACAGGTTACTTTTAAAAAATTTTGGCAGCGTGCTGGGTTGGAGCGTCAGGTGCCCAGCCAAGGGCAGCTGGTGGATACTTACAGGGTCCTTGTGTTTCCCTTTCCCCTAATGCCTTATGGATTTGGTTGAAACACAGGCACGGTATGGAGAACCCCAGAAATAATTTTTAAAAATCCTGTTCTAAAAGCTTTTCCCTCCTTCCCACTTTCAGATTCATTTATTTGATTTCCCCCCTTGAAACAAAGACTAATGTTGCTCAGTTGGAAAGCGTGGCTCTTTTGCCTCGCCTCACAAGGGAAGAAAATAGCCTTGCTCCCCTTTTCATGCTCATGCATGAAAAATCTCCGGGCAAAATCTCCATTTATCAAGCCAGATTGAAGGGCACACAACAGAGGAGCTTATTGCTCCATGCCTCTTACCTTGTACCTCTGTTTGTGCTCTCAAGTGGTGTGATTAAGAAGATTGCTTTTGCTTTTAGGTGTCATGAGACAGAAAATTTACAGCAAGGGGAAGCAAGGACATGTGTGCAGCTTTACATGGAAATAAAAGCATTTCTGAACAATTAACAGAGAGGCACCAATTTTGAGGCATGAGGTGATTTTCAGCATCGATGTGCTGTGAAGGGGCAGTGGGAAACTGTCGGGGATGGAGGGCTCAGGCTGGGTCTCTGGTGGTGCCAACAGGTCAGCCACCAGCTGACCCAACCACAGGGAGCCGTTCCACTGTATCTATCCACCAATAATGATATAATACTGGGCCTTTTCACCAACCTCAACACAGTATTTTAAACAATTATTTATAGAATTAATAGAGAAGTCAAATAACCCAAATGAATGATAACATTTTAAAGTAATTATTTGCTACAAATGAACACAAATGGTTTCAATACATAATGCATTAACTCCAGCAGCAGGGAAATTCATCCTAATTAGAGGTGTGCTGAGGCTGTGGCACGACATCAGGGCACTTGGCTCTGGGACCTGCCTGAAACCCTTTATTTACTATAAATTCATAATTTTTTCCCTCTCATGTAAACTCCTCATGGCTTTTACTTTTCAGTAACAAACATCCATGCTGAGCTTTTCCTTTTTCTCCTTTAATTGTTCCACTTTGTTCCATGTAATTCCACAGCAAGTGTTGTAGTGGAGGGACACAGCCCAGCTCATCTGCTCTGAATATTTTCTTGCACAGAAAATTAGTAGTGAGGAACAAGAGCATTTTCATGTCAGCCTCCCTCTGCCAGCAGCCAAATTTGCTGAAAAAAAGGGGGGAATGAGGTATCCACAATGATCCTGATGCTCCCAGCTCTCCCAACTAAAGCCTATCACTTGGCCAAACAGAGACCATGCCTCAAATCGATCATCAGGGCAGATATTTTGTGGGCACAAAGCAGTTTCTTCCACCTAATTCAATCACTGCATAATTAAATTACCTTCTCTGGCACCTATTTATTTGTACCAAGAGCACACGGTTTCCATCTTTTATTTTTATCCTTCCAGGCAGCTGATGTTGGACGATGCAATCAGTGGTGACAGAAAGGTTCTGTTTCGATTAATGAGAGAGCAAAGTTCTGGGGGGAGGAGAGGCAGGGAAGCTGGGCTGGAGGAGGACTTGTGATAATTCAGGATGATTAGGTCTAATTGCCCTGTTTTCCTGCCATTTGCGGTTTCTGAGGCAGAACTACTGGGCTGTGAAGGTCTGGAGATGTTCTCTGGTTGCTCACAGAGATGGTGAGGTGGCTGCCCAGTTTTCCATGGGATTCACTGTGGGCAGGGCAAGCAAAGGGACAGGGATATTGTCCTGACAGATCCAGCCATGGCAACAGGATGGAGAAAGAAGCTTGGTCTGATGTAGAAGCTCCATAAGGAGAAAGCTGCTAGCAGTGATCCTTGGTGCATTGCCATGGCACCTCCTGGGCAGACAAACACCAAACCCAGCCATGGCTTCTGCCAGCACATTTCTCCATGGGCAAAACCAGGAAGTGCCTGTCTGTCTGCAGCATCCTTCCTCCTCCTACTCCTCTCCCTCTGATGTAGCTGTTTGCTTTCTGAAATGTGGTTTATATCCCTCATAAACCACAGTGTGGCTGCACCTTGTCCTTTGGTGGATGTGCTGGTTCTTAATTCCAATGACACCTTGTGGTAAATGGGTCCATCTAAATATTTCCTTTAGCTGTGTCAGTGCTGTCTCAATGTAACTGTCTGGCTTTCCCTCTGCTGCCTGGATGATGTGGCCACTTTGGCTCTGCTCTAATCCTTCTCTCCCACCCTCTCTGTTGGCCTCATCTCCATCTCCTCACTTCTCCCAGTATCTGAAGACTGAGGCAATGAAATCTCATCTTAACAGACTTCAGCAGGAGCACCTGGATTGCACTCAGAAAGTGTATATTTTTGTTAAACAACGAGTCACATTGCTTGCTCCAGTTTACACAGGTCACCATCATCCTGGAGCTACACAAGCCAGGAACACCTGGACTCCCTCCACGCCTGTTTTGCTAGTGGATGTGTGTGACATCCCCATACTCACATTAGCCTATTTTTCAAGGCATCTGATTTGCTTTTGGAAACTCCCAATCCCCAGGAAAGCAACATACAAAGAGACTTGGCTCCTTCCCAAAAAAAGCACAGTTGATATGTAAAATATTCTCTGAGTGCTGTGAGTTTGCCTTGCCCTTGTGTGGCTTAAATGCTTCACTAGGATCGTGTAAATGAGGAGAAAGGTTTTAATTATTACTAGTTTTGCCTATTTCTTATTGAGTTTTGCCATCTCCATGTCCTTTCTGTCCAGGTGGGATCCTGCTGGCTAGGGGTCAACATCCCAGCTACCCTCAAGCTGACTGGGAGCCATTTCCTTCTGCTCATCCCTGTGTGCTGCTGGCTCTGGGAGCTGGGAAAAGTCTGTGTGAGGGAACCAGCCCAGTCCACCAGCCACTCTCCATCACCTGCACCAACTGTGGCTGCCCAGGCAAATAAAGCCACCATGTCAAAGCACAGTGTGCAGCAGAAAGCCTGATAAGCATCTCTGGCAGAGCCCAAATTGGGATGGAAAGCATTGCTTGGGATATGGGAGATTGCTGCTCAGCAAAACCAGGAGAAGCTGGTCAGCTCCCCACCCCATCAGGAGTGATTTCAAAGGGTTTCCACCAGCTGCCCACTGCTGTTTCCTCAGCACTGCCACTCAGGCAGGACTTGGGGGGCACAAGGGGGACCTATAAGGGCATTTTTGGCTGTCCATGGTAGGACTGGCCTGTGCTGAGATGGGTCAGTTGAGGAGGGAGACGATGGTGATGGAAATAACATGGCAACAAGCAGAGTTCCCCCTCCTGAGTGTTTTGGATACTTGTAGAAAGATGTCTGGACTACTGAAATCAATGGAGGTAAGGAGAGAGCATTTTCCAATAGAAATGTATTCTTATTTATTTATGGGACCTAAAATTCTACCCATGCCTCATGCCCTGGGGCAGCCATAGGAACAGACTCACCAAAGTCATCTTTGTGGAGAACAGAAGTTTGGATATAACAGGAAGCTTTTATCCAGAGCAAAACCTTTGTCATAAAACTTCAGAAAACGAATTTCTTTTTCAATGGGTCCCCTGGGGCTTAAAATATAAGTATCTGAGGATTCATATAGTAGTAAAAGTCTATAAAAATCTTTGAAGCAAATGGGCTATTGAGAAATTATGTGTGGAAATGAATGGCTGGATTCCTCTGCAAATCTCTTCATAGAGATGCCCTGACATAATGAAGACACAGTAGATGCATTAGTAAAAATCCTCTTTTTAATAACTGCTATACCTTATGATTTTCCTAAAGTGAGGGTTCACCAGATGGAAAATCCACTTAAAGATTTTTATCTTGAAAGGGGGCTGCAGTCATTCAGTGGGAAGGAGCCAGCTTGGTTCTCCATCCCCTCCCCGGGGTGAGGGATGCTGCACCTGTCTGTGCAATGCTCAAGAGTAGCAAAAGCCTTCCTTTCCCCTGGCAAGAGGTCATCAAAAAATGATCTGGGGTCGCAGCCAACCTTATGATAGCAAAGTGCAAGGAGAATAAAGCAATTTATGGAAATACAGTGGTTCCTGCCCAGGGCAATGCCACACACGTTACCCACAAAACACCTGACAGGCAGAAAATGCACTGGACAGGGAGTTTTCACAACCCCCCCCAAGAACATGAACGGAGTTAGTTTTACATAAGTGCCGAGTTTTCTGTGAAAACAGAGCTCCCTGCTTTAATTATTATTGATTTTCTTTTTTCCAAGGAAATGTTGGGCCTCTCTAAACCCCCCACTGCTGACTCCAGAGATCTCACAACGATTTTGGCTGAGCAAGCTTTCCTCCTGCAAATCTAAATATTTATGCTACAGCTGTGTAAACAGCCCAGACTCCAAGCGGGGGTATTTTTAGTGTTCCTGAATTGTAGTGAAGGACCAAGACGGACACGTCATGCACTCTGCCACCTTCTTTTGCTGTTTATTGCATGTCATTGCTGATGGGCTCAGCACCTTCACCTCCCTTCCCAAGGTACTTGCTCTGATTATTTATGTGGTGAATCCAGATGGATAGGAATTAGGTGGTTGTTACTTTGTGTTGTACGGTCTATCTGGATGCCAAATGTACATCTGCTTGAATGCAGAGGTTTAAAATCATACAACATTAAAAATAAAAAATAAAACCCAAACAACGCCAGGCTGTTGTTAAAACATAATGTTCAGGAGGGAGATAAGTTATTCCTTAGCGTACATCCAAAGAATATGTTACCAATCTTGGCATGACCCTCCACAGATTCTTCTCATGGAGAAATTATTTACTCAGCGTGGAGCAAACAGGAGTTTTGTTTGCAAGGGCTGACCTAGAGGTTTCTTTATCCATAACTTGCTGCTCAAAAGCCAGGTGGGAGTGTGCACATGCCTGATAAGGCATCGATGTGACTGCAGCCCCCTCTCTCTCATTCTGGCCTGCAAGGTAAATAAGGGGTTTAAATGAATATGTGTGCAGTGTCTCTGCAGAGTCACTCACAGCTTTGACCAGCTGCCTGCACACGTTGCTGATGCTGGGAGGGAGCGTGAGGAGATGGGAATTGCAGGGAATGAGCAGCCTGAGTTAAACACTGTTCAAAATAAACGAAATAAATTATATTTGTCCCCTCTGGTCATAGTGAGAAAGCATACAGCTTGCTTTCAGGACTGTCATGTCAGCCAAGACACACAACAGCCTTGGACTTGTTTTGGAGAGTTTTAACTCTATTTGGGGCTTCAGCTGAGCAGTGAAAATGGCTTGGTCCCCCTCTCATGGTATCCCCTAAACTGCCTCAGTCCCATCATGGATATGATGGAAGGGGGTTCAGCTGGGAGGCAGCAGGGAGGGACCCCCAGGACTGCATCCCAAACCCCCCCAACGCTGCTGTGCCCCCCAGAGAGAGAGCCCACACCTCACTAGGACAGGGATGCAAACACCCAGCGATGGGGCTTCCCTAAGCAAACACTTCAGTCCCAAGTGGCAGCGTTGCTGCTGGCACCTTGCCTGGGCAAGGGGTCAATTCCCCCAAGTAGCAAGCCCACTGTTTGGTGGCATGTCTGGGAGGCACGAGACTCAGGAGCCCTGAGCTCGCTGGGACAGTGTGGGCACTGCCCTCCTGCTCTGGGGGTGACCCCACCAGGAGCTCCCCCAAAGCAGGGGGTTCAGACTTCAGTCCTCAAAAGCAGTTTGTGCTCAGATTTCAGTGTTTTGAAGCCTCAGTCACCTTGAATGGGAGCAGTTCATCGGCACGCTCCATCAGCCCCACACATGTGCTCAAGCCTTTTGACAAATTTGGTTCTGTGCAGGAACAGAGTTCAAATTTCAAGCCAGGGAGGCCTTGTGCTGTGGGGGATTTGCCTGACACAGTTAATATTAGACAAACAATTTCTAATAGGGGAACATTCCCAGAAATACAGGATTTTTCTTTTCAGGTGCAAAAGAAAAACTGGCAAGTGGGGGCTCAATTTTCTCCTGGTTTTCACTGGGGAGGTTATCACAGTTTGCAAAGTGCTGCTGGGGGAAGAAGGACGGAAACCAATTCCTTATGCTCTGCCACTTAATTAATTTTAGGTACTTTACAGTAAAACATAATTTGGCACAACTTCTACAAATGAGAAGAATGGTGAAAATGCCTGGCTCACCCAGTTCCGCTGTGCACCCCAAACATGCTGCAGCCAGACATGGGAGCTTTTCCACCTGAATATTAAACAAGGAACGGAAGGTAATTGAAGCCTCCTAAAATTAGGGGTCTAAATCCATTTACATTTACAAGCTCTGTAATTAAATAATAAACCATAATATTATGGCTTTCACTCTAAATGTGAATTCAAGAGCATATGTCTAAGATTACATTACAGTCCCTTATTTGTTTAGCCTGCCGCAGTCCCTGCTTGCACGGAGGAAAAAATTACATGGAGAGGAAGAAATTAAATCCCTGAGTCCCAAAGCCACAGCAGGTCCCCTCTGCTTTAGGCTGGGCAGGCTCACTCAGGCTTTTCCTTCCAAAGCTGCCAAGGCGCCTGGGGCAGCACAAGCATTTTCCTTTCCCTTGGGCAGATGAGCCGGTTACTGACCCCATCCCATGCCTGCCCTGCTCCAGCTGAAACCCTGTGCCAGAGCCTGTCCCCAGCGTGTGACCTGTCCCTGAGGTGACTGCTTGGAGATGTTCACTCTGCCCCATCACACAGGGCTGCCAAAACAAGGCACAGACCTGTGTGCTGGTCCCCACTCCGTGCCCAGCACCAGCAGCAGCTCCTCCCTGCTTGAGGCACCCCTGCCTCTCTGGCAATCTCTGCCCACCCTGCCTTTGAGCACAGGGACAGCGGCACAGCCACCACTCATCTGCTCTTTTATCTGCAGTCTCAGCAAAGAAATGAAGGGAGCAGGAGTGGGAATAAAGCAGTAAGTGATGAGCAGCTGCCGTGCCTTACATTTCCCATGGCGACAACAACAAATTGCAGCCTGTGTGCAGCGCGGCCACTTCTGGGGAGAGAGAGGGGTTGGGGGAGCTTGTTCTAATTGGGGGGGTGGGGGTGGTGGTGTTGGTTTATGGACTATTTACTTTATTTCCTCTTGGGGTGTCCTCTCTGCTCACCCTGAACTACAGCCCTGTGCTGGCATGGCCAGGGATCCCAGCAGTCACTTAGCAAGGGCTTGCCAGGGGAGCCAGTGTGCAAACAGCTTTGGGAACCTTCTTGGTTCGGAGTGTCTTGCCCATCATCTCAACATCATTTAATGCTTTATAAATATTTAAAGGCCTCATAGACATGTGCATGGCCTGCTGCAGCAAAGTGTTCCCCCAGCACAGCAGGGAGGAGACACCAGTTCCTCCCAGTGACGTGGTGGGACCAGGCAGCACAGCTGTGTTTCACCATGGTCCAGCAGTGGCTGTCACTTGCCCTGTCCCCTTCTCTCCATTTCCAAGTGAAAGGTAATGCACCCAAGACCATTATGTCCCTGTGTGGGGGTCACACCTTGTCCATCACTCCTTCCCCTTTTTCTTTCCTCTTTTATCCTGCTGTGCTGCCGAAGCAGCACCAGCAGCCACGGCCATTCAGGGCTTCTCCTTCATTTCCCTGGGTGTTTTTAGAGAGCCTTTAAATCCACGTACATCAATTATCGCCGCGGAGTTTTCATCCTGCGCAAGGGCACAATAAGCAATGCAAATGGCACAAATAAAGTGTTTGATATTTAATGATCCCACACTGGGTGGGGGAGATGTGCTCTTGAATAGGAGCAGCTTTCTCAAGACAGTGCAATGCAGAAGGACCCTTGTCTCTTATGACTAATTGAGCCCTAATGATTTTCCTTTATCATCCAAAATGAAAACAAAGGATTTAAGGGATGTTTTATTGCAGTGCTGTGGGTATTTCTATTCATTTTTTATTCCCCACATTAAAAGCTGTGCTTTGACTTGTCCTTCTGAACCTACTTCTCCCTGGTGTTGCTGCTGCTCTTGTACTTCTGTCCCTTTGCCACTGAGGACTGGAAAACAGACACTGTAGCTCCTGCAGCCTCTGCCAGGATCAAAGGTGCCCCAACTGTCCCCATTAGCCACAGTGTCCTCTAAAAACTTACAGATTTAGGCGTTTCAAACTGGGTGTGAATTACCAGGGTTGCACAGGCATGATGACAGAGGTGTGGGCTCATGGCAGGCCCAAAGCACAGGGTAAAACTCACCCCCAGCTTTCCTGGGGATGATGGAAATGCCAGAAAGGACCAGGGCAGAGCAGATCTTGAAGCAACAATGCTTCATTCCCTGGAGCTGGGGTGGCAGTCATTTGGGATGAGCTGCTTGCTTGCCCTGGCTCCCTAGAAGCAAAGTCCACTGGCCCTCTCCCTGGCACACTCATGCACCAGCTGCAGGGTGCAAATTTAACAGGGAGAAGAAATGGAAGACTTGTTTTTGCCAGGAAAACACCTGGGGTGTGTATTGCATGCACCATTCTCTGTGCTGAGCCCTGTGTTCAAGCAGAGACACCGATTTAAAGGAAAGGCAGCAGGATGGCAGCGGGACTGAAGGAAATCTTGCAGTCGAATCGTTCTGTAAATGGCAATGGCTCAAATCACTGCACAGCTCTTTCTGGCCATTTGATGTAATTAAGGCTGGGCTCTGAGGTGCCATCTCAGCCCCACAACAGATTTCCAAATTGCTGCTCCTCTGCAAAGCCGCCTCCAGAGCTGTCCTTGAGACATCAGCACAGGGGTTAATTGGAATCGACAGGAAAATTGGCCTCTGGAGGGAGAAATGTGGATGCTGGATGTGTGTGAGCCAGTGGGAACAGAGCCACGCTGCTGCCAGGGCCCTGACATCCCCTTGCACAGCAGCACTGGGTGCTGGCACCCATGAGACTGGTGATTCCACATCCAGCCCCAGCTCAGCTCCCTTCACTCCAAGCACCTTTCCCCCCGCAGCAGGTGCAGCCCAGACACCAGCACGGACATCCCCCAGGCATCAGTGCCACTGAGTGTGCGCCATTCCCCTGTGCCCACGAGCAAGGCTGAGGATGGATTTGGCCCTTCCAGCTGCCAGCTCTCCAGCTCTGGAGTTGACACTGAGCTCAGGGTCCGGGTGCTGGCAGGATCTTAAAGGGGATTAAAGCAGAGCTGGAGTCTGGCCACAGGGCCACCTCCCTCACCCTCAAGCAATGCACCAGCTGCATTGCAGAGTTGTGGACTCCTGTCATTTTTCTAAGTATTCCTCATCTCCTTCAATGCCATTAATCAGATTATTTCAATTAACAGAGCTGAACCATTGAACAGACCTGTCCTGCACTAATGCCTTATTAATTGGGTCGGGCTGGATGGCAGCAATATCGAGTGCCAGGCAGCTCTGAGCTTTCATCTGCTGGTCCGGGTTTGTTTCATTTATCTAATCACTTCCCCAGTGCCACAGGTGCCCCTCTCACCTTTTCCCTCTCCACCCACCTTCAAGGTACTCTGATACACTTTCTGCATTGTCTGGTATCAACTATGCATTGAAGAGAGTCATATCTATTTCACAGTACTCTCCCAAGAAAAATCAATGATTGTTTACATTACTATCTTACAATCTCTATTTTAAAGTAATTCATGGCAAGAGCCAGTGCCATTAATTTTATTAAGTCATTAATAGTGGGCAGATATTATTCTGCTCCATTGATCCCAAGTTGATGCAATTACCACTTACAAAGCTTGCACTGTATGGCTGAAAATTTCAATTCTGTTTGCAGCCTGAAGCTGTACATTAAAATCGTGCCAAGCCAGATGCTGGTGGTGGAAATTGGGGAAAGCTGATTCAAAGCAAACAGGGAACTGCCTGAATTTTGTAACTTCCACCCTTTTAAAGCAGAGGGACCAAAACCAGCCTGGAGCCCAGCCATTCCCAAATGCCCCATGCCTAAGGGAGAGACATAGATCCTCTCCCCAAACCTTCTGAGTCTCACAGTCACAGAGAACTCGTCATCAGGGATTATTGGTTAACTGAAACACCCTCTGATGAGAATGGGAAATCTTATAGGTGAAATTAAGTTTAGCTCTATCTGCACAGAAAATATGTCAAAAGCCAGGACAGGCCGATGACCAGCTGAGTGTGCATTGTATTCTGTTTGCAGAGGATGAATTTCAGTCAGGGACCTCAGATCTTCCTCTTCTCTAAGTAAAAAAAAATAATTAGCAGAGCAGTGTGGGAAAACAGAGGCAGACAAAATGGTGCAAATTACCTGAATCTCAAATATTTCCAGGAAATCCAACAGCACGGAGCAATCATCTAGTCATGAGAAGTGTGATGGGTCCTGCATGGCAGGAAAGTAAAGGGATCCCCACTGGTGACACCCACCCTGTGGAGAGCCCATGTGGGTGCCCAGTGTGGCCCCCAAGGCACAAAAACATCATTTTAGCCATCAGAAATTAAAAACTGCAGTTTAAGTCAAAAATAAGGGCCCACCCTTATTCAGCTTGGAAAAAGATTAGCTCAACCGCATCCTTTTGGTCATGGGCAGAAATGTGTTTTGTGTGTATTTGTGTCAATAAAAACCTGCCACTTGAATGGGATTGGAAAGAGAAAAGAAAGACAGCTGCTGCCCCAAGATCTTGTCCTCTAAATAAAAGGTGAAGGATGGATGGGTGGATGGATGGATGGATGGATGGATGGATGGAAATAGTGGAGAAGAGTGAATCAAGGAGGAGGCAGGTGCCATCCTACCAGCCTGCAGTGCCAGCAGCCTCACCGTCGATAATACAAAGGCTTTGAAGGAAAACCATCATGTCTGCTGACAGCCTCAGTGATACAAATGGGAGGAAATTGAGCCTCCAGACCTGGATAACTGGGACCAGTAGCATTTGGAGTTCATACTACTGCAGAGGGACCTCCTTTCTGCTAGTGCTTTGGCCTGGACTTATTTTGGAGTGATAAATGCACTTGTTTGGGACATACGGTTTGACCTGAGTGCTCTGTCCAGTGTATTTTAAAACACCTTGAAGCAACATGTGAACCCTTCTCCAGTAAAAATTAGGGCAACTGAGATTTTTAAACTCGCAGAAGCTCATAGCAGCATTAGACAAGGCAGATCACCTGGATGTGGAGAGTGAGGCCATTACACCAGCTGAGACTCTGGCCCGGAATCCACCCAGAGGAACATGGAAAGGTATCACAAAACTGCTTGTTCCTGGGGACTGGTTAATGGTCTGCAGAGGGCAATTGATTTACAGGACTGACTTCACTCAGTTAAAATGGCTGTTCCACATTATAAACCAGCAGCCTTGTCTCCCATGCAAAACAAATAAATGAAGACATAAATTACTTGCTTCCCTCCACAACTGAGAGATGTTCTGCAGTTGGGAAACTCCTCAGGGTGGCTGCATGGAGGGTGTGTGCCGGGGGCTCCGGAGACTGGGATGCAGGAGCAGAATCCATGCTGTTTGGCTGGGATGCTCCTTGCTGCCCATGTCCCGGTGCCGGCTTCCAGCAAGCTCAGCCACTGAGATTCCCTGTGGAGGTCAGCAGTGGGAGCATCCCCGAGTCTGCCTGGTCCCCCTGGCTGGGATAGAGCAGAGCACATGGCTTCCCTCAGTGCAGTGTCTGGGTGACAGGAGCAGGCACAGCAACTTCCCAGACCCAATGGTTCTTACACTTGTCATGAACAAAGCTCTTTGCAAGGTGGTGTTGAAAGAGAAGTACAGATTCATGAGCATTTTTGCTAATGAAAGGGGTGATTCTTAGCATTTCCCCTCCCTTGTACTTTTAAAACCATTTAAACCACACGGCTGTGTGGGTTTTTTAACCCTTTTGGAGAGTGGAGGTCTGGGCTTAAAGCTTTCTCTTCCTGCAGGAACTGGGCTGTGAGCAGCAGGAGCAGCCCGACCAATTTGCTGTACAGGTGTTGGGACCCCAGAGCACAGACCAAGCCTGCAAACAGCTCTCTCCAGGCAGACCAGATGCACATTAGCCCAAGTGCCTTTCCTAGTGCTTGACACCCTTTACCAGGGGGCAAGTTATAAGCAAATCCCTCCCCTGCCTCTCCATCCAGACAGCTCAAAGTCCCTTGGAAACTGTGATAGAGTTTGGCTCATCAGCGTATCAGGATCTGTTTTATTTTATCTGCCTGCACAAGCCTGCATGCAGGGATAGATCAGATTAACATGACTGATGAAAAACATCCTCCTCTTTATCCCTTCTGACAGCAGCAACTCTTTATCAACAGTCTGAAGACAAAGTTTTCTCAGCCATAAGTTTTCTGCCCCGAGGGTTTGTATTGGCGGTTTTTTTTCCAGTATAAGTTTATTTTTGCTCAAGAAAAATCAAAACATTTTGATGGAAGATTTTTCAGCCATCCTTATGCATTAGACATGGTGGCAGACAGGCTTGGCACATCAACATCTGCTCCTTCTCACTGGATTGAATTTAATATCTGGTGTATGAACGCTAACCCTCCCTTGGAGCTTTGTTGGAGTCAGCTCAGTGAGATGGAGAGAACAAAATAGCTCCTTTTCTGGGGGTTTCCAAACACTTTCCCAGAGTGACCCTCTCATCACTTTATCCCCTTTTACAAAGCTAACTTCATAATGCCCTCCGATGAGGCTTTGGGGAGGGCAGTGTTATAAATTGCAGCCCAGTGAATCTGCCACTCACTGCTGCTAATATACTGCATTTATCCTGACTGCCACAGAGGCTGTGGCAGAGAAAGGAGGAGAGGAGAAAAGCAATTACTTCTCGCTCAGCTTGTCACCACATCCTTTCATCAGCCCTCTCATGTCTTTCCTGGCTGCCTTAGTGACTCGCCATGCTCTGTGGTCCCAGTGCTGGATCCAGTGGTGCTGGTGTAATGGGCCATGAGGATGGGGAAGGGGTCGGATAACGCAGGCACTGGGAGCCCTCTCAGTGCCCAGCGTGCCCCAGGGCTGTCCTGTTTGTGTGCATCAAGTGCCATCAGCCCAAACCACTGCTGCTGGCATGCCATTAGGATCCCCTGATCAAGGCATGGGTTTATTTCAGCCAGGATGTCTTATTCCAAAAAGATCCCCAGTGTGGAGTGAGGGAGGAGGCGTTTTCTCAGTTTGTTTTCTATTTTAAATATCCTTCAGAGGTTAGAGATGTTAAAGAGCTTAACCTCCTGGAGAGGACTCAAACTCCACATCCTCATTCAGCAGTGTGGATCAGCCAGATGCTCAGTTAAAAGTAAAGATACTGAGTCATGAAATGAACCCCAAATTAGGCCAATTTGCTGGTTGGTGCTGAGGTTCCCAGGAGCAGCAACATCTTTCTGAGACCTGATATTAGATGGGATATCAGAAGCCCTTGCCTAGGGCATGTATTAAATTGAAGACAAATTATTTTGACCAGAACTTGATGGGCCATTTTTCTGATATTCTTCAAATAAAAGATGAACAGCAAGGGCCATTTACCTCCGAGAAGGTGGTGGATGTGGGGACCACTGGTGATGCAGTGAAAGTATCCCACTTAACTGGTCTGGCACTGCCATCACTTGGGGGTCATGCACTGAAACAAACGTGCCATGTGATAAATTTGATGCACTTCACACTGAAATTGATGCATCACCTTTGGAATCAAATTTATCATCTCTGTCACACTCCATATACTGGATCAGAGTCACCACCTACTGAATTAAAATCTTCACGTGCAGTTCACATCACACCATAAATCAGGCCAAAATGGAATTAAATGCATTGTATGCTAAGAACTCATTCATCACAGCATAAATTAAACATGGGACAAGCCTCTTAGGCTGGATGTGCCCAGTTATAGACTGCAGAGTCCACTGGGGAAAACGTGACACCGCTGAAGTCACTGAGGGCTTGGTCATTAATTTCAGTTAACTTTTTAATCTACTGTGTATTGGGTCTGTCTCTCTTCTGGACCAACACAAAACTTTTGCTTTTCTGACAACACCTCCCTGTGTGGTCTCCTGGCACAGGAGCCCTTTACCCTGTCCCAGCTCTCCAGGGAAAGGTGGGACAGACTTTCTGCTGAAGCACAATGCAATCAGATACATCCTTGGATCCAATCCATAGTCTTTGTTTTTATATTCGTATTCATCTGGTCCTCTCAAAATCTGCTCAGGAGCAATTAAAGCCTGTCAGCTAGAAGCTGATGCAACTTCTATTTAATTAGCCCAGCAGCCAATAAAGATCTCATTCATCAAAATCTCATGGAAGGTGTGGTGGTGGGGCAGGGGGGGGGAGATCTGTCACTCCTTCCTTAGATCCAGATGGCTGTGGAGCATCTATCAGTGATCCAATCACACGCATGGACTCATGTGCACATCTGAGGAGACCGACCAGCTGGGACACATCTGTCTGGAAAGCAGTCATGGCAGAAATCTGTGCAAGGCTGTCTGAGGTGCTTGTGGTAGCAAATCCCGTTGGAAACTCGGTCTCCAGGTTGCAACTGACCTGGGCAGTGAGTGACCCTAATGGCTTAAGAGCCCCTCTGCCTGCCTGCCACACTGAACTTAAAATATTAGAGTTGGCAAAGCAGTAGATGGGAAATCACTACTCATACTGATGGATCCCAGCAAAGTTTTGGGGTGTTAAACGTGCCAGAGAAAGTCTTTGGTGTAACATCCTCTAGGCCTGAAAATTTCTCCTTAAATTAACTGTCAGGGTGTCAAATATTGGCCTGACCTTGACCAAACCATCTAAGTAGGACACGTTTGGGCTGAGCTTTGCCCAAAGACTGTGCAGCAGGGCCAGGAGGATGGGGGAAACATAAATATGTACCCATGAGGTCACTGTGTCACAAAAAGAGGGTTTCACCAGTTCAGACCTGCAGGAGCAGGTTCCTGTGGGAATCGCTTGCCAACACTGTTTGCAGCCTCACCATCACAATTCACTGAACTGAAAAAAATAAATCAGCTATCACAGGACAGTTCATAGATTACAAACATGAGTGATGGTATCTTTATAATTAATGATTATGAGAAAGCAGTTTAATGGGTTGGTTCCTTGTGACTGGCTTGATTTGTAATACATGGCAGTTGGTGTAAGCAAAGCAGGTAATTGGAGCCAGTTTACCCTTGCTGTGTCCAGCTGGTAGCTGCATTTCACAAACTTGCATGTTTTTCCACAAAGCCACAGCCCCAAGAGCAGAAGAGGGCTGCAGATGTAACCCCACCAGTAGCCTTACTGCCAAACTGGGAGATGCTTGGGGGTAGAATGGTGAGCAGTTTCTTGCTGCTGCCCCACACGTTTGCAAGTTGCTGTAGTCAGCAATCTCCCCTGGCATCTGCAGAGAAAACGCCTGTGCTCAGGTCAGGGCCCTGAGCCACCCATCTCCTCAGAAGTTATTAAGGGGACCATCATAGCTGGCATATTGCTGTGATTGATGCTGTATCAATCAACTGGAAAAGTGTTAAGCAAGCCTTAAAAAGAAGTGAAACGAGGGCTTAAATACCAGGCTAAGATGTCCATATTATGGGGATTATTCCAGGACTGAAAACATGTGTGCAGAGATGCTGACATACACAGGTGTGCCCTTCTCCCTGCTGCTCCATGCTGGTTCCAAGGGAAGTGAGTGATGAGTGCCTGCACTGCAAACAGCGATGGGCAATTAGCAGAGGGCACATACAAACTGTATGCAGTGTGAGTCGATGGTTTTATTACTTATCAAGTAAAACTTAATGAATAAACACTCTCTGTTAACACATTATTTGAAGCCAAGCTGGGGTGCTTGAATGCTTTTATTCTGTTTCATCAAGTCTGGTTTGATTTGGCTTATTTGTGTTTAAGATCAATGTGATATGCTACAGTCGGAGTTGCCAACTTTAGTAATTTTTGCTGGTGTGACATTTGGTATTTCAGAACTCAGGAGGGGGAAGGAGGGGCGCTTCTCTTTTAAGGAGAGTCTCAGATTTTCTTGCATTGCAACAAAAAATTTGTGGCCAGGTCAGTCATGAAGAAATTTATGTGTGGCATTCAGTTTCTCATAGCCAAAAGGCAAACAAACAAACAAACAAGGCCTCCACAACAACAAACCAAAACAAACAGAAAACTAACAAACAACCCCATCCCAAACCAAAACAAACCCTCAAATGTGTTACCCTATAATCATCTGTGATTTTCAAACACTATGCCCTTGGGGAACCCAGCTCACAGATTTTCTGCCAACAAAGGGTGATTTTGCTTGAGAACAAATTCACTTCTCATCTCCAAAGCCAGGCCCACACACCAGTGAATTCCTTTATTGTGAGCGCAAAGCCCACGGTCAGAAACCGCAGGGCAGGGATGGCCCAGAGCCCAGCACGTGCTCCAGAGGCTTCATGCTTTCTTTCAGTCTCTGCTCTGGTGCTGTGCTTTCTCCCCAGAGATGCCACTGATTCCCCTGGGGGATGCATCAGGCTTTCCCATGGGGTGTAGCACCCTCCCTGCTTCACCTGCAGCCATCTACACCAGAAACACACTTCCCAGGCAGAGGCTGGCGCTTCAGCCCTTTCCGTACCTTCACCCTGTGCTCACACCTGGAGCAGGTGGAGAGGAAGCTGCTGCAGGGCGTGGATGTATTTTACTGGTCTCACGACCTGACCTGAATGTTTCCTTGTGCTGCCTCTGGTGCTTTATAGAAGAGCAAATCCAGCATGTCCTGCTGGGTTTCTCTTTTCCATGGAGGCTCAAGGTGGTCTCTTTGCTCCCATGTTTGTGCTCAGAAAGGACCTTAAAGCACTTAAAATCTGAACAGACACAACAAGCTCAGGGCTGGGAGAGAAAAACTGCTCCCTTTGCCAGCCCTTCATGTTAAGCATCTATATCTAAAATGACTACATAAACTAAGAAATTAATAACAGGCCTAAGCACTCTACCAGGCAAAACCGATTTCTTCTTCTGAGAACTGGAGGGAATAAAACTAAAAAATTTGCTTTGAGGATGAGATTTAATTCAAAGTGCCAGTGTTAGTTCTCCTACTGCACTTGTAGGCTTAGAGAATAAACCTATTTGCTAGCAAACGATTGTCTTAAACAAGATCATCATTAATCCTGAATTCAGCTGTCAAAAGGACTGAGACTGCAAACTAAGAGGGAACAAGGAAAACCTGGTAATTTGTCTCTTAAATATTTGTAAACTGTCACATCAATAATGGATAATAAGAAAATTTTGAGCTTCCAGAGCTGATGCATAACACAAAGCTGTGCTGTATTGCACCTAAACTATTATCAATAGCACATTTATTATAATAATAGATGAAAAACAAGCTTCCCAGCTGAAAAACAAGATCAATTTGAGCTCGAGCTGTTTGGACATATTCTAAATGTTGTAATTAAAATGCAGCACGGATGTTCCTTAAGAAAAAGAAAGGAAGAATAGCCCTGCTACAATAACATATGCCAGCCAACCTTGACTCAGTAACCTGACCCTGAGAGAAAAAAAACAGGCAAAATTGTGTCCAGTCAGACATTTCTCATCTTCAGGGCTTGCTGCAGAGCCTAAGCTAACACAACCTTTCCTACTGGGTCAGGATCCAGCCCAGGCTTGAAGATTTGATGCAGAGAATCAGCCCAGGTTACACTGAACTCCTTGTGCAGGTCAAGATTTGATTAGAGTCCAACAGAGAAACCCAGCTGAGCTCTATCTTGCTGCAAAGGCAACCGTAGTTTATGGTGGAAAAAACCCCAAGCAACTGTAAAAAGAGATAAGCCACCTGCATGAAAGGTTTCACTCCTGGAGCAAGCTCCTTGGGCACAGAAATGGTCAGAGTGACGTTTCCCCCACCCTCACAGTGTTATCACACACATCAAACCGTGGCTCTGGCCTCCTGCAGCAATTAGAGACTCAGGGACACTTCCCAGGAGCTGCCTGCCACCCTGGAGAACTGGGCTCTTCTTTTGTTCTGGTAAAGAAGTGACTAGTGAGCTACAGCAATCTCCTGGTAGCTCTCTAAATAATTGTGTTCTCTTATGTCTTTTAATCATAAGCCCCACGAGGCTCATAATACCACATGTGCAATCCAAATTGGCCCATCAGCTCAGTGTATCAAAGGGATCTAATTTAATCTTAGTCTTTGATGGAGACAGAAGTGGTCAAAGTCCACCCTAATGATTTTCTAAGTTTACTTAGCTTGCAGATCTGGGGTGTGAAGGGCACTTGGACTCCATGCACAGCACTGATAACAGAAAGCCATAAGGAGGAAGACAAAATTGGCAAGAGCTTGACAGTCTGAATCAAGAGAAACCACAGCAGAAACCTGGAAAAACAGTAGAGACTGAAAAGGCAAAATAAACCTCATGACTGGTATCAGCACAAACTAACATCATGAGACTGGTAAAATAAAGTGTTGGAGGCAACAGCTCCCATGGAGTGACTATTGCTACTGTGAGAGACACAGCAAGGAGAGGGCCACAAGAGATGAATCCAAGCCCAAAAATGCAGAGCCAGATGAAAGCAGGCACAAAGTGCTGTGCATGGCTAATCTGCTCCGACCTGGCAGCATCCCCTCCCAGTCAGAGCAGGATGCATTAGGCATGAGAACACACCTTTATGTGGAAAAGTGCCTGCTCTTCCCTAACAAGCTGACAAGAGGCTCAAAACTTTCAGACCTGAGCAGGTTCAGTCAAGGTGCATCTTTTAAAACCGCTGGGATGACTCCTCATTTTCAGCCCAGTAAGTCAGTGGGCCCCAGGAGGTGTAACACAGTGTCACCAGCTAAGAAATGCTGAGCAGACTGGAGCCAATACCCAAAGGAAGGAGCCCAAACCCCGGGCTTCAAGGGATGCTGAACAATGAACAGCATTGGGAGCAAAGGCTTCAAAGATAAGGGTTTTATGGAAAAGCTAAAAGCCCAATCTCTTCTGGAAAAGTGAGAGTTGACAGGAGCACTGTTTCACTCCATAGCTGTGAGTGATGCATGTGAATACAGCAGGAAAAAAAAAAAGGAAGAACTTTACTAGACAAAACCCAGCTGGTTGTGAAGCTCTCAATGGCTTTTAATAGTTTTCAGCTCAAACAGAAGAGGGAACTCAGAGCTGGCATTACAGAAGCTTGAGGAGTGCTGCAGGATTTCAGAAACAGAGCGTGAGCCCTTTGGTTACAACCAGCATGTACAAAAGGATGGTGCAAAGAAGGAATAAAGAAATCCTCCAGCAGGGATGTAAAGGACTATGCTGGCACCATTAATGCAGAGGGATTCTTCATGGCACTTTCAAAGTTTTGGCAGAAGATGGATGGGCCATCTGCCTGCAAACAGGCAAGGCCATTTATTTACTTTACACAGAGAGTGCAGGTGCTCAGGAGAACCTTTGAGGGGGGAGAGCATAGAAAAACAGTGATGTTAGCTCCAAAAATAAAGTCACAACCAGCAGATGCCAAAGGTAAAATGCAAACATTACCCAGGCTAGCTAATCCCCACAAAGAGACTGACTGGTCAAAAATATGTCAAATCCTTGGTCTTGTGAGGGATGTGCTCTCTGGAGAGGTCAGGGACCTGAATTTGAAGAGACCTTCCAGGAAAGTGGTTGTGGGTGGACAGAGTGGGAGAGCTCTTTGCTCCAAGGCCGTGATGAGATGATGGGACAGCCCTGGAATAACAGGGCAGTTAATGACACTGGCTGTGAATGAGAAAGGAGGGCGGGGAGGAAAGCAAATTAAATACACTCTAGTGAAAGAGAGAACTTTCATCTTTTTCTGTGCAGATTTTGGGCTGTAAAAAGTGCCAGAAAGCAAAGCTGGCACTGAGACCCCACAACTGGCAGACAGATGGGCTGGCCAGTGCTTGGATCTGGGAGCTGCAGCCCCCAAAGAGGCACCTGAGCATCCGCTGGTCTCTGCTGAGCTCAGGGCACAGCAGGAGCTGGACTGCATGGTGTTGCATGATTGATGATTGACAGCAGTTTGCCTTTTTCAAAGGCAGCAGCTCCTGGCACCTGACGAATTCCTGCTGGCCTGTTTCACCTCTAACTTGGGCAGGAAAAATGCATATTGGCACAGCACCCTTGAGAGAGTTCTTTCTTTGGTGAGGATAGCACGAAGGCCTACTTGGAGAGTGTTTTGATGCACAGGTTAAAAAGAGAAAGAGCCTGAACAAAGGCTCTCAGCAGCTCCAAGCAGATTTGGGTAGAGTCAGAGCTCCAATCAAGCAAATTCACTTCCATTTGAAGAAACTTCATTTGTGAGCAGGCACATAACACAGTAAAGTCTGGGAGATGCCAGTTACCCGAGACCTGGTCACTGGGGATGGACAAGTAGACAAAGAAGGAGCAGAAAAGGCCCTATCATGGGTGAGCAGCACCAGCACAGGTCCCTGTGTCAGGAGGAGCAGCTCTGTCCAGGCACACAGTCTGATGCTCCTTGACCAGAGATTCAGAAGCTGACACCTGGCAGCACATGGTAATGCAGAGTAACAACACAGGTCTCTCAACAAAACACTGACACTGGCTTTTAAAACACCCCAGCCAAGCCTGGGATGGCAACAGAGCACAAACAGATGCCCTGTGGCTGGTAACAGCAGTGGTTTGGTCCAGAAGTCCCTGTGGCTTGACTTGGCACAACACGAGGGCTGACTGCGGGCAGCTAACTGGGCACAGGATAGATGTGAGGGAGATGCTGGATAACCCCTGTGCTCTGAACTGACTTGCCCACAAAAGATGTGTCAGGCCATATGAGACTGTGACAAGAAGCCAGAGCCAAAACAAGCCAGGGCAGATGCCCTGTTACCACCCAGACATTTGGCTGTGCATGGTTTCTGCCCAGACACAGCATTCCTGTGCGTGAGCAGTTTTTCTGGATGCAGGAAATTGGGCAGCATTTCCCAGGACAACTCCCAGGAAAACACACTATTGCTGGCAGCAAAGAGGGTGCATAAGAGGAGAAATAGGCAAGGTGCTGAGGGATGGCAAAGCCATCTGTGAGAAGTCTGAGTGACTTGTGGGGAGGAAAGATCAGCATGTGGGATGGAGGGGGCTGACTGCTAGTGAAGGGAGTCATTTGAAGCTAACTTGGGAATCTGCAACAAGAGGAAAACCAAGCTACAGCTTGGGAAGGGTACATGTCTTCAACAAGTCAATTCAGCTTCTTTTCCTTACACACATGGGTAGACTGAACAGGACAGGACAACCAGACTGAACAACATATGCAATGACATAAAATAATTTAAAAAGGGATATTTGCTTGATTTTTGTGTCTTCATCTTGATTGCCAGCTGCCATGCTGCTGGATTTCAGCTGCAGCTCCTCATTGCTCTGACTGCATTGCTAAATCCTGGTTTAGGTTTTTACTTTCTGTAACCATATTAAAATTTTAATTAAGCATTAAGCCAGTGTCTTGGCCATTTTTTGAGAGTTAAGCTATTTATCTTGTTGATTACAGTTCTCACAGGTTCTTAGTTGTGGCCTAAATTTAGAGCAATTTTGACAGCCCTGCAGGATAATTCCTACAACTATTCATTAAAAATGAAGAGATCAGAGTTGATCAGTTGACTGTGGGAGCCTGCATCCTGACAGTCTTCTGATCTGTAGGTACTAGAATCAGGTTAATATTGATCTGCTGGTAGAACACAGCATGGAGAGAGCTGGAAAAGATGCAGCAGCTCACTAAGAAACAGCTTGTTTTATACCTTGTTGTCCACTTGAGATGGTGAGGAAGGAGGGATTTCAAGCAAAGCAATTATTTTCCTTCATGCAATTTCCAAAATGCAACATGAGCCTTTCTGAAGGCAAAGTGTTTAAATGTCCCCCATTTTTGTCTCTCTGGGGAGCATTTTGTAAGAGGACAATGAGGGTCCTTGCTTTACAAAGCACAGGGGGCAGCTCCCCCAAGGAAACAATGCCACAGTTCAAGTTAACCAGCTGCATGTGGTATTTTGTTGGGTATTTTTTCCTAAACTGATGGAGAAATCCAAAGACCCTGCAACATCTACTTGTACATGACAGGTTCATCGCACACATTAACACAAAAGACTAGCTATCAACAGCTAGTGACTCCAGGCATCAACATGCAAAATCCTGGCCAGAGCTGTCAACATCTGGGACCAGACATCTCTTAAATGCCATTTTAAAATTGTATCATAATAACAAATGTAGTGATAATGAAATGCAGAGTCTGGTACCATCTGAAATTCAGCAGCTGTGGTATTTGCCACGGAGCTGAACTCCCAAGTTTAAGCAGCTGGTGCTAGAAAGTGTTTCTTGTGGCTCGGCAAATAAATTCAATGGAGAGAGAAAAGGAGATTGTCCTTATATGTATAACTCTGACTACAACTTGTTAACCATCCCTAACTGTAGCTCTTCATCCTGTGCTAATCTCATCTGTAATACTCATTCAGCTGTTTTAAGTTGTCCTAAGGAGAAGCCAAGGTGGTGGCTGCCACAAATGGTGGGGTTATGGCTGGGAGTACAGCCACCTCCTCCTCCTCCAGTCACTGCAGACCCACTGATGCCAATCTTCATGCTGGTTTTTGCAATACTCTGGAATGATGAACTTGTTTTTGAAACTATGAGTGACTATCTCCCCAAATGGCCCTTCACCACCAGCTGGGAGAGTGCTTTTCTGAAGGGTCTGAAGTCATCCTCTCTTTAATCATCTGAGCTTTCCATTTCTCCCTTCTCCCATATGAGCAACTTCAGCTGTTCATTGAGGAACTGGGAAGACCTTGACCAAACAGCTTTTTCTTTCCTCCTTGCCCATCAGCCTGCAGCCTCCTTGCACAGTGTCTCAGGCCAAAGCCAAGTACAGTGAAAAGCTTTTCTTTCACTCACTCACATTTCACTTTCACATGAAACTCACACCCAGATCACTGCTCAGGAAACCACATCTTACACCAGGGAAAGCCCTGCCTCAGGCTACTTTGCCAGGCCCCATTTGGGTATCCAGAGAGGAACCAGCTCCTGACCCGCTCAGGCTCCTGCTTCCCAGTCAGTGCTGACAGACACACCAGCTGCATCCAAGGCAGTCCCATGCTGCCCTCCCAGAGCTCCTCTTCTTGAATCCTCTAAAACTCATCTTCTGGAATTCTGGGGCTGTGGTGAAAGGGAGATGGAAGAAAAAAGAGATGAAAGCCCCTGGAACTGCACAGAGAAGCTTGATACGTAAAGGCATTTGACTGCCTCAGAAAGAAGAGGCAAATTTAAGGGACCCACAGCTGAGACGTTGTTTGGCAGAGCCTGAAAACTAATTTTTATGCTTATCTCATGTAAAACTGGAAATAACACTGGCCACGCTTCCAACCTGCTATGGGGGAAAATCGTAACAGCCAGTGCAAATGAAGGGAAACTTGCTGCACAAAAAATCTTTATCAGTTTTTTTTTTCACCCTTCAGAAAAACAGATAAACACACATCGTTTCAGAGTGAAGCCTGGAATCTCCATGCAGGCTTGTGCAGCAACACACCTACAGATCCCTACCATCTCTTTACTGTGCCTTAGCTGGAGGTGATAATTTCTGTAGGTCATCTGGTGTGAGCTTTCCCTAATCTGCTCCAGGGCAAACTCCACCAGCACCTGAGACTCTTCAGTGACAGGTGAAGCTGGACAGGCAGAAGGCTGCTATCTGTAGGAGGTCATAGAGCTTTACATATACATATACTTTGGATTCTCCCTCTGATCCTAAATCAAATAACTAAGAGAAATAAGGGATATTTTTCTAAGATTGGGGGTTAAGAGCTGAGCATGGCCCTATCTCTGAGCTGGCTGTATGGAAGAAAAACCTGGAGACCTCACTACTCTACAGAATCAGATCCTAAATCTTTGATCCAGTCTTGAGTCCATTTGCAAGTGATGAAAGGGCTCTGAGGATGAAGTTGTGGCTGTAAAATTGGAGAAGTGCTATGCTAAATGTGCTATTTTGCCACCTTTTACAGCTACAGCAGGGGCAGCTCATCATTACAGCCCCCCAGCCTGCTCCTGGCTCTTTGTGAGCACACCCAGTGGAAATCCCTCCAAGCTGATGGTGCACTCCAAATAAACAGGTGTAATTTAGCAAAACTACAACTGCAGCTGAAATGGAGGGGAAGGGTCATACCATCAACCAAGCAGGCAGATCAGAGGAAGACAAATCTTCCAACAGGTGATGACAAGCAGGTAGGAAGAAGTAACTGTGTCAGCTGTTAAGAGAAATGTGAGCAGAGCCCTGTGGTCCCTTGAGCAAGCAATTCCTGGGAGGGGCTGCAGGAGCACCCCCCAGCCTCATGTTAACACTTTATTTATAACATTGCCTTCCTGTTCATAACCTTCCCAAAATGTGAATCACAACTTTTCCTCCCCCCAGCATTATGGTGATAGTTTGGAACACGGAGATGTTTGGAAAGGGGCAATTTGGCATCAGGAGTCTAAAAAGGAGATACAGATGACATCCTAAATGTATCTTTTATGAGTTTGGAACGTTTCCTTTAAATAAAGCTCAGAGTGTGTGACAGCTTCTGGTAGTGCCGCCAATAAGGAAATGAAACAAAAATCAAGACGTTCTTAAGCATATGTAGTCTCTGAGATTTGGATACCTTGCTTTCCCTTGTGCCACTTTGAACTGCTTACCAAGTGTTCCCAAGGAAAGTGCTCCAATAATTTTCAATTGTCTCTTCACCACATATGCCCTCGAACCCCAACACACTTCCAAATTCAAGGCATATAAAAAATTAAATGCTCCAATAATTCTAAATTGTGTTTGTTCAGTGCAACTGGAGCCTGGCCATTCCTTCAGTTTGGGGATTTTTGTTTTGTTTGCAGTGGGTGAAAAAAAGAAATGCTTTCTATTAGTGGTTCAAGTTGGAAGCTGGTCAAACATCATCATAGCAGAATGATTCAGCAGCCTCTCAGCTGATTCACAGTGTATCATAAAATGGGATTAGGAAAACAACAATGCTTGGAGAAGAAAGAACCCACACAAAGAATCACAGCAGGAGAACAATACCAGAAAGGAACAGAGGGGAATAATCCTTACTTGGCTTCTGAGAAGCAGGTTGGATGACCTAATACCTGGCTTCCAATGCTCTTCATTGCCCATGAAGTCACAGGGTTCAGCTGCCTGGATCCAGCCACCACAGCTTAATAAATGGCTCTGCATCCACTGAACCACATCAAGTGCTCCTGGGTGCACACCCACAGCCTGGTCTCATTTATCTGAGACCACGGTCCCCCTCTGGCACAACACCCAGATGCTGTTTCACAGTGGGCAGGAGCTTGTGCAGAATTAGTGGTGGAATTCCGTGACCATTTAGGACAGCATGCAGCGGAAACAATCTTAGGCTGTGAGTCTTCCAGTTAGAAACCAAAAAGTGGTGTTTTCTCAGTCCTGCTCAAGAAGACACACACACACACACGCACACACACACACAGGGCAGTACATTAAAGGAGCAGAAGTGTCAAACTAAGTGTATTTCCTAGCAGTGTCCTGGACAGGAATGAAATTAAACATGTGTTTCATGAACTCCTGAATCAAAGTATCAGCAACCACCTATGCCCAATGCCAAGATGGAAGAGGAAAGCATCATTTAACNCACACACGCACACACACACACAGGGCAGTACATTAAAGGAGCAGAAGTGTCAAACTAAGTGTATTTCCTAGCAGTGTCCTGGACAGGAATGAAATTAAACATGTGTTTCATGAACTCCTGAATCAAAGTATCAGCAACCACCTATGCCCAATGCCAAGATGGAAGAGGAAAGCATCATTTAACATCTATTCTCTGGGAACCTGAAGATCCTATTGGACAACCTTGCTTTAAATGAGGCCATACCTGTTACAACTGCAGCCTTGGAGTGACAGAGGAAAGCAGGGACTCTCTCAGGAGTTTTACTAGATCAGCAATGGCTGAATTACTTCCATGCAGAACATGAAATCACAGCTTCACGCAATCGAGGAAAATGAGACGATTATATCACAGTTTCAGTAAAATAGCTATATCCAAGTTTGGTAGAGAGACATAAAAATGAGTAGGAAAAAGAAAAATCTCATATGCCATCGTATCCTCTTGTAGACTGAAAAAATGATAAAATGCATCCTTGTTTAACTCACTGCAGGACGCCTGGAATTTTATCGAAACCACTGCAACTCATGTCCCAGTGGGGAAGAAGTGAAGTAGGAGATAAGAAATCAGCCATATCCTAACCTGCAGTGACAGGTGCTGTAAAAAGAAATGCCCAATAAAGGCTTAATGTATAGGAAGATGGCAAATAACTGTCTAGAATTCTGAAATAAGAAAGCATAAACCAATTTCCTAATCAGGTCTAATCAAAGAACACCATCAATTGCTAAAAACTTCTAGGAAAAAATGGGCATTGGAGAGATGGTAGCATGCCTATCTTTGTCAGTAGTGTTTTGGGAATATTTTAGCCTGCAGAATTTAATTCTGTGTTATTACTTCTGAGCCGGAGGTGAAAATTATAAATCAGAACCATTCATAACATGCAATAATGGGATGAAATACTCAGAGGGAGAGTTACATGATGAAATCCTGTGGGACTGTGTGTAACCCTTACAGTCCTTCATGATAGCATTAAAAATTCTTCTGTCACTAACATCTATTGTTCCCTAACTCCTATACTAGGTTTTCTTTCTTCTCTCCTGACATCCCCAAATTTTTCCGTCATATGGCACTCTTTCCACCCTTCCTCCCTGCTGCCCTAAATATATGTTTAAGACAAAATCACAGGAAAGCATTCCATGCTTAAAAAGATGGGCAGGTTTTAAATTACACTGTAATTACTAATAAGGGCTTTTAATACCAGAGGAGCTTTCCCAGGGAGTTTTGCTCTGATTTCAGGACCCCCATTGTTTTTATAGAGGGCTATTTGGTCCCATTTATAAGGTGGCTACATTTTCTGTAATAAAGACTGCAATGCTCTAAAATAAAATAACTGTCCCCACCCTTCTTTTACCCTCTCATAACTGAGTTTAAAAAAAAATCCCAACCCATGATGTGTTAGAGCTTTGTTTTCTGAGTAACGAGACCAATCATGTTTCCTCTGCTTGAGGTCTCTCTCTTCTCTTCCTTTTCTTCTAGGTCCTCTGGATCCACACTGACATAGAAATATCCCATGATGGAGAAAATAATGCACACAGCAAAGAGGAGAACAGTGAACAAGACAAATTCAGCCCACTAGGAAAGAAAAAAGAACAGCAGGTCAGGAGATACCAGACTCTCAGTCCAGAGGATATCTCTGCACTTTCAGGTGCTTTTTAAAGAGCTGGGTGAAAATTACTTTTTAGTTTCCAAAATGGCTCACAAGACAGAAACTTTCTCATCCTGCTTTCTGGTATATGTTTATACACATAATGTACTTACGAATATGTGATATGCCTTGAAACACACCAGTTAGATTGAGCTGGTTTCATTAAATCTTTTCTTGCAAATCTGTCCTGACTGGAACACACCTACCTGGGCTTTTTGCCCAGAAGATGCTTTTGGGAGAGGCAGGTTTGTGTTAGCCAGAAATAAGCCCCAGTTCATGCCTTCATAGCATCATCCCAGAAGCCTGATAGCCTGAATTAAACTAGCTCTGCACCACAACCTCCCCATGTAAGCCTGGCATCTCAGGGGTGCCACAGGCACCTGGCCTGGAAGGATTCCCCTTGAGGAGGGTGACTGCCCACTGGTCTAGTTCCTGGTAAGTAACTGAACATGTGGCTGGCATTGTATCCAGGCTCCAGGTCCAAATCCAGCCAGCTTGCCTAGAGCTGAACTTCAGCAATGGTATCACAGTGCAGGTCACTGTTATTTACTGCCACTGGCAGCTTTAGGGAGGGCCACTGCTGCCCAGGGCAGCACTGCTGAGGGCCATGCAGGGCACGGGCTGGGAGGCAGCTCAGAGTGGGCTGCCATCCTTCAGCTGCCAGAGCTGGAGGCTGTGCAGGGAAGCTGTCACTCCAGGTCACAGACATCCAGAAGCACCAGAAGCCTGTTTTAAAGCATTAACTCAGTTTTAAGAGCCAAACCATACCTGTGCCATTGGTGCAGCCTCGGCAACAATGAGCACAAAGGTATTCCCCACAGCCACCGTGAGCAGCCAGCCTGCCTGCAGCACCGACTTCATGCTGGCTGGAGACTGAAAAGAGGAGAAGGGCATGATCAGTGGGTATCATGCTGTGCCCTTCAGCCCTGGTTCACCCTGTGATGTCCTGCCCAGTGTAGGGGTCACTGGACTCAGCCTAGGAGGAGATGGTGGGATTTCCTCTGTGCAGAGCAGGTAATCTCTGTGGTTAATCTCAACAGCTGCATACAAGGAGCTTTCGAAACATGGATAGGAGGACACATGAAGAAGCAGGAGATGCTGTTGTTGCAGAGCTGAGTCCTGGTCATCCCCAACCTGCATCATCTGAAATGGTATGATCATGAAGTCCAAGGAGCCACACAAGCCCTGCAGCTTGGAATCTGGTGCCATGTGGCTGTACACCTTTGGAAAAGAGACTGGATCTTGATGTTAAACTTCCTGCCGATGACAAATTTTTCACATCCCATTATAGATCATCCCACTGTATTAATCATCCTCATTAATAAACATTTGCACTTTACTCCAAGAATAAATTTGAGAAGCTTCAGCTTTTTGATCTTGTAATGTCTCAGTCTTCTCTTCCCATAAACCTCCCCAAACAACAATCGAATCGTCCCTTGCACACTCATTACCCTTTGCTCCCTTGTTACAGACTCATGTGGGCTTAGATCCCTTCAATCTCTCAGTTTAAAGCAGATTCCAAGTCCCCATGCCACCCTGTAGTCCTTGAGATACCTCTGTCTTTTTACCACTGAAAAATACTTATCAGAAAATATTTCTCTGGGAGAAAATCCTGATACTACAGCATTCAAGCATTCAGAGCTTTCATGTTAAAAGAAACTTCTATCCTGTTCTGTTCCATGTTCTCAGCTTTACCAGAAAAGGAGTTTCCCAAGTATCATTAAGAACAGGTATCTTCAGAGTATGAATTAATTTACCTTGAGGGCACCCAGCAAGATGTATTATAATCCCACTTTCAGCTGAAGCACAGATAACATTGTTAGTAAGTGTCATGTCAAAGGACATATGACAGATGCAGGAATAAATCCTCTAATTGTAAGCCCCTTATCATTAAGTGGAGTACCTGAGAATAGGAGAAGGCCAGGCCTGTAATGGAGAACATCACCTCCCCAGCAGATATTAGTAAGTACTGTGGTAACTGCCAAGCCATATGGACATTGTTGGCTTTGATGTCTTCTGACTTCCATGTCTTAACAGCACCTTCAGAAATCTAGCAGGAAAATAAAGGCATACTGATTAGTTGCTGAAAGATCAGGCCTTTCTTAGCCTGGACAATAGCAGTGGATTTACCAAAACAAAGTTGGAAGCAAAGGTGGAAGCAAAGCTCTGCCTTTGAAGCAAAACTATGGGTCTGACCCCTGCCATTCCGAAGCCTGTTGGGAATGGGCTGACTCCTGGTGCACAGGGTAGAGGGAGCAGGATGGAAGCACTCCAGCTTGTTCATGTGCCACAAGAATTCCCTGAGTTATCACAAACTGAACAGTTGCCTTCTGTAGTTGGGCTGGGAAAAGCCTGTGTGATACTTGTGCAGAGCCTGTGAGCTGCTTCTGTCCCCAAGGCCAGAAGGAGGAGAGGATAAGTGCTCACTGCATCCATGTGGTCATTGCTCCCATTTTATCAGCACTGTACAACTTCCCTATGATAACAGTAACACCCAAACAAATTCAGCTCAAGAAGGCCAAGAGTAGCAAGCCCTGCTCCATATCAGATATGTTCAAATAGATATGGTAGTTGTATTCCTAATTATTTCTGTCTGCTTTCCCAGGTGTAATTAATACTGCCTCTGGTGCACAGAGGCTCAGAGGCAGAGATTTGACTAGTAGCCAGAAAAACACTAGGTTGAAATTACTTCAGGCAGAAAGCCTTGTGTTTAAGGAGAGTACTTGGGAAAATACAAGGGATGTTTACGAGATGTATTTAATCACCAATCATTGCCAGGGAGGCAAATCAAGAGACTGTATTTTAGCAGGCTAAAAGGGGTGAGAGGAGAGCTGTGCATTGCTCCTTCACCCATAAAGAAATGTCACAATAACAGCACACTGAGGAAGGCTGGGTAGAAGGTGGCATTCCCATGATTTAATATCACAGTTCAGCTACATTAGCAGACTAATATATTGTATTCTTAGTTCTTCTATATGGCACTTCTGGCAGAGGAGCAGGGCTCAGTACAAATCACTGTAATGATTAAAAGTGATCTTGGCCTGGAGCAAACTGACTCTCTACAGAAGGCAGAAACCACAGAGAGAGAGAGATGGAAAAACAGAGGGTCAAAAAGATTAAAGGACTAGCACAGGGTTCCGAAGGGCTGAGCCACCCTGAGCAGCCATGGCTACAGCAGGGACTTTTGCAGATGGGACCACAAACAGGAATCCTTGGCCACACTGAAGTGGGACACATCTGCCTTCAGCTGGCCCTGACTCAGTTGTGTTATCAGAGGCTTTGGGGCAGTTTTTTTAATGTAATATTTTTCATGCAGCTTCTCTACTTGGTTTGTCATCTGGTGAAAGAGGCTTGCAGCCATGGAAGAAGGGTCTGGCCAACATCACTTCAAGTGTGTGTGTGTTTTATGTACATAAATCTCTGCACTCACAGATGGCAGCATCTGCTTGTTCCCTCCAGGGCTGTACATCCCACTCCAGCTACTGGAATTAAGAAAAAGAATTGCCAGGTGCTCCACAGCTATATTTTCCCCCCCTACATATTTGGACTCTGCAGACACGAACAGCTCCCATTAATTGCCCAACAGGGAGATGCTACTGCCAGAGAGTAGCTGACAACACTTTGCTCTGCTCATCACAACACAGCAGTCAGTCTCAGTGGGCAGCTTAGCAGTGTGTCCTGTCAGACCTGGTTTGTCTGTGTGCCTGTGCAGTGGAAAGGTTAAAACGGGAACTAAGCGGATCATGTTCATCTCTGTGGCTCCAGCCAGCTGGACCAGGGTTGAAACAGCATGTCTAAGAGGCTGGCAGGCAGGGAAAGGAATCCACCCTCTCAGCAGTGCTCACACCCCGTCAGGGCTAGGCTGTCCAGAAAACCATGCCCTGACTTTACACTAGGCTCCAAATGAGCTGTACAGACAATTAGAGGAGGAAACACAGATGTACAACCTCACCAACCTACTTACCCAACACTTTGTCACTCTTCCCCCCTATGCATAATCTACAAACCTTGAAAAATCAACCTTTAGTTCAGTAACTTAAATGTGAGGGTACAGCAGGCTGTTTTCACAGTTTTTTGAGTGTGAGGTACCACCAGGTACAGTATTTCAAAGTTGATGAGTGAAGCCAGCTCTTGGCAGATGGTAATAGCTCTTTGCAGTGTGCTGGGTCAATGTTAACTGCTCAAGGATGGCATGAGACCAGCACAAGCCACAGATCACATGATTTTCCATGGAGAATTTCTATCAAAGAAGAGATTTTACTTCAGATGGCTACTGCCCAGGTCTCAGAGTGGAGAAAGCAAGTGAAAGCCACCAACAAAAGAACCAAAGCACTGCCAGAGACTAGAACAGGACTGTGTTACCACCACAGGCACACTTACGTTAGTTATAACAATGGTGTATGAGGCGCCGAAGTCGAGCAGCCCTAGCTCCAGGGGGAACTCTCCTGTTTCAGTTATGCATTTTCCATTATTATATCTAGATAAAAGGAAGAAAGAAAGTGTTTCCCAGTTAGTTCCACAGACAAAGAACACAGAGCAGAGCTATCAAACATGGTCCCAAAATGGAGCAGGGAGGATGCAAGATGTAAAGATGCAGCAACATTTGTGTCAGGTGATCACTGGAGTTCTTGCCACCTTTTCCTTCCAGAAACACTTAGGCACTGACTGGAGTTCACCTGGTAATCTTGTTAACAGTTTTTAATGGTTTCTGTTTCTTCTTAGTACTGATTTATTTTATTTTTGTGCCCCTCAGGTTTATTTTCCTTCCAAACTTTGCTCCATTCCGTCAGGAACTGTGAGCCAGGCAAGCAGTCTGCAGGGAATCAGAGCTGTGCACTCAGAAGCCACTTTGTTTCCTTTCAATAGAGCAAATTAGCCTTCGTATTTGTTCTTCTGATTTTGGATGTGTGAGATGGCACAGAGGCTCAGCAGCATTGCCACAATGGCTGCTGCATCCTACTAAATTGCAGCAATAAATATTTTGGATGGAGCTGATGCAGAGAAAAGCCATGAAGCTTGTTTTGAAACATTGGTAATGCTAGAAATACCCTCCAAGAGCCAACTCCAGTGCTGCCAAACCAAGGCCATATGGAGGCCCTGACAAACCCAGCCTGCAAAGCCATGTAACACTACTTGGTGTTACCAGCCCACATACCAACACTTTGTAGTGTGGAACATGAATTGGCCTTTCCCTGAGAGCACCTTAACACTAAGAGCCTGTGTCTTAGAGAACATCAAAATAAAGCAGGACCCAAATGGCAGAGGGGACCTCACCATGTTCCACCTTACTTTGCTAGCAGATGCACAGGAGTGACCAGTCTCTTCCCTCCAGGCCCCCGCATAATGTGAGTAAAAGCTTCTGCACACACACAAGTGGCCCAGAGCACCTGCTCTGCATAGAGCTGATAGGTCTACTTTTTTACAAACATCTGCCCCCACAACCAAATGCCAAGACAACAGCAGGGAAGGTTTTGCTATTAGCCTGAGCAAAGCCTCATTGTATCCCAGGAAGGGCCTCAGCAAGGACCTTCAGCACATCAAGGGAAACTTACATGTCCCTCTGCAGCAGTGAGTACTCAGAAGCACCGTGGTTTCCCTGAACAGCAATGAACCTTTTGCTATCAATGGTGAGGTTGACATCTTGGCTCAAACCATTAATGAATCTGCAAAGAAGCCATATGTCATTGAGCTGTCAGACAGGGCAGGAGAAGCACAATTGCAGACACTTTAGAAGTTTGCTCCTGCTCCTAAAGCATTCAAGTAATTCCATGAGGTTATGACAGTCTCTCCTGTAAGCTGCCAAAATATTTGCCTAATTCATTGCCCAGTTTGTTAATATTGGGTAAGTTTCCCTGCTGTGTAATTTTACTCTCTTACTCTCTCTCCTGTGGAAAGTGACCCTCACTTTTTGAGGGTTAGAACTTGCAGGCAATCCCTGCTCAGAGACCTTCAAAGACTGCAGCAAATCCAGAGGGGGCCAGGTGGATGATCAGAGGGCTGGAGCACCTCTACTGTGATGACAGGCTGAGAGAGTTGAGGCTGTTCAGCCTGGAGAAGAGAAAGCTCCAGGGAGACCTTACAGCATTTTTCAGTATTCAAAGGGGTGAAGAGGGACTTTTTATAAGGGCATGGAGTGACAGAACAAGGGGTAACAGCTTTAAACTGAAAGAGAGTAGTCTTAGATTATATTAGATTTTAGGAATAATCTCTTCATTATGAGGGTGGTGAGACATTGGAATAGGCTGCTCTGAGAAGCTGTGGATGCCACATGCCTGGAACTGTCCAGGTTGGTCAGAGCTTTCAGCAACTGCTCTAGTGGAAGGTGCCCCTTCCCATGGGAGGGGAGTTTGATTTAGATGGTCTTTAAGGTGCCTTCCAAGCCAAGCCAGTCTGTGATTCTGTGATGATTGCTTTGTGGCTGTTTGAGAGGACAGCGCCTCAGCCCACCACAGAAAACTATGAAGTTGTGTATCCTGATGAGCATGTGCACCATGCTGGCAACAAGGTTCTGCCAGGGGGAAAGAGTTTTCTAGCACGATAAGATACTTTCATTAAAGCAAAAACTTACATAGGAATGTTTTGGGGGTTGTTCTTTGTTTGCTTGTTTTTGCCCAGTGTCTTTTTTTTTTAATACACAAAAGACAGTTTCCTTTTGGAGACTCAAAAATTGTTGGCAAAACCAGATGCTTTTCATTTGACCTATGTTTTAAAATATTTCAGTTTTCAATTCCTAAAATGGGGGTGTAATCCCTGAACATAGTCAAGTGGTTAATGAAAAAAAAAAACTTTTCAGTGGAAAAATAGTTTCTTCCTCCTTTTTAGAAATTGATAAAGGGAAAGTTTGGGGATTTTGTCAAAAAATGTCCCCAAGAAAATGTAAGACATTCCTGACTGCAGGTATTAATCAAATCTCCAAGGTGGTGTTTAGTCACTAGAAGCCTTCACAAGCACAGGGCTATGAAGAGATGCTGCTCTCCTGCTTTGTCAACACAGGCTTTCAGATAACAGGGTTGACATTGGTTTTGAGATTTATTTGATTGTTTTTTGGCTTTGCTTTTGCGGTGGGTTTTTTGGTTTTGTTCTGTTTTTTAACTTCACCTTGCCCAAATTCTCCAGAAAGTCCAGCTGGAATAATTTTTTTTTTTAGTTTATTTTTTTATTTGCTTCTTCTGCACCTCAGCAACTGGCACAAACCTGCACAGGACTGTTCATGGACTACATGGACTGGCTCAAATTTGGAAAGTAGACTAGCTGCTTGAGTAAAGCCCAAGGCCCAGCTGAATTGTTTACAAGGATGTAAAACTGTTGCTGTATCCAATTTAGGAAGCATTTGGGCATGAGGCTGAGAACATCTTGAGTTGGCCAGTTTGCAGAGGACACGGCAACAGCTCCTATCCAAATTGCTTCTCCCCTTTCTTTCCCAACGAGGTGGGACAAAGCGAGGTGAATTTGCCACTTTTCCAAGGGAGAAGATTTTTTTATGCTGCCATCTCAGCCAGACTATCCCAGGCAGTAAGCAGCAGTAATGCTCAGCTCTGCACGGCATGTGTGGGAAGTGACACTCTGTCAAGCCTCCACAGCTGACACCAGAGTCTTGCATGAGAAGTGTGGACTAGATTCCAACCCAAGAACATCTGGCTTATGTTACAGACAGTTTGCATTAGACAAAAGCACTTTCCCTCGCCCGACCACCTCCATATCCTCAAAAAAAACCCCATTCCTACCTAACAGCTGCCAAACCATTTTCTGGCTTTGCTTCCAAGTCTGTAATCTAAAGAAGGGAAGAAAGAAAAAACATCAAACATATTTATTAATGCTGCCTTTCAACAACGTGGGGCAGAAAATACTAGCGTTGTGGAGTTACACATGTGCTGCAAAGCCTGTGGAAATCAACTGGACTCTCACATAAGCTTTATATCAGGCCCAGATGGAAAGTTCTGGTACAATGAAGCCAATGGCAAAACTTCATCTCCACCAACAGCTTAAGATGAGATCATACCTTTTTTCCTCATCTCCTCTGTAACAAAGGCTACAGAATTTCAGCCAGTCTCCCTTCTACTGAGGCACCCTCCAAAAAAGTATTTGTCTTGATCTGGAGTTAGCATTATCTGCATTACCATCATTCAGTGATTAGTTACAGGTAAACTTGAGTGCCTTACTCCTAAAAGTGTCCAACTGTCCAACTCTCAGACCCTGAATCTTGCCATACTCAGAGATTTCACAGAATTCTCACAGCCAAGAGGAACTGCTAGGTTACTACACAGATCATCATGTATCACTTCTATTTTCCCTAACCCTCAATACTCAAAAGATTAAACTGCTGTATAGTGCAGGCAGAAAGAAGGAGAGACCAAGATGCACTGAGCTTGTTTGTGCTCACAGTCTGCAGACCAATCCCTGAAATGGCCACCTGGATGGGCACACTGGGGAGTGAGAGTGTCTCCTGGAGATCACAGAGCAGCAGCTCAATAGTTAATATGATCAGCATTCCTTTGAAGAAACTGTATTTGGCATACAATGCTGAAAAAGCACAGAAAGACACAGCCCTGCCCTGCACGTTGTATGTCCCACAAAAACAATACAAGGCAAGGCTCTTGGCTGGTAGAAATCCCCAGCTGTGCCATGTCCACTTGAGCTGGCAGGGCAATTTCAGTTTGTGCTGCACACAGATGGAACTCAGGCAAGCCAAAACACACTGCTTCTACTTTCAGAAACTTGCTTTCTCTAAGAATTTTCTGGCCCTTTCTCCACACTTTCTTCCTGATGCTAAACCTGAGCTCCTGAGACCAAGGATCAAGAATTTCAGTGCACCTATAAAATGTCTATTGTACTTCAATGTGATATGCTGCCCACAAACAACATATGCCTTAAATAATAAATAGCCATAGTGAATAATAAATGTCAGAATAATAAATAATAAACAGCAACATATTTTTTTTTTGCCATGGGAGACACATGGGGATGAACACTCTAATTCGCTGCAGACAGGCCAGCCAAATTATTACTCATTTTCATTGATGATCCCCAGAGCTCTCAATTTCATTTCCTGCCTACTCAACAGCCCACAAAGGAGAAGAAACCAATTTCAGATTGGATCCTTCCAGGAAAGCAATCCCACCTGAGTGAGTGGGCCACACCCAGCAGCGAGTGAGTTACTCCAGGGCAAGAACTGCAAGACAGCAGTGATGCTGGCATTGCCTTCCTTGTGCTGCAATGCTGAAAAAACGAGTATCATTTACCACACTGTCTTCCACATCTCCCTTATCTACAGCTGTGAATGACAGGTCAACAGCATTCCCCAAAAGAATGGCTGTTTCCCAGCACATGGGAGCCTGCCAGTGCCAGGGTGGGCATTAATTTAAGCACAGGCTACATAGCTAGGGCACCACAGATGTACTGAAGTGCAGAGATTGCTTTGCTTCAGCCTGTCACAGGCTTGGACTTCTTAAGGACTGTATGAAAATCACTGTACAAGTATCCATTTCTTAAGGCAACAGTACTCAGTCATCAAGGTCACAGGGAAACTTAACAACCTTGTGTGATAATGAGCCCCAGGCTCCAAACCATAAAAGCATCAAAACCCCTCAGTATTATGACAAAATAAATTCTTAAAACTCATTTTTAAAAACAGTTATGTGATTTCTACTACACAATATTGAATGTTTCATGTGGCAACCCTGAAAGGTAGGAGGCGGGGGCTGAGGAACTGCAGAGAATGGGTATTTTAGCACGAGGACAGATTCTGATGGCATTTACACATCTGCCACAGTGTGCAATAACACCATTCATTTCAAGGGAGCTTATTAGGGTACAGCTACCCATAAAAGATATCAGAACCTGCCCTATTCATCCCATATGCCCTTCTCTGATTGTTGCAGCAATACACAAAAGTCCAAATGCAGCCTGCAGAGCCTGAAATGAGCTTAATCATTTATTCTATTCAGAAAAACAAATGGGCCTTCTGTGCATTTTCACTAAACACTTGCAATAACTAAACCAGGAATCATTCCTCTGATGCTTTTATTCCATGGCCAGCCCTGGAGCCTCTTTAGCATCTTTGCTTTATAGAACCATCTTTGGGGGGAAATCTCTGGCTGTTTTCCCCAGCTTTCTCAAGCTCTGCTGCCTAGCAGGCATGACTCTGTGCTCCCACTGAAGCATTCAGTGGATTAAAGTGTGCCCAGAAACCCTCAGATGCCACAACACCTCTATTAATCAACCAGTAGCAGTGTGTACAGGTCCAGTGCCCACTAGCTAAGAAGTCAGGTTTACAGCATCTGAGAGCAATCAGACAGACATTGCAACTGAGCAAATGAATTAATGAGCCTATTAGCCCATTGTAGCATCACAGCCATCGAATTAATACTGTATTTACACTTCACTCCCACACTCACTAAGCGGCTTGATAGGCTTCCTTCTGCCTCAAAAACAATTAAGCTGTATACTGATTTTTCCTTCACGGTGTAGTTAAAAGCAAGAGTCAATCCTTGATGTTGCAGGGTGAAGTGAAGGCTCTGCTGCTCTCCATTCAATATTAATTTTGAGTACTCAGCTGGGTTCTGTGGAAGAAAACAAACTTGGTTATACGTTCTTCAGATGAGAAAGGATCTGCCTTTTCCCACTAAGTGAAACGCTATCCCCTCTTCAAAGGAGCCTGTAACCCTGTTATCCTTTGTTCCTAATTACAGGTAAATATAAGGTGTGCCCTTTGCCACAGAAGTATGTGTCCAAACGTTCAATTTCTGTCTCTCATACCAGACACAAAGTTCCACTTGTAAAACTATTCTCACACACTTCTAAGGCTATGGAAGAGAACAAGTTTTTGCACTGGTGGGCTTTATTAGAAAATGCCTGAAAAAAAGCCCATCCTTTCTCCAGTGGATGAAAGTCAGGCCTTTCAGCCCCAAATAGGTGCTTACCTGAAAAGCCTCCACGGGCTGCTGAAATAGGTCCTTCTCTTGGATTGTCACTTGAACAGGGTTCTTTGCCAAATTCAGAACCCGAATTAAACTTTCTTCTGGGACAAGTCGAGGCATATCGGTTTCCTAATTAAAGTAAAAGGCTTTAAGTGCCATCTGTATGCTTTATTAGCACTTTAATATCTTTTCAATTTTAGCCATAATAGTCTTCCTCTCTGTAATGACACTTTTCCATCCCTTCCTCATCAGAAGTTGCACTCAGAGAAAACTGAACATAAATCTTATTTAGGGAGGTTTCTTCATAGTAGCTCAATGGCCAACCCATCATTCCTCCCCAAAACTGCTCTTCACACCCTAAGTGTACAGACTACACACTTACTGAGTAGGTAGAACAATGTCACAGCTTTCATTATATAGTTCCCTAGTGCCTGGATTTAACCGACTGCCATACCAGAATGGAAAAATTTGTGCTTAGCTTTCAAAAGCAGTGACCAGAATAATTATTTCCCACTGCAGTCAGTGACTGGGGAAAGAATCAGACCATAGGCTAAGCAGTTTTGAAAATCCCAGTCCAGCTCCATGTCTGTAATCACTGCTTTTGCATTACTTGACACCATGCTATCTAACTGCCGACTGTATAGATCTTATTCCCTGTTTTCTGAGAAAGGGAAGACAATGCCTCCAGGACAGAGATATCTCTTTCTGTCAGGAATCATTTCCTAGAAAGAGTGCATCAATCAGTGTCAGCCTTGTACTACCTGCAGAGCTGATTTTTTTTTTAACTGCTCTTTTTTTCTCTTTATTTTTTTTTCTTTTAAGCAGCTGCCAGCAACACTGCAGAGCTATTAATTTTTCCTCTATCTTACCCTGTAATTTGGTTATTGCACGCAGGGCATTTTGAATCTAACTTGGTGGGGAGACACACCCCCAACAGAAGATAGAGCCAGCTGATTTCCCTGTATCCCTGTGCTGCTCCAGACCAACAAGCCTGTTAATGTTATCCAGCAAATTCCATTACTGTGGTTTTTCATTTCTCCTATCCACATCCAAGTGAAGGTGGGCCATCTTATCGTCCTCTTTGCTAGAGCTTATAGGGTAAAATTTTAGCCTTCAGGGTAAAATTTTCATGCACAGGCAAGGGGGATCCTCTAACTCATCTTCCTTCTGCCCAGAGGAGTCACCCACAGCCAGAGCAAACCTCAGTGCTCAGCCAGAGCTGCCTTTGGTGGCAGTGAGAGCATTTCTTTGCTCACATAAAAAGACCAGGAAAAAGACCTGAACCCACAAAGCCTCATTTCAGTGGGAGATTTATTAGTGGATTCACCTGAGGAACCAGCAGATGTTAATCCAGGGCTGTGTGCCAGCCACTCTAAAAGAACATTTTAAGCATACCTGAAAGCTTTAAAAATTAATCCTAGAGTAACTTTCATGAGACAAAGGTCAGCCAAAGTCTGCACAATGCTGGTCATGGGCCAGAAACAAACAGCACAAATCTGCAGGAGCTAACACAGAATTTACAAGAGATTTGCTGCCATCCTGTCTGGGGATGCCCAGCAGTCCTGATGCCTGTGACTGCAATCATCTGCCTCGCTGGAGAAACTATTTAGCTTGTAAAAATACACATCCTCACCCTCAAGTAGAGAAGTAATTAAATTTAAAAACCAAAACCACCACACACACACACACAAAAGACTACGAACAGAAAAATATAGGCAAGGTACAGCAAGAAATAGGAGAGAGAACAGACTACCTTTTGGGAATTAATCACTAGCATTAACTAGATGTCTGTCAAGCACTTTGATGATGGAAATCTAGAATATAGACCAATACAGATGACCAGCACAGCAAAACTGCAAAGACTAGAAAGAAAGACATAGAGACAGAGAAAAAGAGAGGGAAAAGTAGACAAGGTAAGAATTATCATTAGCAACTGGATCAGTGTGCCCAATTGTAAAGAAAACATTACAAATTATGATCAAGGAACACAATGGTTAAAAGAATTATCTAACAGATAGCAATAAAAACACCCCAGGGAAAGAAAGTATTTTCGAAGAATCCCTTGTGCTTTACTTACATTTATTTTGATTTCTATAACAGCTGCAAGTCCAAATGCCAACCCTGCAAGGATCATACCTGTTGCCATTTTCCTAATAGGTCTATGGAGCAAATGAAAGAGGTGCCATTAAGGAAAAAAAGTAATTGAAACTACAGAATACCATTCCTCAGAGCCAAAGATGTGCCAAACCCATGCAATAAACTGTCCAACAGGTGGCACTGGGGATGACAGGCTGTTTAAATTGCCAATCATTTAACTTAAAACTATCTTATTATTCTATATGAGGCCAGCACGGAGGCCAATTAAAACTGATATGCCATGAAAAAAAAGCTCTTTCCTTGCAAGCCTCATATTATCTTTTTCCCAGCTCTTCTAGTGGGAATAGCTCATGGCATTATGTTAATCCATGATATTGGAAGGAGTACTAGAAATGATGCATCTTCAAGTCCCTTTTGGGAAAGGCAAAAGAAACGTAGCATCTATTTAGCAGTGGGAATGAGGAGCAGAAAAATGTGTAGTTTGTGTCATCAATGTTTCTGACCATCTGGGGCATCATTCTGGGTTATTTCTCATGCCAATACATTTACATTTCTAGAAAATAAAGAGCTTGCTTCTAAACTCAAGTCAAAACTAGTGCAACTCTACCATAGTTACATGAGACAATCTGATAAAAGGCAGAATAAAACAGGTCCAGAACAGCATGTCCAAACAAAGTACTGAGTTGTAGAGGTTTGAAACAAATCTGGTTGTAGATTCAGTGGTCTCCACTCTTTGTAATGGTCTTTAGTCCTGGCATTCAGTCCTGATCAGTGCTTGAGTTTGTGCTGCTGGGTGAACCACTCTGTGAACTGGTCATCAGGCAGGAAGCTTTCTGTCAAGCTGGGTGCAGTCCAGGCCATGGGCTCACACTAAGGCAGGAGGGAGAAGCACAGCCTCTGAGGTGTGTCCTCCAAAGGGCACCATTGCTGGGCTGGACAATGCCCTGGATACGTCTTTAGGTGCAAGTAAGTCAGCATGATGTGAAAGGATCTGCAGGGTGGGCTTCTGAGTCTCCTTTCATCCCCATTTTATGTGGTTCTGTCTGTCTAGCATTTTAGTTTCAATTAGGAACTCGGCCTTTTAAGCCAATCTCCCCACTCACTGTCCCTTCCCACGCTGTGGTTCACTTGTAGAAGTGGTGCTGGAATGTGGAAACTTGGTTCCTTTCAGCTGAAACTGTACTGGCAAAGGCACTCCATGAGTGCACATAACATACTCCCAGTGCTACAGGGCATCAGTCCACAGAGGCACAACACAGATACTCAGAAGTACAGCCACCCAAAATGCAGAGTGGGTCTCAGAAACAACCTGCGGGTCTGCTCCTACTACACCGCACTTCTTGCTAACATAGACTAGGGATAAAGTGCTTGGATCATATGGAAATCCCCTTATGCACTCACCGATTCAGGTCCTGGTATGGAATCTGCTTTCACAACACCACATGTAGCCCACATGGGACCATGAATTTGGCCTTTCAGGGAGGTAATTATTTAGGGATGACACAGGAAACAAGGTGAAGAACATGTTGATCAAATTCAAAGAGAGACTGTTCATATCTGCTTTTGGGGAAAACCTGTACAGACCAGAATCCAACATCATTGAGTTTTCTCCTCTGGAATTTCCAGCATCTGTGCAAGAGGGTGATGCTGCCTCTTGGGGCTGAAGTAGACCCAAGTACTGGGAAGGCTGAATGGAAACTTGTTTCTCCACCTTAAAAGCTATTCTGCACACTTGCTGCAAAACAAAAAGGACGAAGGCACCTGCATTGTCCCCAAGTACTTACGTGAAATTAAATTTGCACATGTCTATCAGGGGGTAGAGCCCAAGGTCAAAAAGTGGGATGAAGACAAGAATAAGAAGTGGATTTAAGAACTGCAATACAAAAGAAGGGGACTTTAGTGACAAGAATGCAACTTTCAGTAATTAAACCCATAAAGCATTGTCCTCCAAAAATAATTCCATTACAGAAAGGATGTGGAAAAACTCTTAAAAACCTCCTTTTAAAATATAATCCTAGTTTGCACTTAACAGCTTCTGCTATTTAGTTTTCACAGGCATGAATACATTTTGTTCTTATCCTCCCCTCTAAGAGGTAAGCAAGCATCATTGGCCCAGTTCCCCTGGAGAGAGAACTGAAGCATGATGTTTTTAAAGAGTACAAACCCCACTGACAATAGAGACAGGTGACCTTCGGTGCTGTGGTGGGACCTTATAACAAATCAGCAACAATGGAAATGTCTTGGGACTCCAGCAAAATCCCAGAGGAACAGACACTATTCTGGAGATTGGCAATTTCTTGCACTTGCACACATCTTGATAATCCCCCAGGAGCAAGACTTCTCTTGGGAGGGACACAGCTTGTCTGCCTGCCAGCAGTGGCAGAGCAAGAAAATAGAGAGTGATGGAGAACAAGCAGAGAGAAATGTTGTTTCAGTTCTGAAGTAAGATTTCAGGGAACAGAACAGCTTTGAATTTCTCCAGAGCTGTTCAGCCATAAGAATTGTAATCAACTGTGACAACGCAGCACCATTTTGGAGCTTTCACATTTTCATCTGCCCTGCAGAAGCAGAGGAAGCAACATATTTCAGCAACAATGCTCATCCCAGCACAGGGGTCTCTTAAAAGGAGACACAGCTTGTAATGCTCTATATGTCAGCACCAGTTCAAAAACTATTGTGGTGGCATGTTTCCCCACACTTTGCACTATTATAGGATTCAACCTCTGTGTTAGGATTTCCTTGGGGTCTTCTAAAGTCCAAGACTAAGCCTGCAGCTAGAGAACAATAAGGCAAAGTCCTCACCACAGCAACCAGTAGGAGCACTGCTATTGCATTCAAAAGAAGCAGAGAAAGGCCACTGTTCCCATGAAGAAAAATACAAATGAGAGAGAAAAATAAAAAAACATTCTAAGGGTTATTTCCTACCCTGTAGTATCTTTTACCTGCATTTGGTCAGGCTGAAGGACATATATTCCCTGAAACAAAAAGATATTCCAAATGATTCATAAACACTATAATATATCAGTGTATATGGCAAATAAGCAACCAGTCCCATAGAGGCCTCAGCAGCCAAGGTGCTTCCCTCAAATGCTTTATGTCGGCTTTAGCAGCTGATATTGTGCTCTTGACACTTGTTGTCTAAGGACACAGTGTTTAATAGGATCATTTTGCAGTAGGAAGCTACACTCAATCCTTGATATTTGGCAGCTGTGACACAGCCCATGACAGGTACTGAGGCCCATCTTTCAGACTGGCTGAGCCATGAGCTAGGTGAGTGGAGAAGAATGGGCGTGTTAGTGTCCAGGTTGGGTTGTGGGCTCAGAGCTTCCTCCCTCTCTGCTTCTACAATGGCAATAGCCTAAATCCTACACAAGAGTGTTCCCAAGCCTCAGGATCCTGTGACCCTGCTGGCATTTCTCCCAAGCTCCCGAAAGGATAACAAAAGACCATCCTTGAGCCAGTAGGCTGCACAAACAGCTCTTTCCTCCTTCCATCTGCCCCTCACAGGCTTTGGTCAGCTGTGACTTCTTGGTTTGAGCCAAGAGTCCCAACAGCTATATGAGATGCCTCAGCCTTGCATCACCATACCCAGCCTCCACAACTGGGCAAGGTCAACAGGGATGGACAGAGGGATCCCAGACCCCAAAAGGGACAGATGACCTGTCTCCAGGGAGGGACTGGTGTTTGTCTGAACTCCACGAAATGCTTTTTGTTTGACATTAAGATGAAGAGAAGGAGAGGCAGAGGGAGGGGAGGAAAGAAATTAGAAGGAAAGAGTATCTTTCAAAAAAAATGCCGTGGGGGTTTGCCTCCTGTCTGCCAGGCTTGTCCTGAGTTGAGTCTAGAATGGCTGCCTCCTGGGAGAGTGGAAATCACTGGTCACAGCAAAGGAGTCAATTAAAAATATCAGGCAAATACCCCCTCCTGCAACTTTTTGCCCACTATAGAAACGTGCCATTAGGAAACAAGCCTGCAAATATTTCATCTGACACTAAAACACTCCCTGTTTGACTCCAGACTTCCTAGCTGAGCCTTTGTCTACAGAAGAGAAAGTCATGAACTCCATCAAGCCTAAGGGTGGGATTATCTCAATGCTGTAGTTAATTCTCACCTTCTTGAGTTGGGACAACTCGCGAGGGGAGAGTGGATGAGACTGAAACAAAAGCCAAAAAGCTACCCAAGCTGATGTGATAAAAAAAGCCCTGAATATGTCCTTCTCCACCTGGGAGAGTTAATAGTGACACCTGGTGATTCTTATCTCTCCTGCTTATGGGTCACCAAGTGCATGTGAGCAAATCAGCAGAAATTTAAGATTTTTAGATATACATAACAAAGACTGCATGGACTTAAGTTGTTTTGTCTGAGATGGATAAATATTATCCAAGATGTAGTCATTTTCATGCCTCATTTGAACTAATTAAGCCTAATGAGTATAACATGTTAAGAGCCCAATTTTTAACAGGAGTGACCTAGAAGGTCTCAAATTTGGGGCTTTAAGTCAATTCTAAACTGGAAAATGGTAATTTACAATCCTAGATTCTGATCTGAGCATCCACAGGTAAGATCTAGATGGTCTGTTAAAACATTTTAGTCTGGAAACCTGCCCTGCATGGTGGCATCTTTGGGCAGACAGCTGATCTACATTTGTCTGCAACTGCAGCCTGCACCATTTGCCATTCACACCTTTGAACAACTTTATGGCAACTAATTAATTAATCCTCATCAGCTCTCTACCCTATACACAAGGCTCCTGCTGGTTTTGAGAGGCTTCATTAATGTATCACCAAGTAAGCCAGAGCAGAAATATACAACTGCTCTAGTTACACCTTAAAAAGGGCTGTGACTTTTCTGTCTTCAGTGGGGGCAGCAGGCTGAAAATCCCACCTGCTCTGGGTCACAGAGTGACTGGTTGCCCAAAGGTCAGCACTCCTGACCTTGCAGGCTGCTGATGGATCCCCAGCCCCTGCTCCTTGCAGAGCTGAGCTGTGATGACCCCAAAATGGCTGCACAGAGCCCCTCACTGCTAATCACCAAAAGTGAAACTCACCCAGATTCACCAAGCAGACGCTCTTAGTACTGCAAGGCTCCGGTTAAAAAGCAAGAGCAGTGATGTTACTACTAGTCTTACCAGCCCTGGTGACATTAAGTACTTACAAAATCAGCATTCATTTTTGTGGCTTGCAAAGTCCACCTGGATCCCTAAGGAGGAAAGAGAGAGCTGTGAAGCCTTCAATATGTCCTATGGGATCAGAAAACATGGGGACAGAGAAGATGGCAGTGCTGGAAGCCTTATGTTCCATCCATTCCTTCCCTTGCCTGTAACACCTGTCAGCAGGCAGGACACATTCTCCCTTCTCAGCCTCCTGTGCCAGACACCTGGCAGGACTGTGAAGGGATGGCCAGCAGTGACGGTGGAAGCCCCTGGACACCCGGTAGGAGCATGGCCCTCTGTGTCCCTGGGATGCTTTGGTGTTACCCTGGAAGGACAGAGGAGTAAACCCAGGCTGGCAGACAGACCTGTCCACACTGTACTGTACCTGCTGATCAAACAGGGCCCAGAACATTGGCAGCGGTATGAAGAGGAAGAGAACACGTGTCACCATTTTAACCTCCCCAATCTGCTGTTTCTAAAAAGGGAACAGGCAAAAAGGTAAGGTGGGGGTGTAAAGCCAACAGGTGATTCAAGGCACATGAGAACTCCTATTTCTTTCTGTATGGCAGCTCTTCATTGCACTTAATCATGATATTGGACATGTTTGGTTTTCTACATTTCAATGCAGCACCTAAACTGTCCATTAAGGGTCAGGAGAGTACAGATATGGGAAGGGACAGGAAAATGTGAGCCCGGTGCATGTGAGGAGTGGTGTGGCCAGGTCAGTCTTACTGTCTCCTGTCTGTCTGCCCATGTCCCCCCTTCCCCCTCCAGCCCTGCCAGGTGGAGCACTGCTTACCGAGTATTTTTCTGACGCCCAGTCCAGCCAGTGATCTCTCTTTGGAATCTCAGGGGAGCGGTTTTTTAGCCGGTTTTTAATAGCAAACTAGGGAGAAACACAGGCGAGTAACTCACTGGTGCTTTACCTGCCCTTCTCACATTCCCAACTCAAGGCTGCCTTCCCCATCCCCAAATGTAAGTAGTGCCAGAAAGCTGCAGGGGGTTTTGCTGAATACTTCAAAAATCTCAGATCGGATGCTTTACAATGAATTCTCTTCAGGGAAGTTCCTGTGGCATTGGTTGATTAAAGGTATGATGTGGGAATGAATCATAGAATAATTGAATCTTAGAATATCCTGAGTTGGAAGGGACCCACAAGGATCATCGAAGTCCAACTCCTAGCCTGTCTATGCTGTGTGCTCCAGTCACTGGACACACTGGACACAGCTATCCTGGCAAAAAGAGTGGCAGATCTCACTTAGAAATCCTGTCTTTTAAGATCTCTCCTATTTCCCCAAGGTAAATCTGGCACTAGGGTTGACCTAGATAAAAAGAAAACATCTGCTGTTAGCAACAGCTTCCTGAAATAGAAACATCATTACTCACCTAATAATAAGACAATACTTTTTCACATACTGTATTCAGTTCACACACTATGAAAAACAATTGATAAGGCTCTAATGCAACTTCAGCAGGTGTCTCTTGCATTTACATGAACATGCTGAATGTGCATAATATGAATGTGTGCTATTGCTGTCTGCTGAACTGATAAACTTCAGTAAAATTATTTAGCTGAAAAAAATTGAGTCACATATCTGATACTTTGGGAGTTTCCGTATTTTTCTTTCAGTTCAGTCTGCACCAGCATCTACCACTAGTGGTTCTACTGACATCAACTGAACAGTTCATGGAGCTAAGGAGAAACAATTCAAATGTTGAAGGAATAAACTAGGACCTAAATGTGTTTTTTATTCCTTGCAGCTCATCAGCAAGATACCAAGAAGCAGCATACAGAGCTCCAAAAGCCACGTCCCCTTTGCCTCCAGGACTTTTCTGTCCTGCAACCTCAGAGTCATGCATGAAAAAGAGAATGGCACACACTTACACCGATGCATTTGCACACTTCCAGTAAGACGTTCCCTTGTGGTGGTGTTTTTCTGTACAGTCCACTTCCAGCAATGAACACAACTGAAAAATATTATAATCCAAATGGGAATTCACATGGCTGAGGCTCAATCCTGCACTGGCTTCTGGGAAGGATCCCCCACCCCTGTTTTGAACAGAAATGCTCTGTCCCTGGCGCTTACAGGGTTGCATTTTTAACTAAGTAAATATACAGGAATTCTTTAATGCCTTCAGATGGAAGAAAATACAACATCCTACAGGAGGCAGTGTGATCCCTAGGAAGTCACCATCATCTTCTCACGGTCTGCTCTGGAACAACAGGCAGCTCTGATTCATGCTGGGAATCAAAATTTAAAAATTCACTCCATCTGTGCTTTTTGTAGACTAAACTTAAAATACAATCCACATTGAATTGCTGCACCTGATGTTGGAAATCAGCCCTTACTCACTGCAAGCGTGGGAGGATCAATCCGGATGCAACATGGGCTCTGTGTCCTGGCATCTCACACACATTTCAACAGGAACTGCCATGAAGGTCACTCCATCACATACAGGTTCTAACAGAAATTACTTCTATTTATAATTTCCACAAAGGGTTATACACTTTAAGATACTGTTCTATCTTGGTCTCCTTCTTCAAAGCACATAAAATATTAGACTGAGACTTCAAAATCCTGTCAGAGATGGAGCTACCTAATTATGTATCACTTATCCTGCTCTGTGAGAGCCTCTGAGCACATTGCAATTCCAAAGACATTAGCAGGGAGAAGCACAATAAGAGCTGAGCATGAAATCCATATAATAAACCAACCTCAACTTTTTTAACTACCCCAACTGTATGGTCAGTCCACAGCCAGTGGAGAATAACCTGCACCTCTTTCCTAACACAGGAGGTCTGGGACTCTGCAGAGAACTCTCCTTTGCTGTTTCCTATGAAGACCCAAGTTTTATTCTGCAGACCCATGAGAGACCTCTGAAGTCAGTGTAGATGAGCTGCACTTTGCACTTGTGCAAAGTCACCCAGACTGGTTACTGCACTACCTAATTTCTAGCATCTCCCTGTGAAGCTGTTGGTGCCTCTAAAAGGTGATTCACTAGGTTTGCTGAAATACCTTCTGGTAATGCCATTGACTCCTCTGGGAGCTGAGGTTCCTGCATTAGGTTTGGTATTTGTAATTAAATAATATCAATCTATCCCGTCTTTCAGAAACTGAAGCAGCCCAGAAAATCCTGTTCTGTAAGAATTTCATTCTGCCTCTAAATCTATCCTTGCTCTCCATCGTCATGGGGAGAGGGCCAGTCAGGGCTGAAAGGGTATTTTATCCAGCTCTGCATGCTGCTCACATAGTCAAATATATCACTTCCCAGAGTGTTTTAGCATGTTACAAAAGAACACAGAGCTGCTTTGCTGGGCAGGCCATGGAATCTGGCAGCAGGACACCGGCTAAAAACACATTTCGATTGATGCCCTCACTGAAACAGCAATATTTACACGTTCATTTTCTCCTGGGCAACTACTACTCTGCTAGAAACATTCATCACACAATGGTGCACAGAGGAGCCCGTGCTGCCTTAAACTGATAGGAACAGGCCACAGGGGAAAACAGAAGCTTCTCAGGCCCGTAACCATGCACTTTTTTGAAAATAATTGCTGTAACGTTAGCTGTGGCCTGATGACATTTCTTCAGCTTACTGACTCTTCTCCCTGATGGAAATGTGAGCAGAGACAGCAACATTCACATTCTCTGGGGGATGAACTTTTCAAATCACAGATGCTGTGGTGAAATCACACAATTGCTTGGTCTCTCACTGAAGCTAACAATCTGAATGAGAAGTCACCCCATGCTGTGCCAAAAGCTCACAAATGCAGTGTAATAAGGGGACTGCTCTCCTCAGCATCTTGCAGCTGTTAAACTAAAGCTAATGGGGTGTCCTCTGTGCTGGCTACCAAGGAGTGACAGTAAGAATGTGGAGATTGCTGAGGATCTTACAAGGATTGAAGAAGAAATCTTGACAAGTACGTTAATGGGGCTAAGATGCAAGCTTTAGGGAGCAGGGGGATTGTGGCTGCCTCCTCACACTTGGACAATAAGGACTTATTACTGCAACATAATAATAAATTGTCACTGTAATTGTGGGAATTACTTCAGCCAAGCAAAGTGAGACAGCTCAAAACAAAGTAACATCTCATTCAGCTCCTTCTGTAATTTCTGTGGCACACAGGTTCAGCAGCAAAAGTCTGAGGCACTAAAGGTGGCCCTGAGCTGCATAGAGCCCGTGGAAAGGTTAGAAACAGCATGTTAAACTTCTCTTTTATAAGCTGGGGGACTCTGAGGACTCCTCAGATTGCATTTAAAAGGCGAAGCCTGTTCATAGGTAAAGCTGCAAGCCATGAGGAGAATCATTTTGGTGCCTCCCTTTGCATTAGAGCAAAGAAATTGTGTTGTGAAACATCCATCAGACCACCCTCTTAGTATCATTATCAAATATTGCAGTAAAACCTTGGTTTGGCCACTGTCAGATCTTTCTTGCTGTTCTGAACTGTGGAATTGTTGGATGACCTTGAACCCTTGCATTTCCCCTCTCAGAATTAGTGAATGTGTGCATTTTCTGGTCTATCTGTGCACTCAAAAAGGTAACTTCTATTACAAGCATTATTGTTTCCACTCACCAAGTGCCAACACCATCAGTGCTGCTGGGACGCCAAAAGCCAGTGCATAACAATCCTCTCCAAAACATTTCACATCCCCTGAAAAAGAAGTCAGAAATAAAAGCACCTCATTACAGTCAGACTTATGTTACTGGGGCTTTTGATTTGCTTCCCTAAATCAGTCACTTCCCCTGGCTTTAAATCTTCTTTGCTGGTGCTTGACACTGTGAATTGAATCTCCTTGAAACAGTTGTCCTCCCTTGATGAAGACAATTTGGATGCAGGGTTAGAGTCTGCCAGCAAAAGCAGCTGATAATTGGATATTGATGAGAATGGTAGAAGAGAGAGGGCAGACATATAGGTATAAAGAAGTACTAGGAACTGTAATTGAGGTAAAAAAGCAACATTTAAAACAACCTGAAACCATTCTGTATTTGCTTAGATCTAAATAACCAGTACTGTGTTTCCACATTATGTGTGCCAGCTGCATCAATTGTTGAGTGAAAAACCTGAATCTGATTTCATAGCGACCTGCAGTGGACAAAGTGGAAGCCAGTGCCTGTAACTGTGCAAGTGGGAGCACAGGATTAGTCTTAGAACTCCAGTTCCTTTACTTCCCACCTTCCCAATCTCACCAGGGACAGCCTGCTCCAAATGTCAGGTCTTGCAGCAACCCATCAGGAAGCCAGGTGTGTTACAGCATGGGTTTGAGCAATCTGAGTTATGGTTCACTGACATCCTGTGCCTCTTGGACCAGCTCAGTTCTCACACCATGTGAATTCAGAGCTCCAGTTGCAAACAGCAAGCCAGCAGAGAGGTCTGTGTTTCTCTGCCAGTGGCTAGAAATTACTGCACTCTTACATGGAGTAATAACAAAACAGCTAAAATAAGCCAAGAGAGTTAACAGGAGACCAGTCCATGAAGCCTTCATTGCTCCTGTTGTAGCTCGGCAGCCATGGTCAGCTGCATAGCTGTGTGTATGCAGAGCATTTATTTACCTATTTTCACTGAATTAGCTGAAATCCAATAAAGCTGGGAGAGACATGGGCACACTGAACTTTTGACATGCTAAATGAGTTGGACCTCTCCACCTAGAAGCATACATTTCACATTTCTGCCAAATGTCTACAAACAGCATTCATTTTCTTGCTCTTCCAAGCAAAGCTTTCACACTTTGCAAAAATTTTACTCTTTCCCCATCCTCTCCACCTCGATTCTGTGTTGTAACTAGTTTATTGCTGGGCTATATTGGCATAGATTTTGATGTTTGGAGGGGACTGAATTTTCATCTGCCCATTGACTACACTGAGCAAAAGTGGTTCCCAAGGAAAGGCTGAACTAGGGACACCAGAGAGAGAATGAGTAAGAGACACAGCATTTGTCTTCATTCCTATGCATGGTGTAAACATGAGACAAGCAGAGCTGTTCACAGCCCTGTGAAATGAACGGCCTGTTAAAATAACCACTGCAAACAAAGAAAGCTTTCTGGAAGCCATGGGGCAGAATGAAAAAAATCCCTACTAAATGTGAAGTCTACCTTGTCCCTGTCCCCATTCCCATCACCTATGGCCTGCTGCTCCACTTCTGTGCCTGTATTTAGAGTGTGCCAACCCCCTTGGCTTCAAGGCACTGAGATACAATGAAGAAAGTGCAGCAAGACCTGGGGACTAAAAAAGCTTGTGGAAGCTGGCTGGAATATAAAGTAGGTCTTAAATGGGGCATAGGCCTGTGCTTTGTCTTCAAGGCTAGTTGCTCAGGGCTGCAAACTTGCAAGCAGGCCCATGCAAACACATCTGAGTGCCAGGACAGAGCCCTCCAGAAGTCAGGAGAACTCTGCAGGAGGGAGAAGGTAGGACTTCAAAACCAGCCCTGCTGAATTTCTCATCCCTGCACAGGACAGAAGAGATGTTTTCCCATCCACAGTTTACCTGCAGGCAAGACAGTGAAATAGCCCTTCACTGGTAATGGAGATTAGATGACCATGTAGGTCCTTCAACCTTTCATGTTTTAATTCTGCAGCTCAGGTTGGATTTCAAAGACAACCTGGAATATAATTTCTGTGGCTTGTCTGCCTGTATTATAAATATGTTATGCTGCTATGGCAGGATTAACTGGGCATAAATGCAATACACTGACCATTCCACAGATAATATAATTTCTGCCATTCAGTTGTCATAAGAACCTAATTATGCACAGCAGAGTAGTTAGAGGGCAGCTAATTTATTGTTACATTCTAAATGAACACTGACCTCTTAATACAGGAGTTACAAACGTGGAGATCAAACTTCCAGCATTAATGGATAAATAGAAGATGGAAAAAAACTTGCTTCTCTCCGAGGTCTAAAACAAGAGAAGACAATATCAATGTCATGGCTAACACACAGCATTGGGCTTGCAAATTGAACACTATCAATTCTCTCGTTAGGAAGGCTGAGTAAATATTGACACAAAGTGCATAAAATGTTAAGCAAACAAGCTTGTGTTGCGGTGATGGTAAATGCTCACACAAATTAGCTCATGTTACTTCAGAAGCGCTTTGGGGCTTTTTGGCATTTCACAGGAAAAGCCACTGCTTTGAGAGTACTGTGAGACTGGAAGGAGGGGAGAGCATTTCCTTATTCAGAACAAGTAGCATGATTCAGATCCTTTGTCACCTAACTCAGTACAATTTGGCATGGCTTGACAATCTCATAGTTTCTTCCCATGTTTGAGCTCTTTATGTTTTTTCTCTCCTCCTTTCCTGTGTAGAAAAAGAAACCTGTATATTTTAAGAAGCTGGTAATTACAGCATAGATGAAAGAGTGCCACCAAATAAGAAGTATCCATCAGAGAGGAGATTACCAAGCTGAGGACAGTCAACTTCAAACTAAAAGGGTAAATTAAATCTAGGGGATCAAATTCAAGAGCCTGATGGAGGGATGAACTCCAAGAGAAAGATCTGAGACTTTAACTTACGTTGTAACACATTATAGTTCATACACAGGATTCTTGTTGATCTTTCTTCCTGCATAATTCCTAATTTGAAAGGAATCAAGAACTTGATGCAGACTTTGGTCCTTTTTGCAGAAGTAATATGTGAGGGTATTCAGCCCAAAGCAGTCTCTCCTTGCTTGTGGGAAAGACATACATGCACACCCTCGTGTATGTACAGTGCTAAAGGCCTGCAGAGTGGAGAAACAAGTGCGGGGTACCTGACCTATCTATCCCATGCTCCTCTGTGTCACCAGCTCTGGGACCCTTAAGGTGGTAAAGGTAGCGGGGAAAATTGCTTCAGACATGCCGTGGTGCCTGGCAGAGAGCTCCTTAGAGCACACTGAGCCACATCTCTATGACCTGGGCATCATTTGAATGTGAACCTTTAACTTAGCAGAGCATGAGGAATTCCTCAGGGACATTTTTCTGTCTCCTTTCCTTCTAAGTCCTGCTTCCTTTCCCCCCCTGAGACAACACCATTCAAAAGGCGAGAAAACTGGAGAAAATGTGAAGAACTGCAGGCAGCTAAAAAAGGACAGTTTTTAAGTAATGTCTTAAGTAATGAATGCTGGGATCTAAAAACATAACAAAACTTCCTTTAACTGGTGATGCAGCCAACAGGAAATATTGTTACTTCAAATGGCAAGAAGCCTCTTATCACAGGGGTTCTCTGCAGGGAAGGTGTGAGGACATGAGAGGGCTTTTCCTTATGTCCCCTTGTAAGGTCAGTAGTGGGAAGCTGAGGGTGAGGGGGGCCCCATCACCTCCCACTGCCACTCACCAAGGAGTCTGCTTACTTGGATTAAGGGCTTTCTATGTTATGAAGAGCCCATCAAATTGAGCGTTTGGCTTTTCCACAATTTTATTTCCTAGAGTGTTACAGGCTATTTAGTCCATACATTACTCACAAATTATTTATCCTGGACTAAAGGATTTGAAAGCCTTATAAAAATCATCTCTATGACATGTTCCAATGGTTAACAGAAAACAGAGCTGGGTCTTACTGTTATACTCAGTTTCTGTCCTTAACAGTGGTTTTGATTACTTGAAACTTTCTACTGCTGAACTAGTAAAAGCATATTTTCTTTTTCATTCTACCTTTATGATTAGATATTTGTCATCATAAGGAAACCTAGATAAATCATGCCTCAGCAACCTTTCCCACTCCTGGAGTAGCCCTGCCATGGCTTGTCAAGGGTGGTGCAGTAAAGTCCTCGCAGTCCTGCTCTCTTCTAGCCAAATTCTCATATCATGTCTCTAACCCTTCATATATCTGAGCAACTCAGAATTTCTGAGAGCTGTAATAAACTCGAGCATGCAGCACTTGACCTGATAGAGTCTAGAGCAACAATTACCAAAAAGAATGTAGTGGTAAGAGAAGAGAATAGTGATGTATAAAGAATTTGGAGCATCTTATTTCACACATTTTCAGATTTCAGTAACAGAAAAAAGACTGGTCAGAGAAAAGCTACAAAAATAATTACACTGATTGGAAAAAAATAATTCCTTTCCTATAGTCTTAATCTTTGGGGCAGACGTATGTTAACAACATGATTTGGATTAGCAAATTTGAGAAAATGTACCATACATGATAATCCTGATCTCCTTGGCAACCATAAAATAAAGAAACAAAGAGAAAGCTATTTAGTACCTTAAACACCATACTGCACTGTTTGAAAGCAGCTTTGGTCCCTAATTAACATGCACAGCAGCTCCACATTCATATAATGTATCATAAATATAATTTTGTTCAGGCATTTTTACCTTGGGCTCCTAATCCCATAGACAAAGATGTTTGGAAAAGTCCTGTAGATAAATCTACTTTCCCTATTTGACCTCCTGCCAAATCACTCTCCATCACTGTCAGTAGCAGTATGGTTCTCAAAGTGGCAGATCCAAGATTATTACGCTCATAAAGTACTTAAAAGAGGATCAGACTGATGTTGTGCATTTACCTCAAAGCATAAACTTGTCTCAGAGGCAATTTATTTTTTTATACACAAAACTACCTCATCTCTGGTTTTCAGATGCAACAACTGAGTCTGTACACTTAAGGACTCAGCTGAAGTTTATTGGTGTCCCGAAAACTAAGGGAGAATCAAATGCTTCATTTCATAGGGAATTTTCAAAACTCATTTCATCCCACCTGGAGTGGAAGAAGGAAAACATAAGTCCCCTCAAACACCACTCCAGAGCAAACAAATATTCTGGTGGCCTCAAACCTCTCATTCCTTACAGATTCTCATTCCAATCCTGGAGACTTTAACTTCCTATCACATAGCATAAAACATTTGTTTCTCCTGAAAGACCAAGTAATTTCAAAACAGTAAAATAGAAAACTTTCTATTCTGAAAAGAATGAATAGAGCAGAACACACTGTCCTTATCAGAATGCTTTTTACAGTTTTCTTTCTCTAAATTAGTTTTTCTTGAAGGTAACACACAGGTGAATGTTTGAGCCTTAGTATTTGACAAATTTGTTGGAGAGATGCAGTCTGAATGCTGGAGAATGGGTACAGTCCCACACAACCACAGGCAATTCAGGTTTTTTCTCTGTAACTCAGCTGTGGTTGTAAGTTTGGGATAATAATACGTATGTGGCTGACTGGGGTGCTGAGATTCATTAACTGAAGTCTATAAAACACTCTGAAGATAAGTGGTACATATTATCATACTGTAATTAGGTGGTAATTGAAAGATGCTGGATAAACATTATTAATTATTAATACTCATAGAAGTAGCACTTCTGCAAATGCTGCTCTAACACCTGATAGAATCCCTTTTGGATCCAACTGACAGCACGGGATGGTCATGCCTGCAAAAGGATCTGCTTTCCACAAGTGACCATGACACATCCCATGTTCTGTTACTCCTTAGTAGCCATAAGCTTCACTTTTTCAGCACCACACAGTTCACATGCAGAAAGCACAAGTCTTCACAAAAATGTAATCTAGTCTATACTATTAGCTGATGAAATGCTGACTACAGGCATTGCAAAAGACAAAGAGAAAATTGCCCTATGGCGCTCCTTGTCCAAGGCCAAGGCGACAATTCTTGTCCAACTCCACCAGTGCCTTTCCTAACAGACTATTGTTCTAATGTCCTTCTTCAATGCAGGACTGGAATTCCATTGAGGGGAATTTCCAACTCCCAGAGGTCATAATCTTTTCCAGTATTTCTCTAGACATATTTGTGGAATAATTTTTCACACCGTCACTCCTAAATAATCCTCTTTGAATTTAATCCTACTCATCACTGACCCTTATATTTTGTAGCAGTGGCCTTCTACATATTTGAGGACCTTTGTCATGCACAGAACTTGCTGATTTGAATAGTCTTTGAGAAAATGGAAATTTTTATTTGTGTTTTTAGGTCAACACGAATTTGTTTAGTTTCAGGTCAATTTTAAAATTTAGCATTTTGCCTGAGGATTAGCACTTCCTGACCTGCTTCACTTCTTTAAGCACCACCTTGTCCCTGGTTGAGCCTCTGTGCTGCATAATGGGAGTTTGAGATTAGTGCAGATGAAGGGCTAAGCACTCATGACAGAGAATGAGGACAGGAAGCAACTGGACTACAGTTCACAGGATACAGAGCACGAGCAGAGCTAAACAAACATTTTCACAGCTCTTCAGAACTTTCCATTCTGGAATATCTAGAGAACATTCTGGCACTACTTTCAAAAGACTGGGGTTTCCTACAGTTCTTTCAGAACAATTCCTAAGAAATAGACTATGATAGGAGGAAAAATTTCCATGGAAGCATAAGCTGGTTTTTTTTCTTTCATTTGATGTATTCCATTGCAGTGCATTATAATCACCCTTGTTAAACTGGTTCAGAAATGGCTATAGTTCCATGATATGCCAGACAGGCTTTTTCAAATACTCTGATGTCCAATTAACATTTAGGTGATTTGATGCAATTATGACGAATCCTTTCCAGTATCACTCCTGTTCTGCTGTCATTTTCCTTTCCTGAAGCATCTAGAGTCTCTCAAGTCTTAAGCAAACCATCCTTCCTCACACCTTACTACACCTTTTCCAGCAAACTCACCATTATTCTTCTAGCAGAACAGGATTTGAACATATAAACATCCTTATTAAGTAAGCAGACAGGAGATTCTAGGAAAAAAAATAGAAATCTTACATGTTCCTCTTCAAACTGGTCCCCACCAAATGCAGAGACGCAGGGCTTGATACCTCCCGTTCCAAGGGCGATCAAAAACAGACCAACCATAGACAGGACCCTTCATGCAAGAAAAAAAATAACACCATTGCAAAAGCTTTCCAGTGCTTATGAGAGCATTTTAGAGTCACCACACTATGATTCCTCTTATAACATTGCCTTTTGCACATTGCAGTGATGATGAGCCAGCTAAGTGTGAAAAACAAATTAACTGTCCTAATTTCTGCATTCAGTACCAGCCAATTAAGCAAACTGTTTTTGTCAGTTTCTTGTTGTTCTGAGGCCCAATGGACATGCAGGAGATCAAAGATCTGTGGGATTATTTTTCACTCATATGACAACAAAAGATTTCACAGATCAACTGAGAAAAAGAGGAGGAAAAAAAGCAGGGGAGGGAAAGCGCCTTTCCTGTAGCCTTCCATCCTGAATAAGTGCAGACAAACTGAATTAGGCTCATTCCTGGGTGTTTTCCACTTCCCAGTGGCCTTCAAAATACCCTTGTTGGCCTGACAGATTACGTCTGCAGGGAACAAGAGTGTCAGGACTGGTCACATCTGGGACAAAAGAAAACTGTTCTGTAAACTACCTGTGCCTGCATGTGCTTTTCTTTAGAGCTGTGACCACACAGGCAAAACCAGCTTGGTGGTTTCAGAGACACTACTCTGACAAACCTAGCAGTTCACAATCTAGAGGGCAAGAAGGGCTGTACCCAGTGGAAGAGACAGACCCTTCTCCCTTCTCTTTCTCATCAGAAAATGTATTTTTGGTTTTGTGTTCCCATGCACCCCAGGGAGCCCTGCTGATGAAACAAGAGAGGAATGAGCCTCTGCAGGCAGTTGGATGGAGACCAAACTTCAGCAGCATGGTACAGCAGAGAGAGGTGATCACAGGTGCCTGTGATAACGGGTTTAGAATCTCTGTGGAGATTTCCAACTCCATCTAGTGTGTTTTCACACTAGATCCACCCTTCTGCTCTTACTCAGACACCCCTAGCCCTTCCCTGATGAAAGTAATCCATGCACAGCCCCCAGACTGCTGGACTGATTGAGGTTAAACGAATTACAGTCCTGAGTAAACCAACTACCATCACAACCTGCTACAGCACTGTGGCTTCAGCAGCTACTTACACATGAACCGCCTGGTTGCCCAGGGATGGAATGGCACCGACTGACTTTATCAGATGGCCAACAACATACACAATGGAGAGGTAGATGATCGTCCTGTGAGGAAAGCAAACAGCAATGATTGAACGTGACAGGTGATGTACAATCTGAAAACAGAGTGTGCCTGTGCTTCCTGATATGGCAGCTCTGCTTGGCAGACACACAAGGAACTGGTTTGTTCCATCACTGGTACAGTGGGCAGCTGTAATTCCTTGGTGTCAACTCTGAGTGCACCAGAAGAAACAGACAGGCAAATGGGTTCAGATTAAGGGGGGATAGTCCCTGCTTTGTTTGCAGATGTTACTGAGCAGAATAAACTAAAAGTGTTCCAGTCCTGTCAGGCATGGAAAGCTGCAAAGAGGAGCATACTGTTCAGGTCCCACTCACCTCCCAGATTACTAGTAAGTGGAATTTTGTAGCATATGCCTAAGTGAACCCCTTGACTGGAAGGCGATCCTAGAGACATTTAACCCCCTAACAAACCACCTGGATTAGGAGCATGGTTTCCCCATTGTAAATCTGTTTTAGATCCCAAGTACCTCTGAAGAACTGTGGTCATCTATCTGCCTCCCATGTGTTGGTGAAGGAGATGAAATCTGAGTAGGATGATTAGGCTATTGAGTGTATTATATTTCTTCATCACCTTCAGGATTAAGAGATATCTACATATTTATGTGCAGATGATCCGTACAGAGGAATGAAAGGAGTTGTTAGAACAGAGACACAAGAAGTCCTCTGAGCTTTGAGCATGGAAGTGGCCCCTGATGCATTCAAACCTTGGTTGTAACAGCTAATTTAGAGCCACATCAGATCATTCCTAAAAGCCCCTCTAATCTGTTATCCTGTCCATGGTATCGGCCAAGGTCCAACTACTTTAGCAAAAGCCACCTCCTATTAAGCTAAGGGATTAATCCAGGGAAAGTCTCTTGCCTAACACACCAGAGTCTGTATAAGGATTTACCTTCTCACAACATCATGCTACAGGATAGACATCCTCAAATACCAATGAACATTGCTAGGTGACCTTAAATAATGAAGTGAATAAATTCCCACTGAATTTTTTTTTCATTCAAAGGGCTAAGAGAATGAGTAAAATTGAGCACAGAATAAAAAAGAACATTGATATCTCCTTAAGAACTTTCTTCTGGAAAGGCATATGGCAGCTGTTTATATCCTGTTGAGACTCTTCTGCCAGATGTGCGTAGTTCAAGAGAGAGAAGGGTTTGGCTGCACTTCATCACCTGACAGTCAAGACTCCTCAGACAATGAACAAACAGTGCCAGGCAAAGCAAGTCATATATCCAGCTGCTCACCACCACTCTGGGGCAGATGATGGCTCCACAAATTACCACCAGAAGGGAAGAGTGCCTAGAGGACTCTTACTCAGGAAGAGTTTACCTGGTTATGTTCTGATGGAGATGATTTGAGTGAACCCAGGTTTCTCAGGCATAAAAATGGGTGCGCTCACACATTTCCTATGCTAAAGGCCTAAGTAAGGATACTATTTAGTATCATTTCACCTGAAACTGCAAGATCTACATAATGACATTGCTCTCTCACTATCTTCGAATCCTTCTCAGAAGCAGACCTTGGCAACCTGAGGGCTAATCAGCCCACATCTCATCTTCCTGAAATTGTGTTGGGAAGGAAAAGCATGCTTGTTGCAATTAATTTGTTCCAACTTTGTTGCCTAGTGGCCCTGGGATGTAAGAGGGGCATGGAACAGCATGAACAAACAGACCAGCTGTTCGTCTGTTAACAGAGTGGAGCTGGCCTTTGCAAGTGTGTCTTTGCTGCACTCTGAGCTAGCTCAAAACTGGGAGCACACGCAGCACTGCCCTTGCACAGGCTGCATGGTGTCGATGCATGCTGACTGAATTAGAGAGGTGTCTTCACTTACTTGTATTTCCCCAGCCATGAGTCTGCCATGATGGCTCCAATGACAGGTGTGAAATAACACAGCGCAGAAAAGGCATGGTACACAGCGGTGGAGAGATTCTCATCCCAGTGGAAGAAGCTTAAGAAATACAGTGTCAGGACAGCTAAAAGGAAACAAGCAAATCACATCAGATAATTAATGTGTATTTCTGCAGGTAAGCAGGATCACGGTGGCAAGAAAACCGCTGATTTGTCTAGCAAGTGCGAGCACTGCTGTGGAAAGATTTGTGCTTTCAGACCCGTTCCTCATAATCTCTGACACAGGGAAAGCTAAAATGAGATATATGAGTATCAGGCATTCTTTGCTCATAAACATTTATGCTTACCTAAAAAATATATTTTCTAGCTTATCTTGCCATAACCTGTAGTTTGTTTATGCACATTTTCTATTTGCAGATTAGGTGCCTGTAAGATTCAATTCCCAAACATGCTGATTGCACACAGCTATGAAAGACATCACACACTAGAAAACCAGGTCTGATATAGAGAACTGTATGAAAATTTAGACTGGCAGGTACATTCGGAGCCCTCTAGTCCCAGTTTCTGCTCGGAGCAGATATAGCAACAGTGTTAGGGTACACTGTTCATACCTGCATTCCAAAATACCAATTTTCTTTGAAAGACAGCTGAGACCACATGCAGCCTGGCTCTGGAACACCAGGTCAGTGTGTATAGAAACCTTACAATGGGAAAGTCACAGGCCACATACCTCGCATGCCATAGTAGGAAAAGCGCTCACAGAACTCATTCACCACGATGAAGGCAATGCTCAGGGGGTAGTTGGAGCCACAGAGTTTCTGTGGGAGACAAACAAGAACATATCAGCTCAGTGAAAGCCTTTACCCCAGTAACATATCCCCACAATGCCTGAGTGGTGGAGAGGAGTTAAAAAACCAGGTGCCCACTGCTGCTTGACTGGACTGTGGATTGGACTTAAAGCAGAGAGGGGATCTTGCACCACTCTTGCTTCAATTAAGGTTCCCCAGTGAATCAGCCTGGCTGACATGGGCCCAGTAAGAACTGCCATGGGGATTTGTGGGCAGTCAGCAGCCCACCATGCTTGTAGCTCCAAGAACTCCACTGGAAAGGTGCTACCCCTTCTCCACTGCAATACAAAAAGTCATTGAGATGAAAAAACACCTTGGGGTGCCTTTTCTTCAACTCTTCATAAAAAACTACCACCCTGCCCCAAAACTGTTCCCTCTTCTAGAACCAGACCTTGCCTCAGAAGCTGGGGTCCCCAGGGATCTGCTGTCTGCTGCCATATGGGAAGCTGTCCCTCCCATACAACAACTGCCCTCAATCTCTGCACCTCACTTGCACCAAACTGTGCCACCACATTCACTGAAGCAGAACATCAGCCCTGTGTCCAGTGCTCCCCTCAGACATGGCATCCATTTCATATTCCAAGATTCCTGGCATAGCTACGGATAATTCAATTTATTAATCAAAACTCAAAGAAAGCAGCAATGGGACTGTCAAACCTGTCTGAGACACCCTTTCACTCCAGCTAAAATCAGCAGTTCCCAAGTGAAATGCAAGGCATTAAACTGATGAGTCTTGCCACGACCTTGTGTGGGCCCCTCTCGCTCTTGCTACCCCACAGCGGTCCAAGCTAAGCAGCTTTCAGCTTCCAACTGCTTAGTGGCTCCACTGCCTCACCACAGGAAAGCAGGTTTTCACAGCACTGCCCAGTCTCTGCCAGCTAGTGGGAGAGAGGGGTTGGCCATGCATTTGGTGAGGGACTGGGGGGAGATATTAACAGCTGCACTTATATTTATGGTTTTAAACAGCCATGGTGAGATGAACTCTTCACATGCACTTCTGTGCCTCGTGTCAGAAATAATGAATTCCTGCATTTCTTCCCAGAGTCCCAAATGCAAATACAGGTACCAAAATAGATGTGTTTATTCAGGTTTATTTCACCACCAAGAGACCTTGGCTTATTTGGATTCCCAAAGCAACAGCATCAAGTTTAGAAGAGTCTAGCTTAATAATGCTGTCTTGCTCAACACTATAAAAGAGCAACAAAAGAGACTGATTGTCAAAAAAAAACCCAAAAAAAACACCCCAAAAAACCCCAACCAAACCACAACTCCCCACCCCACTTTCCATTACTTTACTAAGCATCTGTAAAGACAAACACTTCTGTCCATTTTTTGTTTATATATTTCTCTCATTATTTATGGGTTGCCTTTTCAATAAGAAACCCCTGGTCTTTTTGCTTTAGTAGAGTAAATATATAATTATCCATTTCATTTGCTATTTACTCTGAAACCATCATGCTGAGCATATGGCTTGTAAGAAAGAGTGGGCTCCCTTGGAAACAGCACTGGGGCCTCCTGCTTTTAGACTAGCCTAAGACTGGTGGCATAGATAAGCTGTAAATGCACAAACACACAAACATACACACACACACACAGAGAAAACCCTTCTACAACAAGTTTTTCACAGTAAAAGAAGAAAAGCCATAGGAGGCAAACTATGTTTCCTGTGGGTGCTGGGAGGCACTTGGAAGCAAAACTGTACAAAAGGGATTTTTTTTTTTTTCTTCCTCTCTTGCACAGGCCACACTCTAAGTACTCGTGACATTTAATAACATTTGATGGAGTCGCAGAGCTGGACTGTTCAAATGCAGGTGGCCGGGTGTCAGGAGCGCTGCTGCCCAAGCTCACCCCTCTACACCCACTGCACAAGCCCCCGGGGATTTACCTGCGGTGGTTTAAGGTGCAGTGACTCAATTCAGCCACTCCCGCTCTGGGATGGGCACCCCTTACAGATGAGCAGAGCCAAGAAGGGAAAGGAGAGCAGAGGGCGGTGACTCCCCGGGCTAAACCTCCTCACGCCTCCTGAGCCAGGACCCTGAATAAGTGCTTACAAACACAACAACAACTTACAAGCAGGGGTACTTCCATCTGGCTTGTGTGACATGAGATGGCATCGGCCCTTGAGAAACCCTCATGTATTCTCTCCGCTGCATCACTGACCTGGCTGTGGCCTGCCTGGACATCCAAAAGTGGGCGGCTTTCCTCCATGCGGAGAGCCAGGTGCAGTTTGCTCGCTTTCGCCCAGGAAATCCTGGCTCAGCAGGGAGCCCCGGCAAAAGCAAACAGGTTAAGCCTGGATTCATGAACTCACAGATAGTCTGTAGTGCTTAGCTACCGCAGCAAGCCTGGGAGCTGCGGGATTATGGACCTCTTAAAGATACTGTGGAAGTGGATAGTCCGTGTCTTTGGCAAAAAGGCAGTTTGTTTAAAGTGCCTGCTACAGGTGGCGTTTGCTTTCAGCTCTCCTTCCTGCTGACTAGCTGCAAATTGGGATAAAGATTAATATTTCCAAGGAGCCCTGGATATCCAACAGTTAATGTCTGCACAGTATTTGTAATTATGGGTTAAATAGCTGGCTTGCTAATGACATGACTGTGAGTTTTAAGACCAAGTATTACATATTATCCTGCAAGTCAAAGCAGCTGCAGTACAAGCCAAGTTCCCCCTGAAGCCAATGCAGTGTACAGTTTTTAGGGGTCAAGCACTCAACTAGAATTAGCCTGAAAACCTGCACAAACATCAAACCTGCAAGGCACCAATATGTTTACCTGAATCAGGCTTTAAATCAGAGCCAAAGATGTAAAACAAAGGCTTTGGCTCTACAGTTGGGCTCTAACACCCATCAGTGGCCTGTCCTCAATCCCTGTCCTTCCTTCTGCTCTGCAGTGTCTGGGGACCCTTCCCTGGTGGGTTTCATCACACTAAGCAAATGCAGGGGTCAGCTCTCTTTGTCCCACACACAGCATCCCCCTCTACTTCAGAGAGGTCCTTTCCCACAAGGAAAGTAGTGTTCAGGAAAAAGGCAGCAATCAAAACCCTTACCCTTTTCCCCAAACATTCAGACAGTCCATGTTTCCCCTTTAAGCTGCACTTTCTTAACTTAATCAGGTTAGTGGAGGGATTTTTGCCTTGAGTTGTTAATGCTTATTTCAACGCTCTGCAAGAAAGGGTGTTTGTCTCTAGCCAGAGCACAACAGAGGAGAGAACACAGAGATCTTGCAATGTTTAGAGCAATCTGAGCAGAAAGCAAAGCAAGGGAAAGCAGCAGTAACACTCACCGGGGATTTTTTCCGAAGAGGGAAATCTCCTTTGGGGGGATCATCTGCAGAAATAAAATTGAACAAAGTTTCCTTGGATTCATTTCTCTGAAAAGCGTTCATCTCCCCTCTCGCCTTGTCTCCCACCATGCTATGTGGCTGTGGTGAGTTGACTGGGAAGGTTTCCAACTTCAGGCACGAAGTTTGATTCAGTTTGAGTTAACCCTAATTGAGCACACTTGTGCAGCCAGGGCAGAAAGGGGAGGGAGATGCTACTCAGAAAGACAACTCCAGAGTTCAAGAAAAGTTGGGGAACACAGCCTAAATCACTCACAGGTTGGGGCTGTCAGCACTTCATGGCACAGACCTCCCTGCTGTTTGGCACGCGCCCAGCTATGGTACGTGCGCCAGGCCAGCATGGCACTGTGCACTGCACAGATGTGAGCTGAATAAAAATCCCCAGTCCCAGACACACCTACAGCCTGTGGATTTAGGAATCCAGAGCAGAGTGTGCATCTCCCTCCCAGCGTGATAATGACAGGTTTACCCTGCAGGGATCTCATCCTGATGAAAAGCCACACGTTTCCAGGTTATAACTACTAAAATGCTCATTACATCAAACCCTTGGACACTGGATGTCATGGATGCCTGCACTGTGTTAAATCATTTCTTTGCTACCCCAGGAGTGAAGTGACCCAGGGTTCATTCCCACATCAATTCCCTGGGATGACCTTGCCTTTTCCCATGGAACAGTTTAATCAAGTCGCCATAGTCAGCACCCAGGAGCAGCCCTAGCCTAGAATTTTCTACTATCCAAAAGAACACCTTGGGGCTCCTTAAAGTGGTAAATGCAGCCTACTTGTGCTAGGAGTCCCAGGGTTTCCCCTGCAGCTACGTGGGCTCAGCTTCCTGCAGGTACCCTGATGTTCTTCCTTCCATGCCCTTGCCACATGAACAGTGGAGCTCTTCATCAGTATTCTTGCAATTCCAGATGCAATTACAGAATAAAATTCACAACCTTCCCATAAACTATCCTCAGTGGTTGTGTCTCTGCAGTATCCTCAGTGCAGTGCAGAGGGTTTTTTCTCCCCCTCACACTTGGCTTCTTTACAAGGTGAATGCTCAAAGAATTTTCCCAAATATTTCTCTTATCAGCAAAGCACAGACCACAGCCAGAATCAGAGCTGGTACAAGGAGTCTCCATAAACTCATCCTTAGCTCCAGGACCAAGTTGCTGATTGTGCTTGGTTACCACAAGAACCAGGCTTGCAGTTGATAAACCAGGAAACAGGCCTTTGCTCACACCACAGATCCTTAATCTGGCTTCAGTTATTGCTAAGAAGACATGGAGAGCACTTAGTCAAGGGAATCAGATGTGACAGTGCACAGAGGAAGCACAGCTACTCTCCACATTCCCTTATGTGCTCTGCCATTGCTTCCTCTGAAAATCCCCAGGAATCCTGTTTTACTCTTTCTCACTGGACAACTAAACATGGAGTTAACTGGGCAGATAAACATGAAACCCAAACTTCAGATGGGGCCAGGATGATCTACCCATTTCCTGCTCCTTTTTTCTTCCACTGCAGTGGCAGAGCAGCAGTACCTTCCCTGTACTGCCACAGACCAGCTCCTCATCCTCAGCCCTCCCAGACCTGCACACCCCACACAACCTTCTTACTGGGTCCAGCCTCCAGGGAGCTCAGGTTTGTCAAGCCCATTTCATGGGCAAGAGTGACTCAAAAGCAGACCCAGAGCTGGGGGCAGTGCAAGGAACAGGATTTGTGCACACTGGTGCTGTCTCCTGCACACCAGGTTAGCACATTTGCTTTTGCCCTGCAAATCTGACCCTGTGCAAGAGAGAGCAGGAATATCTGTGAGCCCTCTGGTGGCATCTCTTACTGCCCCAAGTAGTTCTGTACAACTCCCAGAGGAAACCTTGCTGTATTCTGCCATAGACACGTGAGCAGAGGAAACACAGCAGCAGAGTTATTAAAGGAATAATACACAAGGAAGATAGAAAAGGTTTCACTGACTCTTGCACAGGGCTCCCACACTGCTGCAATGTGATGCCTTAACATTTTCAGCCTTCTGCAGCTGTATTTCCTCTGTGTGTATACAGCCCTGTGTGTCACATAAGTTAAATTATTCCTTTTTTTAATACTATCATGAAAAACCCTATCAGTCAGTAGGATTAACATACTACTTGTCTAATACACTGCAGAGCTGTTTAGGCCATTTGCTGCCAGAAGGTCTTCTCAGGCAGAAAGGGAGAAAAAGAATACAAATGTCTGGCAATAAATGGTAACTTGCAGCAAACAGCAAAAACAAGTTAAGGAGAATAAATTTGCAAGCACCTCAGATACGAATACAGAACAATACTTGATAGAAGGAGACCTGTGCGGCTGGGCTGAAAATCAGGAAGAAATTGTACCACAAATGGAAATAAGGTGGCATTTCTGAAGACGAGTATAAAGAAACAGATCAAACACAGCACCGTAGAGGCTGCAAAACCAAGGCACAAAATGAATTACAGCTATCAGGGGGATACAAAAGGCAATAAGAAAAGGTGTTAGAAATGCTGTCAATATTGGAGAAAGAGGAAAGAAAATGAAAGGCTGTTATTTAAACCAGAAAACAAGCAAACAAAAGCTCATCCAGAGAAGACAGAAAAGTTGTGTCCTTTTTGTTTGTTTTCACTAGAAAAAGTAAATTGCAACAAGATGTGCAACACCATTAAAATGAACCAGCAGGAATAAGGGCAAAAACCACTTAAACAATATTTGGATACCTCAAATGTGCTCAGATCATTAGACATTGATGAGATTCACCTTCAAGTGTTGAGTATCATATATTCAGCTGCTTCCCATGTGAAGGGCAGAAGCAGGACAAGCATCACCACTGCCTTTAAAGAGGCAGGTTGGGACAATTCAGGTGTGCTCCTCCATAGCCAGAGAGATACTCAATCAGATAATCCCTTGTAAGCACCAAAAGGAGAATAAGGATTACAAAGCAGCCATTTCAGATTGGAAAAAAATGCTCTCAAGCAAGATTGTTTTATTCTTTGGTGACAGGGTAAGTAGTGAAACAGCTAGAGCAGCTCTGTATGTGATATATCCTAACTCTGGTATCTCCAGTGTCTCACAGGGAAATAAGGTCCAAATGAAAAGCCCATGTAGTGGACAACTTGGAATTCTCTCTCAGAATAGCTATCGATGACTTTCCATCAGATTAAGAAAGCACAAAACATGCAGGACTTCAGCTTTTCCATGAGCAGAGAGAACACCAGCACAGCCAGCATGCTGCTCTCCTTTTTACTTGAAACCAGGATGGAGAAGCATGGGGGAGAATAGGGTATGAATTCAAAATGGTGTTGCAAAGTGAAAGAAACCATTTTGCAGCTCTGGAATGAAAATGATGAAATCTGGGTAAGAAGACTACCAAATGCTACTCCTATCCATTGACAGGAAAAACAGCCACAGAGACTAACTATTCTTCATTTTAATTGAGGGTGAGAGAAATAACTGGCTTTATTTTCAGTAAAGATTTGGGACCACTTTTTCCAATTTCTCTATTAGCAAGGACAGATAAGCACTGGAACAGAGATGGTGTGGCTGGGGCTGCAGGATTCAGGCAACCCATGATGTCGGTTACATAAGAATATTAGGGACTGGATAAATATCAGATCCTGTCCCAGAGTAGGCAGACGGATGAGACGTGCTCCTGAAATTCTGTGAAAATCTTGTACCAAACAACTTCACCTGGTAAGCACAAAAGCAAGGACTGCATTCTGTAAAATTTCCTCTTTTCTGAGTTATCCTTTATGCAAGTGGGGAGTCCGCAGGATGATTCATGCTTAAATGTAATATTCAGCTACCAGATGCCAGAAGTTCCCATGAATACATTTTGCTATGACTTTCAGTTCATAATTTAATTTTTTTTTTCTGGTTCCCAAATCCTCAGGAAGAGAATCTGCATTTTCCTGTTGCTTTTACAATGCCCATATTCTCTCAGCCCCCTGCTGCAGTACTGTACACCTTAATCTGTTTATACTCAACTAATCTCTTCATTTTTACCTGCGTTCATCTTGTGGTACAATTCCTTCCTCATTTTCAGCTCAGCCACACTCATCTCTTAATAATGAGTCTTATTTTTAATTCATAGACACTGGCCATACTTTTATAGCCCTTTTACCATATATGTATTTCTCTCCTCTATTTTTGAGATAAAGTTTTAAGAAGGTAGATGAATGTGTGCCAGCCACACTTAGGGCTTAATGACAAGACCCTGGAAGGACATGATAACCTCTCCAGGTCTTGTCTGGCTTATTTTCTCCAATTCTTTGATCACAAGAAAGAGCAGGGCTTAACTGATTTAGACAGATCAAGACTGGTTTCCATTGCCTGCAGACTTCTCCCAAACTTCAAAGTAATTTAAGAAAATGATATATAAAATCATTTGAACAACCAGGAAAATACGCCACAGGCCTTCAAAACCCACATCTCTCCTCTATTCCCCAGCCTTTATAGACTCAAAATTGTAAAGGTATTTAGATTAATACCACTAACAATATCAAGGACCTAATCTGTATTTAAGCGCTTGTCACCTGGTCTCTAGTCAGCCTGCAACAATCCAAGAAACTTCTCGTAATTTCTCATGCTTTTTTTTACTTTCAGTTTCTGCCACAATTAGCAAGAAGAAATCTTTTATAAGTCTCTCACCAGCTTGGTCTTCCTTGGCAGCCCGTGGCGTGCTGTCCCCCTCTGCCATGCTGGACGCTTCCTGCACGTTGGACAACCCCAGCTCTGCTGTGCCTGAAGATGAACCTCGTTGAGCAATCCTGGCTCACTCTCACCCTGTCGTTAATGTTTCACTTCACAACAGCAGTCCTTTGGCCACCAATAAAAGAGTTAAATTTTCATTTAGTTTTTGATCTGAAGTCCTCTCTGCTCAGCTCCCAAATGTCATAGGGAATCTGCCTTTCTTGAGCACAGCCTCTGAGGCTGCATGGCACCTTTCATGGATGTTCACGATCAATCACTTTGCACTGCAGCTACACTACCTTTCAATAAAATTACTACTTCTGGATGTGGAGAGGGACTGGCTCTGTGACTAGGCAGGATCTATAGCTGGCCATAAATCCAGGTTTTTGACACCGTACAGCAGCTACAAGAGCTGACTTTAACTACACATGCCTTTCAGTCTCATAGAGTAATAGCACAGTTTGGGCTGGAAGGGACCTTTAAAGGCCATCCAGTCCAACCCACCTGCAATGCGCAGGAACATCTTCAACTAGATCAGGTTGCTCAGAGCCCTATCCAACCTGACTGTGAATGTTTCCAGGGATGGACCATCTAGTAGTTATGGCTGGGAGAAGACACAGGGTTTCATCATGTTTTGACAGACTGGCTTCTGTTCCTGGTTCTTCACATATCACACAGGAATGCAGACATAACATTGACATGCTGTTCCCCCAGATCCCTTTCTCCTTAAAGCCATGAGCTGCCTGAAGGAGGATCAACAATTTTTCTGCTGCATTTCTGCTGTTTACTCCTTTCTGCTTTCCCTCATAACCTCCTCTAAACTGCTGTGACTGTTTTCAAAGAGGCAACTCCTCTGCAGCAGAAAACACCAGATATTTTCTGCAGATACAGGAACAGTTTAAAGTGAAATTCTGTGGGTTCATCAGTAGAGCAAAATGGGGTCTCCATCACCACACATCATGTCCCTGAAGCCATCTGCATCCTTCCCCTTTCCACTGCACTGAAGTCCCACCTGCTGCATGGCCCCATGTCTCTCATCATCACCTCAACATACAAGATACAGTGAAGGCTACCAACAGGCTACAATCCCTGATGAACTCTGCTATTAGCTGGACAAAGGTTGACCCAGTGAAATTGGGCAGGAGGACTATAAAGATGCACTAGGGAAACACTGAGAGACATCTGAACTTAAGAGTGAAGAGAAACACGCAGCAATAGCTACTTATATGTGCAATAGTGAGCAGCCTGAGCTGATCACAGAACAAACTCCAAAATGAAATGAGGAATAAATTCCTACAGGTGATGATACATTTGACAGAGCAACAAGGGATGCACAGCCCGAAGTGAAAGGAAGAAGAACAGCATGAACAACTCATAAAAAGATGATGGCAAATTGCAAGGGGCTTGTGAAAGGAGGATTGAAGCAAAACTTTAATAATGGCTACAAAAGACAGGCTATTCACAGAAGAGATAGTAGAGAAAAGATAGATGGCAAGAAGGATTTAAATCCAGAATGTAGGAAGTATGGTCAGGATCCAGGGAGCGCTAGTCACATTATAAGAAGATATGGCATAGATAAGTACAAAGCACAGCATGGCAAAGCCAGCAGTACAAGACTCTGGGCAAGCACTGTGAAAAACAAGCAGAAAAAATGTATGAACACTACAGGCCAGACAGTACAATAGAGAAGAAAAGCTGGAGGGAGAAAAGTTGCTGGGAAAAATAAAAAGCTTCACTAGCCTGTGACTTCTATTAGAAGATTGGGAAGGGGAGGAGAACCACATCAGGAAGAGCTTTTATTTCTGAGCAACTTTCTAAGAGGCTGTCATAGCAAGGAAAAATTAGGATTTTTCTCTTCATTGGAGGGAATGTTCAAGCAAAACACAGGGCACGAGAGAGCTGAGGCAGGAAATGAGGAAAGCTCAGCACAAACAAAATACAACCATGAATTTAAATTACTTTCTAGGCTCTCAAGATGAGAGTATCACAAAACCACTAAAAAAAAAAAAAAAAGAAAAAGGGCCCCAGAAAAAAACTTTTGATCTTTNTACAACCATGAATTTAAATTACTTTCTAGGCTCTCAAGATGAGAGTATCACAAAACCACTAAAAAAAAAAAAAAAGGAAGATGGCTCCAGAATAAGACTTGTGATCTTTCAGAACACATCACAAACAGTAAGTGAATACCAAAGAAAGCTATATATTGCATAGAAAAGCAGGAATAATTTAACTAATCAGGCTGTCAGTACACAGATGGACTAAGTGGCCTCTTGAATTCTTTTCCAGCTATTTCCCCTGCAAAGTTGTACTTTTTGCTGTGGTATAAAGTACCACGCACTGACTCAGAGCTGACTGGTAGCACTGGTTTCAGTAAGTTCAGGACAGAGAAAACATCCACCCAGTTTGCCCTGGCAGTGGGAACATGTCCAGTCCCTGGGATATTTCTACGTTCTGCCCTTCCTGCTAGTCCCTTTACAGTGATTTAAAGCATTTTAGGAATGCTGCCCACTTCTTAGAGACAGTCCCTAATTGAAACAATAGCTAGCTTTACTGTTCACATAGGTCTGTAAAGTCAGCAACAGAGAGAGCGGTCTGGGAAAAACAAATCCAGAAAAGGAGAGCCAAGATCGGTGTGCGAGGGCACATGAGCTCAGTTTCTAACACAGTAGTTAGTGCTGCTTCACTTGCAAGGGTGCAAGTGATCAATTCTGATAGTCACAAGGTGTGCTGGTCCCTCAGACACCCAACAACACACCTGTCTGGCTCAGGCATAGCTCTCTGTTCAAAACCTCTGAATAACAGAGAGAGCCTGGAAGCAGAAAAATCTGAAGGTTTACCCAGTCCACTTGCCTGGAACTGAGGCTGGGTCGTCCCCTTCATGGAGTGAGAAGGTGGGAGGTCCCTGCAGCTGGAAGAAAGATGTATGTGGAGAGGCAGAACTTTGGAAAAACACTCGAGGACCATTTGGTGTCACAAGAACATTTTCTCCCTGGTGGTTTCAGAAGCAGGATCTTAAGACAGTGCTTTTCAGCAGCAGGTCTCAGGGCATCTCACTGAGCAGATATCAGTATCTCCATTTCAGAGAGGAACAAAAGAGGGCAAAAACATTCTGATGAAGGTAGATTCCACTGAAACCTCTTGCATGCCAGCCCAGCAGTTCATCTGGTAAGCTGCCCTGCTCTGAGGAACAGCTCAGCTACTGAAGACATCACAGCTTGCAGCAGCCTTGGGTCAGGAGGAACGCCGAAAACCAGTCGAATCCAGTGTCTCAGTCACCTCTTGGATGCAGTGCCCTGCTCTCCATGCTCACTTCCAACGTCTGGGACAGATACTGCCCTGGGAATTTCTCTTTCTGCACCGATCCCTCAGCTGACCAGTAGCTCCTTTCCAGTGGTGTGCTCTTCATGCTCTCCAACCCAGCTCCAGAGTAAAATGCTGCTTTTACTCACTTCAGCAAGATGCAGTTGGTAATGAGAAAGCAGAAATCCTGTAATTACTCTATTCCCCAGAACTGGCTCACAGGGATGCCTGGAACCAGGGGGGTCTATTGAGCAGGGAAGGAGGGGGCACAGCTTCAGGTTGTGACAGCAGGACCCTGTGGTTCAGTTCTGACTACGCTACCTGTCAGGCCCTGGGAGCACTTATTTCAAATTTCCTAACCTTAACTCCACTGGCCACAAAACAGGAGTAAAGCAGCACTAATCCCCTGTACATCTGGAGCGAGTGGTTTCATTCATTAATCCGGCTACAGGACTAGGAGAATCTCAGAGAAGGCATTAATTGCAGTTTTTCAAATTTTTTTTTCCGTACACCCACAGTAAACAGCCTGCTCATTGTTCTTTGCAAGTTTCCCTGGGTCAGGAGACATAATGCACTCCGCAATTTCAAATCTTTGCCACCACAGAGAGGGTATTCTCACCATAACTCAGCACGCAGCTGATTTTTTGACTATAGTTTAAGTCAGATTGCAATTGCGTAATCGGTATTTCATCAGGGCAAGCTGCCAGGGAGAGAGAACACGTAAATCCCAAAAATACCTCTGTTCTGATAAAAAAGCCTCCAGATCTAATCCACAGAGATCTCAGCTGACAGTGGCCCCTCCCAGATGCAAGAACTGACAGATATGACACAACCTTCTGCATTCTAGGGACTGTCATTTCCACTGAGATGTTAATCAGATCCTCCCCAACCAGCTTTCTCCACCAAGGGCCAGGGAGATTAGGGGCTCATCCAAGATTCATTAACTCTGGTTCCCTGCATTTTCATAACGAGCTTGCAGTGCCATCCATTCTTTTCAGCCTCCCCCCGCAGTGACCACGGGGATCAATTTGCTAACACAGTGAGTGGGAGTAGTTCTCACCAGCTCCAGGGGGAAACGCAGTCATGTGGGTTTTCCCTGCATCAGGTCCCAGAGGGACTGGCACAAAACTGGAGATTATTTTTTTGGCTTTTCTTTAATGTTGATCTAAGCATACAGTGTTTGGGTCTCCAGGGGCCCTAACGCTTTGTAGCCCAATCCCTTTTGTCCTGGCCATCCTGCGCCCAGGGCAGTCTGTTCTCCACTGGAACTCACGACAAATCCCCTCAGAGTTTGGCAGGGAGTAAGGTTTTACTCTCATAGAGAGGAAAATTCATCTGTGATTCTTCATCCTCACGCTGACTTTCCTCCATTTTTCCTAGGAGCTGAGTGGCATCTGATCCATGTGACATTAGTGGGACCAGGAGTGCTCATCCTTTCTCCAATGATACCCCAGAGCACATGTTGTCTTCCTTCTGCTCAACAAGTCTTTCTCCCAGGACTCCAGTCTCAGTAGCTTAACTGGAGCACATCTTTTGGCTATGACTGAATGCTGAATTAGGCATTTGTTTTAACCCTCCTCTTCTATCCCCAGCCCGTCTGCTTTCCCCTGGGATCTCTCACAGGGTTGTGGCCATCACACAAAAGCTGAGTCCTGCATCATATACCTGCAAACACTCTTCTTGCTTCTCTTGTGCAAACAGCAACCCTGAACACAGAAAGGGCTTTCCCAGAGGCACAAAAAACCACCTCTGTTTTCCAGCTTGTGGCCACCCAGAAGCTACAGAGCAGTGTTGAATGTGCTGGGCAGCAGCACGGTACATGCCTAAGCAGCAGGCAGTGGTGTACATTAATATATCCACTGCAGTCTCATCTTTGGTGTGTGAAAAGGGGAGATGATGTTTCCACCCCAACTGATGAGCAGTGGTGCTGGGGATATGCTGGTACAGGCTTTTCACCACTCTTTCCATCTCCTGTGCCCACAGCTGCCTTTGCTCTCTGGCATTCAGTCTTTATGTGTCTCCAAGTGCTCCTCAGTGAATAGAGGAGAGCACACTGATATTCACTATCAGAGAAATCCAACAGTGCCTATGTTTATTAGATTTCATTAAATCCATGTCCAAAAAATGCAATCCCCTTTTCCATGACCTCTAGCTATGTCTAGGCTACATGAGAACACCTAGCCATGCCAGTCCTTTAAGATGCAGATGGCCACACGAGAGGTCTAAATGCAAATGACTTTAAAGAACCTTTGAGTGCTCAGCAACTTGCAAGAGATTTTTTTTATGGAAATAACTTTCAGAAGCAAAATGTACATGGCACTTTTTCTCCATCTCCCATTCAGTTTTACTGCTAACAATAAATCACTAGAGAATCAACATGGAATGCCTTAGCATTGTATTCATCTAGAAATATTTCCGTCCTGTATAAATTCAGATTAATATTCTTTCTCTGTGAGATAAAGGCAGCTAGAAACAATTTGAGGGAATAAAACCAGTTTTCAGGATTCCTGACACTTCCCTTTGTTAACAAACAGATGATCTTATAATGGTAAAGTCAGAGGAATAATTCCTCTCTTATACAAGGTCTGATTGACTAGACATGACAGATAGTGTTTTTATTACCTTCCATTCTAAAAGAGGCCTCATCTAATACAGCTGAGGCTGTGTTTTGAGTCTTAACCTCTCAGATAAGCAAATTCTGTTTCATCAGGTTAATGGATCCTTACTTGATACAGGAAGGCAATTTTCCTTAAAGTTATTCTAATCAAGTACTCAGAGCCCAAATTGTCCTGGCTGATTGACTGCCAGCAATGGGTAAATCCCTCTACTAAGGGCCATATTTGTTTTCAAAGAGGGAAAACAAGTCATTATTGTTATTACAGAACCAATTCTATCCTGTATTCAGTGGCTTCTCATATACTGGCTTTTACTGCAGTCACAGAATTAAAGATAAAAGTAAAGTTAATGCAGCCTTCCTCTCAGTAGTTTTGTTGAATAACAGGTAGGGAAGGAAAATTAGAGAGATGGTCTGCTGTCTATTGATACCTCCTCAATTAACTGCCCCTGCGGTAATAACAGCTGACCCTAATCAGCACAAATCCTTTCAAACAGGCTCACTCCAACCTGTCTTGCTGCATCAGCCTCCAAATTGAGGGTTGTCAGCCCAAGTAACTTTGCCACCAGGCTGAGAAAAAGTGACAGAGGACTATGCACCTTCTAAAAGAAAAGCTCTGAAGGAAAACCAGTGCCTGAAGGATGCTCCCTGAAAGTCCCATCTCCTGTGTGGCATCTGGCTCCACAAGGACAGTGCGGTGCTCCAGCTGCATGGGAGCACAGTGACAGCCTCTGCAGAGACAAGGATCGTAGTGCCCTGCTGCCTTGGCCCTCTGCTGGCTCAAGTCACCCCTGACCTCTCCTACTCTCTTACACCTCCTACAAGACTGGTCCAGCAATTGAGCCCACCTGAGGACAAGCAGAAAAAGCCATCCCAAGGTTGTGCAGAAAACCAGCCACAGAAGCAAAAACTGGGCCCGCAACTCCTGAAGGATCATGCGGTCAGTGCTTTTACTTCTCAACACACACACTAGCTTTTCACACAGTCTCCCAAGCAGAATTGGTAGCCTTGGGGCCCCATCAGACATTCAGTACTGGATTTCCACCTCCAGAAAATCTGATCCCTAGGAGCCTCAACTGGAGTTTGCAGAGCAGGAAAAGTGAACTACTTAATACAAAAAAAGTTTCCTTTGCCATTTTCAGAGCAGCTGAGCTGTTTTCCTAACAGCTCTGGTGAAGTTACTGATGCCTCAAACAAAACAATCATTCTCAATGATTTTTATTTATCAGCTATCAGATGTTATGGTTTTGTCGGGCAGAGTATTACATTGTAGTATCAAGACAGGGATCTTTAGAACAGTGGCTATTCTGCAGGAATGATAAAGATATAGATACCAGGTGAAAATGGTATGTTTGGGTCAGAGGCTCCCAAGTCAAAGTCAGGAAGTATGGCTGGGCTCAGGCTCAAGGATTAGAATTTCCCAAGCTTTCTCAAATGTCTCTGTTTCAGGTCCTGTCATGTAGCCTGTCACATTTAAAATACAGAGCATGCTTTAGGAGAGGCAGCCATTTAAAATACTGCTCTCCTTGAATATCATTGTGGGGTTGATTAGAGACACTTCTGGGCTCAGAGCAAGCACCACTGGTTATTGTTCAGACAGGGGATCAATAGAGAGGCATAACTTAAAAAGCATGTTACTTGTGGAGACAACCTTGGGGGCCAGACCTGAATCAGCCCACACAGCTGAACAATCCCAGAAGAAGTAGGCATCCATTCCTGTTAATTACTGCTGGAAAATAAGGCATCAGAGAAGCAGGAGGAAAAGATGAGCTTGACTCTTACTAGGTCTCATCTCTTATACCAGTTTTGTAAATGAGCAGTAGAGAATTTGCCCCTGGGCCTGATGCAAAACTCCATAAATCACGACCATAAGCAAATTTCACTCCCATCCAGTTTCCAGTGTCTGGGAATAGCTGACTCCAGCTGCTTTGGAACTGCAAAGTGGCTCCACAGCTATTGGATAAGCTGCCCCAGTAGGTTTCTCATTGCCTTTGAGTGTCGGGTCAGACTCCGTGCACAGAAGTGCCTGTGATCAATGAACCCATGATTTGCTAGTTCTGCCCAAGGACTTATTCACAGTTAATCCAAACCAACTTCATTCATGAAACTGGCTGGAAATCTCATCAAAACAGGCTTTGCAGAGAGACTTCTGACATTTTTCTTTCCTGCATTGGCTGAAAATAGAGTAAAAAGAGACACCAGCTTCCTCTTGAGTTATTTTGTCAGATCTGAAGGTGGGTGATTAACTCACAAAAAAATAATAGTAGCTTGCTCATTTTCTGCCTTTTGCTTTTTCCCCCTTTATGAGCAGACATGCTTTTTCCTTCTTTTATACGATTTTCAGAACAATTTGTCAAGAAGTTTCTGCAAACAATTTCAGATACTTAGCAGCATTAGTGATCTGCAATACACGCAACCACAGCAGGACACATAGGGTTACATCATATACTTTCCAGTTTTTTGCCCGGATGGGCATACATATTATGAACAGGTTTGCAGTACAGATTTGCACAACTCTCATTCTAAAGCTCTTTCCTGGATATTTTGGACAGTTGTGTCAAAACAGCCCATTCCCCAAAACATTCCACACATGACATCTGCCTGCTCAAGCGCTCCCAGCCTGGGAATGCGGAAAGAAGAGGAACACAACCAAAGCACGTTACTTACGGAAATCTCTGCAGCAAGTCTCAAACAAAGGTGTGAGTGGAGTGTCCCCAGAAGGAGGGATTTCCATTAAGAAAGCAGCAAAATAGTTCAGTACAAAAGAAGAGCACTATGAACTGTTGAAACTTCAGGATATGTCTGAGATAAATGTAGGGTATGAACACAAGGTTATTTCTTCGTGTACCCACGGCAGCACTTGTATTCCATGGTAACGTACAGGGAACAAATGCCAAAACAGGCACTTGGCCTCACAGTAACATTGTTCTGTTTGTTGTCCCTGAAGACTTTCAGTTAATCTTCATCTGTGGGTTTGGCCAGAGAAGTGTGCTAGTGAAACTCCCCTCTCTGATTTCTCTGTGCAAAATCAAGGCTTCTTGAGGATTTATTAACTCTTTAATTCATCATTTCATGTATTTCAAGGTAGTCTCCTGTATTTTCTGTACCACTCATTGGCTTTGTAAGTGTAGGGTTATTGGTGTGGTCTCTTCCCAACTTGCACATGTTCCAGAGTGGGGCTCCTGAAGAAACAGCTGGTCCTACAGGGAGGATAGACAGCTAAAACAAGTACATCGTTGGAGCTAGCTTGGCCAGACCTGGTGTCTCTCAGCCCTAGATCTCCCTCCTTTTTTAACATTCCGTGTTGGGGAATGGAAAACAACTCAAAGGATTTGCCTGTATCAAGCCAAATTAACGAAAGTGATCAGCAATCAGAATTGATGCAATACATTTTCAAGAATTCACATTCAGCTTAATGCCTAAAATAAGATTTAGGCTTTGGTGAATGGCAAGCAGGGGCAAAACTCACTGTGCTGACTATTCAGCTGCACCAAAAAGCCAGTCCTCCTGTGAGTGCTGAACACTTCTCAGGCAACCCCACTTTCTACACATAAAAGAATCACTGTACCACTCAAGTGCAGCTTGCAGTGAAGTAGGAGCAAGCCAGGCGGGTAGAGGTGCGTTCCCAAGGCAAAATAACCTTGATTTCTTTGTCTGAGAAAGAAAAGAAGTTTTCACTTTCTTCAGCCTTGCCTTCATAATCTACTGTAAAACTGAAAATCGTTGCTCCCTGGAGCTGGCATGCTGCAGAAGGACAGAGCCTGGCACAGCTGGCTGGCTGGCCAAGCACTCAAGCACTCCATGCCCCCATCCCCACAGCACCCAAACGTCTCAAAGGCACCAGCAGCTTCCCCTCCCTGGTTCAGGTACAGGGCTTGGGAGCGTGCAATTACTTCAGTCCAAATGCTCTGGTTGCTAAACCACCTGCAGTGTGTTAGTTGTGAAATAAGGATGATTGATGAGCAGCATACTGATCATTTCAGAGAAGATAAACCAGGCATTCAAGATGCTTGTGACAGAATAATTTCGAGGACATGATAAAATGCCATTGCATCCCTTCAGAATAAAAGCCTGATGCTCCTGTCACCTAGATTCTGCATTTCCTGTGGAGCTAAAGCTGCAGTAAAATGGTTTCATAGAAACAATCTCCTCCTTGGGTGTTCACAGGACTGCACTGGAGTGAGGACAGCTGGGTCCCAAACCTCAGCAGCATCTGGTTGTCCAGGGAACCCATCTCATTCCCACAGCATGGGTCCTGTAAACCCTTAGTGTCTGCCTAGAGAGGAGCCTGAAAGCCCCAAATCAAGCTTGCCATTGCTGCTTCTGACAGGGAATCCCAGACTGCTGGTACCTTCTACGCATTCAGATAGGCCCAAATCTGTTCATGCCATGTGCACTGCCCTTCAGACTGCAGTAAAGAGCATTAAAGCCACATATGCTGGGTCATGGATACGGAACCCTCCTCAGAGACAGCAGAGAGAGAAAATGAGGTACGTAAATGCAGGAATTCAGGCATTGATGGCTGCGAGGTCACCAAGGAGAGGAAGGAAGAGAAGAGGTACAACATCAAGGGAGCTCAATTTGTCATAAAAATCATAGACAGTGATATAAAAAGCTTTATAAAATATTCCTTCTGCCTCAGAGTTCGTGCACAGGAAGAAATCTGTTAAGGCAAACATGCTCCAAGCAAACGGCACCTGGGAAATGTTTGAGGCAGTTCTGCCCACTCCCCTCAGCACATTAATGTATCAGGTCATATATATATATATATATATATGAAAACAGGGCTGGACAATACTTTGGTTTATAAAAAGGTCAAGGCTATTTTCAACCAGCAGCACTTGGTATGTGGAGCAGCTCCAGCTCATCACATCTGGCTGCCTCTAATGTTCCATCCCTGTGGGATTTCAGAATAGCTGCTTTGACCAGAGTCAGTAAAAGCAAATAAGTCTGTGTTTTTAAAAAGAGTTGTATAGGAAATTTGCTGTAAGTCCAGAATAAACAGGAGACTGCAGAAAAACTGTGTCTGGTGGTTGCCACTTAAATAAGCCCTGAGAAAGAATCAGAAGGGGCAACCAAGGAAGGAAGAAATTATCATAACTGAGACTGGAATGAGGAGACCTTGCTGAGCCACTGCAGTGGCAATGAGGGTGAGAGGGATCTGCCTACAAGCTTGAGCAGTGAGCCTGAGGCCAAGGACACTGCCTCTTGGCTTGTTTGGAGGTAGAATCACCACCAGATGCTCTCTTGTCTTCCTGTTTTACCCCAGTACTACCCACAGCCAGGGAGAGAAGCAGGAACCAGCTCACCCAGCCTGCCCTCATGTCAGTGAAGGAACAGGGATTGACACCGAGGCACAAACACCTTCCTCAAGCCCTTCACATCACCAGGGTGGAAGATGGATCATTACTAATAAAAACAGAATGTTTTGGTTTCAAAATGATCTCAGGGAGTCAACGTCTGCTGGAGCAAAAAAGCCTATTTCATGAGAATTTAGCAGGGGAATAATTTAATGGAACTCAGATAAAAGGCAGTCACCTGGAACTCAGATTTAGAAGAAATTGCTTTTTTTTCTGAACTACTGGTTTGGAGGTTAAATAAGGAATATTTATCTGATTTCACTTTTCTCACACGTTTTCCCTGATGGGTGCACTAATGAACTCTAAACTATATGGGGAAATGCTTTCAGTCCTTCCCCCCCAGCTCCCAAGGAGCAAATTCTTTATTAAACACTAATGATTCTCTTTTTCAAAACTAGCATCTGCAAATTTTGGGGCAACTTCAACCCTGAAATAAAAAGAAGCAATTCCCTTTGCACTGATTAGGAGTTCCTCCTTCTCACAAAAATCCCAAGGGCCTCTTACACTGACTGTCTTGATTAAAGGTGGGTTTAGCTTTAATTGAGTAATTGCTGTTGTTTGTTATCACTGGTTATGGCAGAGATTTCCTCTGCTGTATCTCGGTCAGGCAGGGCTGCTCCCCTTGCACCTCAGTTCATCCCTCCTCAGTCTGAACTGTTCAAACAAATACAGGTATCATTTATCATCAAAATACATATGAGTATGTATACATCCAGCCAGTTTAATGTGCCAGCACGAGAGGAAGCAGGTCACACACCAGCATGACATTGTGGCACGACATGCATAAGGAGGAGCCTGTAGGACCACATCCACAGACATGAGTGTAACTCCACTGATTTCAGTGGGTTATCACCACTGAGACAGTTTTCTGTGCTAGGGACAATGAGCTGGAGCAAAGGCTAGTTAAAAACCAACACATGCTGCAAGGAGTGGAGAGGTTTACTGTGGTGGGGAGCTGTTAGGTGCCTCACCAATCAAGTAGCTGCAAGACCTAGTATGAGGGGAAGCTTAGCTGAGCATAAAGCTCAAGAACATGTATTTTCTTAAAGCCCTTTAGAGGGATTTGGAATTAACTGCCAGTGAATGAGAAGTTAATGTCTTTGCTTGCAGTTAGGATTGTAAAACATGGGGATGTGTATGTTTGTTTGCTGTCTCACAATCAAATAATTTCTAGGTGGTCTCTGAGGCCTCTTACTGTGATCTCCTGACTCAAGCCAAAGACAGAATTACTAGCATTTAAAACTGAGCTAGAAGCTAAGAAAAACTAGTTCTGGGGTTAATTTTATATCCAGTGGTGACCTCTTTGCCATCATTTATCATACAAGAGATAAATTCCCTGACTTTGCAGTTCCTCAAAAGATCTTTCTAATTGAATCAAGCAGATTTACATTATACCAGCTGATTTTTTTTAAAGCAAGAAGCAGGGATTCACTTAAACCAGTGAAAAATGTGGGCTTGAGGTGGAAAGGAATTGAGAAGATTGTCTTTATGTAAGAAATCAGAGAGAGAATGAAGTTTCACCATTATTCAAATATGTCATTTCAGAAATTTTAGTTGTTGTAAATAAAAAATCTGCAAACACCTCATAAAAGCTTACAACTGAAATAAAACACATCCAAAACATTTTGACTGAGTCGAGCCATGTATCTCATGTTTTCACTCTTTTCAAAATACAGGCAGCTCATTCTGCCTCAAGATAGGAAGATTTTCTAAATCTCAGACATTCTGGTGAGGGGGAAATGTGCACCTCTAAGTCTCTGAGACTGTTACATTTCCAGACCTTCTAGAGACAGAGACAACAGCATTCTCCTTCTACCTCTCCACCTTGCTCATGGTGCACTGGCCTGGACAAAGCACATGCAGTGAGGCAGGTTATTGCCAGTGAGTGGCAACACAGGTTTACACTGCCTTGGCTGTTTCCTCAGTGAACGTGGTTCTTTTACCAGTCAGCCAAGAACGAGCTCTGGGCTTGTATTTGCTGTCAGGGAAGAGCAGAGTGAAAAGCATGACTACTTGCCACCTGCATAGGCCAGACCTGCCCCACCCAGCCCTCCCTTGCTGGGGGAGACTCTCAGACACCTCAGCTATGTGCTGCCTGCCAGAGCCACTAAATGCACCCCAAAAATTGCCTCTGTGACAGAAATTGTGACTCTGCTTGACACTGTGGATTCGGTTGACTTTAAATGGGGAGGGGAGCCTGACTCACTCTACCTCAAAGGCAACCATGTCAGGGCAGAGCCTCTGCTTACAGTGACTAAATTCAGCTCCATAATCACGTCACTGGAGTACTCAGTCCTCTGCTCTTTACAACAGATCCCAGCAGTGCAGAGATTTGCCAGATGCTGGTCAGCCCCATTCATGCAGGACAGATGACTCTGGCCATGCCAATGAGAGCTGTGGCAGATGCATTGGGTGGTTGCCTGAGGCAGCAGGTCTGCCCAAATGGCAGGATGGTCAAACACAGCTTAGCCAGCACAGGAAGCAGCTTCTCTTCTCCACCACAGGCTGGGTGGCTGGCCTGAAGAGAGGCAAGTCTGCACCACTTAATGCCTTGCTGGGGGACAAGTCACAAAGGGCTTTCTTAGGCAAGAGCCACTGAAGGTAGCAAGCTCTCTCTCTGCTTACAGGCTAAGGCAAGAGCTTTGGGACCACTGGCCTGGACTGGCAGGATAGGAATGTGGTACCTTTTTTACCTCTACTGTAACTCTGCCCCTGCCCCACCCTGGCAGGCAGCAAGGATGAAAGTCACCTAACATGTGATGAACCAAGGTGAGCCAGAAACGGGCAGGCAAAGAAAGCCAAAACCAAGACAAAGGATGGGCTTACACAGAGCAGCAGAGCCAAGCACCTGCCCCAAGGGATATGATAGGAAAGGTCACTCCTAGCACGGGGCTGTTTCTGAAATGAGTATTCTTTGGCTTCAGGGCACACAGCAGACGCTCATGTCAATGAACCTTTTGCTTCCAGCAAGCAGCTGGAGAGTGCTTGTCCTCTGTAAGACTCCAACTCTCAGAGCTAAAAGCTCACCAAGGGAGTTTTACTTCAAAAATTCACAAAGCTCCAACAATATCCTCCCTCCAGATAATTAGAAGGGCCTTTGGTTCTTCTAACACCTTTAGGGAGAGCACATGGGAGAAAAGTTGCAGGTGTTTTCTCAGAGGGTACTTTTCCTGGTAAACTTTAGGAAACAAGAGAACTTGGCAGAAGTTTAAAGGTAAGAGACACCCAAAACGGGGCACTCCACGAAGCACTGACTTAGGACATGCTAACCCGTGCAGCTTAGCAAAACCCAACCCACTCAGTCCCACGCTACCCAAAATGCTAAGAAAGGAGACTAAGAGAAGGAGGAGTACAAAAAGAGAGAGAAAAAGACAATTATACAGCTACCACGGGAGAGTTGCTTGGGCATCCGAGCATTGGGGGCCAAACCAAGAGGAAGGCCACGTGTGCAGCTTATATAACGCTGGGCCCCGGGGCGGGGCTGTGGGGCTGCCCTGGGATCCCAGCAGGGGCTGCCGTGTGGGACCGGCCCTGCCCGCCCCTCACACACCCACCCACGGCGGGTGCGAGCCCACCATCCATGGAGTTAATGGAACAGTCCGGGGTCTCCATCCCCCAGGCCATCCCAGAGCCGCGGTGAGGGCTGGCACTGGCAGATGGACTCGCCTCCGTGTTCTTCCTTGGCCCACAGGCTCTCCAGGGCTGGTGGTTTTCCCTTCCATCAGCTGTGGAAGTCTCGGTGCTCATTCCGAGCCCTGATGGGCAAGGCAGCCAGCCCTGCACTTGGTAACAAATTTGGTAACAGCCCCGCCTGGTCACAAAATACCGGGGCACTGCCTTTCGGCAGCAATCCAGCCGCCCACCAGCAATGAGCTACTGATTCCATTTGGGTTCCCAAGCAAAAAGCAGCAGATATCAAAGCCATCAGTCACTGACTGCAGAAAACACGGGGCAGGAGGCCCTGGAGACACAGCTCTCCAGGACAAAGCAAACCAGGCTGCCAAAGCCATCCTACCATTGCTGGGAGAGCATTCCACTGAGCAACTCAAGGAGGCGCAGCCCCCGCCCAGGGAAAAGGGTAATTCTGGACATTCGGTCAGGCCTCGGAAACCAGAGCACGGCTGAGCCCATCCCTGCTGGTTGCAAAGGAGGCTGTTTCTGCCATAGGATCTCAACTTTGCACTGTTAAGAACTGATTCATGAGGAATCTTCCGGACTGGCAAACATACAAGGCTTAACATTTAAAATGCCTGGGAGGCCATCACACAGCTGTCTCATGAAACACTCCCACGGCCCTTCGGGCAAGGAGCAGCCAACCTGAGCTGACTTATTGTCATCTTACCAGTCACAAAATAAAGAAAGGGCCAGAGATAAAAAAGCCAGCAATAATGTAATGCGTGCCACCACATTCAGTTATACCGCGCTGAATCTGGCACTGCCGTTTCCCTCCTTCTGCTTGAAAATTGGAATGATAGCACTTTGCAAACAAATTTCACTAGAGCTTGCAAGACAGCAGTCAGGTGGGAGGGTGGTTTGGAAGGGAAACCACAGGGCAGTGACTGCTGTTTGAGGTGGGTCATCCCGAGGACCTCAGCCCTTCCCTCTGTACAGCCATGCACACAGAACAGCTGTCCCTAGCCAGGTCGGAGCAGCACCCTGTGTGTAGCACTCAAACTGATTTAAGAGCAGTATTATTTTGGAAGAGGAATATCCATACATTAAAGGAGAAGAAAGGACCCTAATTAACATGTCTGTCTAGTTATTTGGCTGAACAGATTCTCTTGGAGCCAACAGGAATTTTACTCCTGATACAAGGAAAGTGGTGATCTTCAGAACAACCACAAGTATAAATCCATCCAGAGCTTCCAGAGAGAGGCATGATGGGCATCCTGGGACCGACCCAGGCTCCTTTGGCTGGACCTGGACAAGAGGAAAAACAAAATCTCCACACTGGAAGCAATGCAGTGTGAGCAGCCACCATGTTGCTTGTCCGAGCTGGGAAATAGTCGTGTGGAGCAACAAGCATTTCCATGCCATAACCACACAAGAAATTTTAGCCCAGAAATACCTCAGTGAATTCTTTCAACTTTCTAAAGCAACGTTGTCAAGAAAACGGAAAAATAAAACTGGGTGCCCCACATCTTTATTATTGCTTGAGAGCATCAAACCCAGAGCTTTCTAGAGTTGCTCTGCTCTCCACAGTGTTTGTCACAAAGGTACAACGCCATTTCCCTGGTCTACCTCACCTCTATACCTGGCCAGGACTGAAGGATGAGGTGAGGGCATAGCTGAGGGAGCCTGGCACAGGAGCAAGTCCTCAGTCTCATGCAAGAGGAGTCCTTTTCAGACACCATCCAGCCACTGGCTGTGCCTCATACAGCAGAAATTTCCCCCCACCATTCTCCCTCCCAAATTCCATAGCATATCCATACAGAAAACACCCCATCCACACTTTGAACACCCTCAGTCAAGTCTTTCTTTTTCAGCTGCCTGACAACCCCAGCAGAGCAGGGCTGCCCATTTGCAAAACTTGGCAGTCTAATCCATTGACTTCTCACACATTGTACAGGATTGTCTATTTCTTATCACCATAACCTATTTTAAGTAATCTTCTGGATGTTCAGTTCATTCTCCTGCTTGCCTAAGGAAATATAAAAATTTACACCTATTGTAAAAGCATGAATAAAAGCTGATTGCAGAAAGTAAAGACAATAATGTGCCCATAATACTAACAAGCTCACTTGCACTGCATTTCTCTTTTAAAGGAAGATTTGTCTGATTATCAACAGGGTGTTGATTTAGATTGCTGCTAAAATTACCACTGTAAAAGCAAACCCACTTTTATTGCATTAGCACAGAGAAGAGTTATGCATTGTTTAAACTTTTAAGTCTGTTGCTGGAGATGATCAGTCTCTTAATTATCAGGCCAAAAAGGGTTCTGTGGCAAGAGAAAAATTATTTAGTGCGCTTGGGATGTTTTTTGAAGATGTTAAAATTTAAAAAATAAAAATCAACAAAACCTTTTTAAAATAGAAATCATCAAAGTTGGTAACAGAATCAGGTAGAGAATTTGTGCCATTGTTAGATCAGGCTGTTTGAGAAAGCAAAGTTAGGGCAATGCTCTGGGATTTAAAAGATTCACATTAACTTTCCAGTTCTGAACAGACTTATGTGTGACTTCAGCTCTTTTTTTATTTCAGTGATTTTTTTTTTTTTCCACTGATATTGTGCAATTTTTCCAAATATATCAGTGAGTTTCCCTACTAAGAGCAACCCCCTACAAAGAGCCAGTCACCACCTTCAGTGGTAGGCATATGCATTTTGGTTACTATTTACACAGCTCTCTGGTGACCTGATACTTGAGATGTGGAACACAAGTGTTCTTTGGCAGCAATATCACTCTCCTCACACTCATGCATGTCTAATCTCCATTCTGTAATGGGTAATCACTAACAGCAAAGAGGTAACTCACATACAGATGTACAGGAGGAAAAAATTGTGTGCATTCTGTACGGGCTTTGCTGTGTACACACTATCCCAAGAAATAAAACACAAAGAAAACATTTTATACGAGCAAGCACATAGTTCTTGGATCTCCCAGTGTCCAGGTGCCATCAGTTTCTGCTAAGTGGAGAACATTAAAACTGGAAATACATCTAGAGATATTCCTCCTGTGGCTTCAGCACACTCAGTACTGATTCACTCCTTGCTCAGTGTTCAAACTGCTCCACAAGGAGAGCAAGATCCACTCTGGCCATTATGAACACTGGGACTGTTTCTCTCTCATTCGACTAAGACAAGAGTGGCTGGACTCTGGGCTTTTCAGCCCCACACAGCTCACAGCCAGTTCAGCTGCAGCTCCTCTGCAGGGCTGTACTCTGTGGTCAGCAAGGGATGGGTGATGGCAGTAGGGCTACGGGGCAACATGAGAAATACCACTTGGAATCCCTTCTGTGAATCATTAAGAGAAAATACATTTACAGATGAAAAGCGCATTTAGCTGAAGAGCATTTCATCAGTCAAAAAGTCACTTGAATGCACTTGATGGGGAGAGCTTTGGAGAACACTCAGGATCCAGTTCTTCTCAGTGCAGCTTGGTTATGAGATTTACATAGAGTTGCTTTCCAGCTGGGAGATGTTGCCATGTTGGGAGCGTTGGTTTGACTGACTGATGACCCTGCTGGTGCAGGCTGAGTGGGAATGCTGCCTGTTTGGAATGGGCATCACAGGGACTGCCCTTCAGACTGCAATTACAGACCAATTAGATTGTCTCTGAGAGAAATTCCTTGGCTAAAACATTCCCCCAAAAAAGAGAGATCATGCAGATTCAGTGACTGATCAGAGAGATTTCTAAGATAGCTCCCTCACCAAAGTAACAGAACCACCAGCAGACAGACTATATGAGAGAAAATCCTGTAACTCAGCCTATTTCTGTGTGTGAGAGGTGGAATACAAGAGGAAAATCAGGTTGTTAAGGTACCAAAGCAGCATCTCAGTTTCAGTTCTCAACTGTCTCAGTTCTCATCTTCCTGTCATGATCTTCGGCAAATGACTTGACCTCCCATAACTTCACTGCCTCAATTTTGGAATGGGCAAGATTCTGCTGCATTGATTACTTGGCTTTTAAACAGCCTGAGTGAGCATCTCTTTGTGAGGGTTTGTACAGTACCTAACACATGCTCTCTGTGGCTATTTTGAGGGGGGAGGCTCCATCCTATATGTGCCATTGTAAACACCACTAACTAATAATCACTGGAAGTTTTTCACTGCATCTATATAGTTCAAGAGGGATGTTCTCATTCCCAGGCCACAGAAATGAGCAGAACAGACTGAATTCCTCATGCCTTCATCAAAGGGCTTCAGCTGGAACATTGGCTGTCTGAGGGTTAAAGGTTTTCGGCAATCCTTCCAAGGCACTGGCATTGCCTGTGGAGTCTTCAGCCCAAACAAAAGAGCAAAGACCCTCCAGGTCTTTTGGGACTTAAAGCAAAAGAAACCTTCCTTTGAATTGAGGAAATCTTTAAAGAGGAGACTTCAGACCTATAGTGATAAAGGAAATGAAAAGCATCTACACTGACAGCTCCAGTTAGGAGCAAACAGGCACAAAGGACTTTGAAAAACAACTAGCCTTTCATCTTCAATAGCAAGCTCAACATCTCTGCACCAGCTGCTCTGTAAACAGTATAGCAGTGGAAAGAAAATCATTGGCACCAAATGCATTAAACATGGCAGTGTCTTCAGATGGCATATTTTGTAAACTTCGTCCTTACAAGTTATGCCATTTCTTAAATCTAAAGGATTACCTGCTGTATAGCAGCAGAGTCATTCTTCCAGGCTGCTGGGAAGCTTCATTACCCTTGTTTCTTGCTGAGTTTCCCATAATGCACGTAGGCAGTTTGGCTAAGGTGGGATGTCAGGTGACTTGAGTTCACCTCCTGTCTCTGCTTTGCATTTTCTGAGGGACCTTCAGCAAAACACTTCATCTGTTGGAGAAGTTTTCGCCTGGAAAAGGAAAGGAATTACTCTTTTGTCTTACAGCAGTCAGCCCTTAATAACAATCATCTGCAACCTTTTATTGACTGTGGATCCATAAGAACTTTTTCAGGAGACAGACAATGCTTGGGAACTAAAATCTGGTAAGAGTGACTTTTCATATCTCTGGACCACATTGGAATAGCTCAGCATCACCCAAACCCATGTCTATCACAGGCTGAATTTATTCAAAAGTGCAAGATCCTAAGCATCAAATAAACTAAAATAAGCTAAATTTGGGGTGGTTTAATTTAATTCAGTCATGTGAAATATAAACCACTATAAGCAAGGGTTTAAAGAAAGCACTTAGAATCACCATACAGCATTTTGGGTGCCGAAACAATTAAACACACTCAGCATCTATGTAGATGTTTTGGAGGGACTGCATCCTGTGAGTGACTTGATTCTTGTGGTGTATTGATACTGAAGTGACATTTTCTCTGATTTCCAGTTTCATTTCTATTACAAAAACTATGTTAGAAATGCAGAAGAAACACAGTTAAAGAATATCCAGTCATCACTCCTAATGCCTGTGGTAAGGCATGACAACACCCCCATCTTTTCACTTTCTCTTCATGCAGAAATCTATTGGGATTCCGGTCACTTAAACTTCCTAAACCTCCTTTTGCTTACAGAAGAATAAGAATGCCAGACATTTCCAGAGTGCACCAAGGCTTAACAGTAACATGATATACTTAATGCATATGTACTGCTTAAAAACCACTACAAGCTCTTTAAGTAGCTGCCTGGATTTGCAGGGAAGCAGCTCAAGATTGTTCCTGCAGCCAGGTTCTCAAGGTTCACTCTGCTGATGGCAACTCAGAGTCATAATCAACAGTGAACAAATCCCATTGAACACCTGACACCCACAGCCACTGAGCCCTAAAAAGCTCCACGGTGTTCATCACAGCCTTCTCTCACCTGGTATGTGAGGGTCCCATGAAAGGCACCTAACACTGCTTAGTGGAGAGTGTTTGGGGCTCACATCTGTCCCCCAGTTTTTGCCAAGGTGTCATCCAAAGATTTCCTCAACAGGAAGCCTTAGCCAGCTCTTCCACTTCTGGCTAACTGGCTGTTTCTAGGCAAAATGCTTTCCTTTCATCATACATGGATAGGTGGCTTGAGAAGAGCACAGCTGTCTCAGTGTGGTAAAACAGGCCCTTTAATTTGTTCTCCCCACTTTGACCAGTGAAATAACATATGGGATTCTGCTCTCTCCTTTAATTTGCTGCAAAGCAGCCCCAGGGTTTCAGGAGACAGCATTTGGTGATTGCACTTGTAAGGATCCCAAACACTCATCCAGCTGGTATCCGTACACTCACTAACCAGTGTGGGGAACAACAACACTACATCCTACAAGTTCTCAGGTCTGCACCTTATGCCTTAGAGCAGGTAGCACTGGTGGCTCAGCCCTACACACTGCAATGCAGAGCAATTTTGCTGGCAAAGCCCTTTAGCAGCTTAGTTGCTGTTCAATACCTGTGAGGCAGGGGCAGGGTTTGCTCCCACTCAGTTCAGCATTAAAAATCTTACCTTCTTCCCTCAAAGCTGACTCACAAAGCAAGTGTAGCCCATGGAAAGCCAATGTTTTACAAACCTTGCTGTGGTGGGTCCTTGTGACTCAACTCAAAGGGCTTCCTTTAGCCAGAGGCATGACACCTTACAATGGGGACAGACTGGCTGGTACAGAGCTAAGCTTAAAAAGCCCTTGGTGCTTTTTGGACCCGGTGGGATTTGCCTTCCTGTTTTAAGGGAACAGCATTAAGAGATATCATTGTGTGGCCAGAGACAGCCACTAGTTTAATGCAAAGGCAAATATCTTTCTGCCTTAAGTCTCAAAACCAACCTCCTTTCACTTTCTGGGACCAGCAGCCCCTCAGGCAGTGACAGCCATAGTTACACAAACATCTTTTCTCACCTCCTCCCTCCCCTTGGTATAATTATCCCAATATAAAAAAGAGGAAACTGAGGCACAGAGCAAGGTGGCAACTTGTCCATGACTGCTCAGGGCATTGCAGACAGTCAGGAGCTATATGAACTGCTGGTCTGGGCAGCATCTGTTTGCCTGCAGAGCCTCAGGAAGCCAAGCTCTGTGGCTGGGAGGATGCTTTTGTGGGTATCCACATGAGGTCTGAAGATGACCAGGGTGACCAGACCGTGATCTGCAGCAGGGTGAAGGACCCCTGCCAGAGCCTGGCTTTCCCAAGGACAAGTCAGTGGGAACAGGTTTGCTCCCCATTGCCTTGGAGCTCCCTTCCCCCAGCCAGGCAGAAGAGGGGCAACTCTCTTCCCTGTTCCCCCAGCCCAGCCTGATTCTCACCACGGCACAACTGACCCCAATTCAAGCTGCTGACACTTACGTTCAGGGTGTTTCAGAGCTTCATTATTTGTGAATGCCTTTTTGTGTAGCGCCATTGGCACTAGCACAGCCTGTTCCCAGCCTGTTCCAGCAGCTCCCCAATGACTGAGGTGACAGACTCAAAACAAGACATGGGCTCTGAAACAGGTCCTCAATGGGGTCAGTCAGAGACAGCAAACATCCTGGTGGATCTTCCTCCCTTTTCCAGCTTCCCAGCCTTGTACACCTCCGTGCACACAGCCTTCAGTTGCTGCTCTCCAAGAGCTCAGTGAAGAGCTGCTTGGTTAAAAATACACATACACATTTTTAAATCCCCAGCAGCAGGATGGATATCGACAAACCGCATGGCACTGGGAAAAAAAGAAGCAGAAATGGCTGGAAGGCTTCTGGGATTGATTTGTGAGGATCAGATTAAAACCGACTAAACATCTATATCCTGACTAAATAGTGGGCCTGCCAGGCTCAGGGCAGGAAACTGGCTGCACACATCAGGAAGATAAATGCTGTGAAGGACGATCCAAAATATCTGCAGTTACTGGAAGAATCCTATATTTAAGAAAGGGAGGCTTCCCCTGTGGGTGTGCTGCATAAACAGGCAGCCAGGGACCAGTACCTGAAATGATCACTGGCCTCTCCACATCCAGGCAATAGATGCTGCCAGGCTCAAGTTAGGGAAGAGGCCAAGGTATGTCTTCAATCAGCTTCTCAGCATAGAGATCAGGTGGTGAAATGGTGGGATAGAAAATAAAATCAAAAATAACTTAAAAAGAAGAGCATTGCCAGGATAGATGTGTATCTACACCTCCAACTGTGGTCAAAGACATTCAGGGTAAAATGCAGCAACAGGGCAAGTGGCACAATCCCAAATGGTCCTCCAGCTGTTCCAGCATTGAGTTTGCAGCTCAGGTGCTGCTGTTCCAGAGAAAATTAATGACAAAGAGAACCCCAGGTGGGAGATCAGAGCAGAGCAAAGTCTCCTGAGAGCTGAAAAACTGCAAAAGCATGCCAGGTGAGTGGTGATGCTTTGGAAGAACACTGATCTCGGTAGAAGCAATGTCATCTCTTCAAAGGAAAACAGCCTTAGTGGGCAGCTCAGTCTCTACAACTTGAACAATGTGTGGTATTATTCTTTAAGGTATTTCACATTTGAAATGATATCGGAACTGTTAGGCATGCCTTTCCTGTCCCACGTAATTTGGAGGATTCCCCCTTAGTAGGCACGACTGAGAGTTATGATGCATGAGCCATTTTGCACAGTATCTTCTTTCTGCAGGGCCTCATCCAGGGCAGCGGCTCCAACAAGCAGAGCCTGCGTTTTGACAGGGCTGTTCTGCTCCTGCACACCGGCATGTAGGTAATCCAACTCTGCTGCCTTTCTGTCAAACCCTCGCTGTATCTGCAGGCACAGCACTGCTCCCAGACCTCTATTTACAAATCACACCTTCTTCACTGCCAGAAGGGGAATTACTTTTTTCCAACAACAATAAACACCGTTTATTGAATACTGAATACAGTTATCAATGCTGGCTAGCCTTGGCTGCTCAGGAATAAAGACAAGGAGCTTTCACACACCCAAGTAGGAGGTTCAATCCTGACTAGGCTGTTGAGAGGGGACAAAGCTAGAAAGCATCCTCAGAAATATCCACAATCAACTGAGCTTGTTCTTGCTGTCAAAGGCTAAATTTCCCTATTTATGATGTTCAACACGAATGTCTTATTATTCTATAGAGTGCAACATTTGAATTTCTCTATTACAATTTTACAAGTAGCCTTCTGTGTCAGTCAATGGAAAACTATTAAAAAATATCTGCTTCAAAATCAGACAAAAGTAAGAGAGGTGAAAGCCCAAGAAAATAGCCTGTATCATTGTTACAATGAAAATCAGACTTGTATTGCAAAATGCCCCATGTTTTTAATTTTCCCCTGACAGCGTTAACAAACCCATGCAGTTGTCCTGCTGGTAAGGATCTGGAGGGAAATGCAGGTAAGCAGACACTTACCAACTCTGCTGTCATGGGATGTGGGTGATGGGACACACAAGTGCCTGAAGAGAAAAGAGCATTCAAACATTCAAGCAGTGCTAGAGAGGCTGCAAAGTTTAGCCTTAAATACCAGCAACAAAGCCTGTCTCATCCCCTCCTGACACAGGCAGCCCCTCTAACAGGTGCTCACCCCAGTAAGCACTGAAGTGACAGGCAGGTGTAAAGAGACAAACCAGGGGACAACTGGGGTCCTAGCACTGTCACCTTCTTTTGCCACCACAAGTTTCTGCACAGAGAAACCACATCACCAATACAGTGAGTGGTGAAGAGCAACCTGATGATTGTCACCTCACTGAGGGATGCTTTTTCCCTGATTCCAGAAGGGTCTTGAGCAACCTTCAAAATCAAAACAGAGTAGGGTGAAGGAACTGAGCCCCACGACCAGTGCAGGATGGACAAATGGATTCCTGTTGCCAATGCTGATGCCACATCTCATGCAGTTCATGCAATGGCATGAGAAGCCCCTTGTTTTCCTTTCCTCATTTTTCCTTGTTTGCCTTTGCTCTCCTCTGCCTATGGCTATTACAGAGGATCTAACTACTTCCCAGTTAAATTGCTTTCAACCCATTTCTTTTTCCACTCTAATATCCCCAGCTGTACAATCAGAAGTGACAAAGGAAAGACCACAAGGAACTGGATTAGTCATGGTCACATTATTGCTGGGCTGTCACTCTCCATGGGATGACTTTTCAGTGCATTAGAGGCGTTTCTGAATTTAAAGCTAGAGTTTTAAGACCAAAGACTTCTATATACTCCATTTCATTGATGAAAAAAACACAGCCCATAATTACAAGGGAAAGAAATCTGGGGTTTTTTTTCTCCAGGATGGCATTTCCGTGTTACTTCAGTTGCTTTCTTTTGTTTTTCACTTTCCTTACCACTGAACTTGTCCTCCCTGCACCTGCACTGAACTGAGCAGACCCATCCTGCAGTCAATCACAGTGAGTCACTCAACTCAAAAGGTAAAGGGTTAGGCCCACGTTAGAGGTCAGGAATGAGTAAATACTGCTTGGAGGGATTTTGGCTTTGGGAACAGGTAAGTGTTTGTCTTACCAGAAGCTGCTTTAATTCGTTGTTTTCAGCTAAATAAACTAAAGGGCACAAGCAAGGCATGGACATGCTGAAGTGCAGGAAATCTCCAGCACATAACAGAGTGGCCAGCACACAAAATCACGGTAACTGATTCAAGTGCTTAGACATTGTCAGCTGAAAATAACTATATCATTACAATTTATTGTTTAGAGGTCTTGAGTGCTCTGTCTGCAAAGACAATCCAGTTAATCTGATCACTTCTCAGGGGTAAAGCTCAATGCCCAGGTTCTGGACCAAGGTGGCATCCTTCATGACGAGGGAGAAGTGTTTTATACCCTTCTCCCTAAAATATCATGTAGGGCAGAGACACAAATACCTTTGTCCAACACACAACTTAGAGGCTAGTGTTGATCAGCCCATGAAACAGGATGAGCAAACTATCCTTAGGCAAATCAGATCTCCTCAATCCAGAAGGCAGGGAGCAGAGCCCACTCAAGAGGGAGCTAAAGACACAGGGATTACCTTGCACTGGAAGCTTCTTCCTGCCTCTCTCTCTGAAGCTGAACGTCTGTTTCCATGAGGGGCTAAGCACTAGGTTTAGTGCTGGTGTCTTGCACCAGTCACCTCTGCCAAGGGATGGTGAGGAACCAGCCATATCACACCCACTGTGCAGCTGTGCAGAGGATACCAAACATGAGCAGCCCTCCGAGGGGCAGTGGGCATTGTCTGGTGCCTGACAACAGAGTACTGAGCAGCAGGAGACATAATGGATTAGTGTTAGCAGTAGAATTCTCCAGGAAGAATGACCAGTCCTGCAGTGATACCAAACAGCTGGTAAGATATAAGGATAATTCCAGCCAGTGGGTCCTTATAGAAGTCCTACAAATATTTTGCTCTGGCAATCAGGCCCTGGGGAGGCTCACTGCTGTCCCTCACAGGAATTTAATACAAAGCCATACAGTTTTATAAGGCAAGGACTTGGAGCTCACTGTAGGAGCAGGCCCGAATCTGCAGTGGGATTTGAGGTTCCAGCAGCCGTAAACCAGACTTTCCTTAACACCTTGCATCCTACATTTGAAGCACTGCAGATGTCAGAAGGAAAGTGAACTGCTGTAATCTCAAGCAGGGGAGTCATTAAAACAAATTTAAATGTATTTCTGACTGTGTTTTGCCCAGACATAAATAAATCAATGTAGTCTCTGCCCAAGAAAGGCAGGAAAATGCTACCTTGTCTGGATTTCAGGAACAGATGTACCAGCTTTGTCCCTGCAACCAAATGGCATGTCTGAGATCATCCAGCCTCATCCTGACATGAGCTGTGTGGCTGCACCCTCCCATGATACCAATTCAATCAGGCTCTTCCCACATTACAGTCTGGGGTAATTTCAGGGGTCAGCACCTTAGCTCAAAGCAGCAAACACTGCATGGGGTAGTTTTCACTAACAGTCTCCTGTGGCAAAGGAAACTTATTTCCTTGACCTGAACAGAGGAGCTAAACCCCTACTAAGGCCAGCAGATTTTACAGTCCTTAATGCACATGATGGGCTGGACTGAGAAGTAGGGAACAGCCAGTTATGGATATTTGACTCTGGTTCTGTTCCTAGCAATGCCAGACACCAGCTGCTACACCTCAAAGCTCTGGGTCTTTGTTCTGTTCCTGGTAGAGCAATGGGATTGGGTAAGCAGCAAGGATCAGACTTTGGAGGACTCTGCCGAGCCTCAACAGTTATTTCTACACACGCACCCATCACAAGCTTCTGCACCCCAAATGTCCCTCGTCAGTCACACCAAACCTCCAGAGAGGAGAAGCAGCCAGGCTGTGAATTACTGTCCAGCCTTCCTTCTTCCCAGGGGTGCCTGCACACCTGCAGAAATGAGGGATGGACATACTTTACCTCCCCAAAACTAGGCAGCGAAATTGTGATCTTTCCAATGTGGATGAGTCACTTCCAACTGGGTTATTAAGTTAGTACATTGTATTATTATATTAACGTCATTGCCATTTTCAGGAAAGATAAACCTAGTTTTAATCTGCTCTTAATTGAAAGCTTATCAAGAGACTGGCTACATCCCTACACAGTCAGATGGCTTTTTTTGTTTCTCCTTCCCTTCCCCCTCTCCATACACAGCACTCTACACTGATGAAACAAAACATTTCTATTCATTAGAGAAAAATCAGCTTGGAGTCAATCAGGCCTGTTAACCTACAGCCTGGGCTGTTATCAGAAAGCAGACCTTTCCTAAACCAAAAAGCTGTTGGGGGCTGCAGTTTGGCAGCCTGTTGCGGGGATTTTGCTAGCTGCTCATTTTTATGTTGGGGTACTTGACAGTTTCCATTAGAGGATGTGAAGAATATTAAAGATATTTGAGCAGCTCTGGAAGAAAGTTAAGTATATAATGCAAGTTGACTGTGCAGATTTTAATTACAGATTCCCCCAAAAATCCATAGAAACTCTGATTAAACTCCTAATTACTTTTAAAGAAGTGAATAAGCAGTCAATAAGATGAACAGCAGTCTCTCTCCTTCTTTCTTCTTCTTTCTTCTTCTTGCAAGCAAGCTCTACTGTGATAGCACACTGCAGATGTATTATCACAGGCCAGTTAACAGACAACCAAGGGGGAAGCATTTCTCTAAAGATTCCTTCGAAAGAACTTTTTGCAACATCTTCAATACCAAGGCTGGCCCCGAAATCAATCAGGTCACAGTGATTTACACCACCAAAGGATGTGCCCGTTGCCTCCAGATGTGACTTCATTTTGCAGGATTACATTGGCTTTTCCAGCAGAGCTCTGCCTCCCCACACAAGCAGTGCTGGCCTTCGGGGAGCTGTAGTGGGGTTCCACACCTTGTCTAATGCAGGGAGGTGATTCCCATGGAAATGTAGGTCTTGTCCCAGGGGCCTAGAGCCAGGTCTCCTGGTTGTGTTTGACTAACAGCCTTCCCAAGCACCTCACATAATCATGCTGAGCAGCTTCACTTATCCCCTCTTTGTCAGATCCTGGAGCTGGCAGCACACCTTCCCTGAGAGCTGTGGTCCAAGGCCATGACTTGACCACAAATAATGTCTCCACAGCTGAAGGTGTGAGTCCCTCTGTGCTAAGCAGAGCACCAGCCCCAGGCAGAGAGAAATACTCTTATTCCAAGGAGAGCTCTTACTGGGTGGGGAGAAACTTCTCAGTCCTAGACCTGTGAGCTATGTTTCAGTGCCTCCACCCAGGCCCAGCCTGCAATGTGAATGCACCTGATATCCACACTCATCCTGAAAAACAAAAGTGGTTTCTCACTGAAACATTTTAGTGCTGCCTCAGAACCTGCTCAGACATGCTGAATTTGCAAAGGAATCTTTCTTCTGAGCTTAGCTGAGACCCACAGTAAAGTACAACCCATGTTCTCACTCCCATGAGCATCATCCCTCTCTTCCATGGCAGTCTCTGGCTCTCACTTAGCCAGAGCTTTGCTACAGCTGTGCCAGAGCAGGACAAGCCCTACCTGCTCTCTCTGAGTACAACATTGCTAAGAACAGTAAAAAAGAAATAACTCCCCTAAAGTAATTCAAAGTCTGAAGGTGGGACTCACTCTGAACTGGTGTACAGCAGCAAGACATGCTGTGCAAGCAGTGACTGTTCCCAAGGCACAGTCATGCTTCATCTTCCTGTCTTCTCTCCAAGCCATTATTGTTTATTTTGCTGTCTCCAATGCCCGTAACTTTAACTTTGCAAATAGCTTTCATTTCCTCATCTCAGCAAGGAGAACGAGAGTAATTCTGGGGTGGGCCTGTGTTTGTTCTGCTGCCTGTGCTTGAAGGCTCTCATTCTCCACCTGTGTCACCATGCTCTGTCTCTCACACAATGTTTTTACATTTTCCCCCCAGAGAAGACTCAGAGTTACCAAAACCCCTTCCTGTACCTCTGCCAGCCATTTTCTAGCTAACACACAGGACTGGGAAGCACCCCCCAGCTGCCAAGGGGCACTAACCACCCATCTCTCCATCCTTGCTCATAGTGCCAATGCATTTTATATTCCATAATGTGTCCAGAACTGTCCCCACTGTATCTGATTTCCCAGGTCCCAAAACTTTATCTTTCACAAACCTTTCAGACTAGTCCCCAGAAATGGAGAGCCCATAACCGGAGGATGTCGATTCCCTCTGGTAGAATTGTTGGTCCAAGGTGACTAAAGCCATATTCTGCACTGGGTACAGCACCTGAGAGAGCAGGGCTCAGTGCTGGCTGGGAGCTCTCATGGCTTTTGCCATAGAAATCATTTTGGCAGAGGAAACGATTAAAATAGTAAGGCTATAGGGCATGGACATTTGAAGCCTGATTTGTTTTTGTTTGAAAAAAGCTGCAGTGGGGTCTTCTAGGTTGAAAAACAAATTGCACTAGGATACTTGTATCAGAAAGAGGAGGAGATTTTGGGGTGCACTGGAGAGTTATCTGCTAAGCCTTGAGCCAAGTGCATGGGAGAAGAAAGAAAGAAGCTTGGAAGGGGAAGGAGGGAAAAAGTTTGCTGTGCAACCAAATCAGGGTAATAAGGCATATGTGGCTTCCAGTGACAGTGTGACAATTTACAGTATAATAAAGATATATATGGCCATTTGGAACAAGCTATTTCTAACACAAAACGACTCTGTATATTGATTGCCCAAGGAATTTGTACAGAACACTATTTCCAGACATATAACTGAGCATATTATTTACTCACCATAAAAGCCAGATAAATGGCCAGGCTCCAGGAGGGTGTGAGGCAGCAGCAGTTGTTCATTGACAGATGAATGGAAGGCGGTTTGACCGTGACAGAGAACATCAGGATCCCGGGAACTGTGCCACCAGCTTTCACAAGCCACTGCAATGATCAGGTGTTCTTCAAGGATTGTTCTGCAAAAAGGTGAGTCTGTTTCATGGCACTCTGGAGAAGGCAGAAGCCCAACTTACAGGAGAAACTTGGATTCTCCTCTGGAGCAGCTCTGAGAAATGAGGAGTGTGGGGCCAGCAAGTCCAGGAAGCAGGGCAGGCTCTTACACAGCAGCATACAGGTGACCACTTGAGGCCCCCAAGCCTGGATCTCCAGCTAGATCCCACATCAGTCACTTGAGGTGAGGGAGGGATAACAGCCATAGTCCAGCCTCTGCCTTGCTTCCCATGACCCCAAGACCAGCCTGGCCTGAGGCAGGTTCCCCATCAGTACTGAGAGTTCCTGGCTCATTTCCAGATGGATGAAAGTGCCTGAACGGCATTCTGTGGAGTTCAGAGAGCTGACACTTCCAGATCCCTGTTCCTGATCCAAAGAGACCCCTCGGTATACTGGTGTTCAAAGCAAAATGGTGTTGCAGACTTCTTTGTCTCACAAGCAGGCCATAAACTTCAAAGCATTTCCCAGGTAATATGATGGACACATCACCTGGGAATTTCCTTCCAAAGCAAACAAGACATGAAGGAAGAGAGCCTGAAAATGAGGGGAGGAAGAGAAAAATACCTTCAGGCCTCCCAGAAGCTAAGCAAGAAATTGGGCCATCCCGGAGATGAGAAATTCTGCAAAGTTTAGCAGCTCCAGGGCAATTTTATTTAGTCTATTTATAGTTTTGCCTCAACTCCTAAAACAGGGGAAGAAGTAACAGAATCTTGAGCATTCTCCTCCCTGTCTCTTTGTCTTTCACACTCCATCACAATGTTATGTGTAGATAATACCGAGTCCAAACAGCTCTCCTAGGCAGGGTCTGCATCATTTCCATGTTATTAAGGGTCCAGGCTGTTGTAGTAGTTACATACAGAGACCTAAAGGCCTGCCCAGACAGGTGACGGGGTCTTAACTCATGACTTCAGCTCATCAGCAAGTTGCTCTACTAATGAAAATAAACTGTCATGTGTGTTAGGCTATGTGAGGATGGTAAAACTGGGTTTATGTTCTTCAGCACGAAGTCATGCCCGACACAGCAGCCCAGAGGACCGTGAAGGCTGAATATTCTTGTACTCCTGCTGCCACCTAAAGGAAATGTCTCAAAAATGTTCTGAAATATCCTGGAATAAACACACTCTGAAATATTCTGAAGTAATCCAGGCTAGAGTGGGTTTTTAGTTGAGGAAGGATCCGTTTGGGAAAAGGACTACTACAGGCAAGACACATCTGTCTCCATGAATCAGATCCAGTGTCCTGGCAGATTTCCAGTAGAACCATGATGGCAGCTGGATTGGGCCACGGGACTCCAGCTGTGACCATCCTGATGGCCGTGGTCTAAGGCTACAGATGAGAGGGGGCTTGTACATGGGAGCAATCTCTCTCATTACATGATCCCACCTTAACAGAAAACCAAAACAGCTTTAGGATCACAAAAATATCATCCTCAAATCATTTAGGGCTAAACAAAATTACCACCGGTCCTTGTTCAATGGATCCCTCTGAAATAGTTTTCTTAAAGGCATCTGATTCCTCCTTGCTCCCGTTATTCAAGTGAGACACCAGGTTCTTTGTTGCTTTTGAAGAGACAGTGACCAGGTCAGGCTGGCTTCAGAAATCTGGTATCATGTCCTCTTTGGGCCAGGTGTTCCCGATGTTGGCTGCCTATGCAACTCACTCAGAATAGTCCATTCCCTTTGTAACTGTTTGCTAGAATTGGGTGTGCTCCAATGGTGCTGGTGGTAGCTGGGCAAAGGGGAGATTTCTAAAAGGAAATGTTCCCATATTGTGCATAAAATAGCAATAACTTTGTTCAAGCTTCTATGCTGAATAAATGCCCAACACCAGAAGTTCTGTACAGTCAGCACTAGTGAGCCCAGGGAAATATTAAATTGCCTCGTAAACTGGAAGCCAAGTGGAAGTATTACTTAAATGCTCAAAAAATATAATTTTCTGCTGCAGATCAACAAATTGCCTTATTAAATAAGGGAACATTACTACATGAGTTATGAAACTGCCTTTGCAACTTCAGCTGTGGAGTTCACATTTTAATAACCTGCTTAAGGGGTACAAGGATGTAGCCTCTTTAGCTTTCCCCACACATGCACACGAGGGCATGCATGGAAAAATGTGCATATGGCATTCAGAGTGTTTGAGCACAGAAATTTCACTGACATGTATCACAGGGCAGGAACGCTCCTCGTGAACCTCCCATTCAGGACACTGGCAAAGCCTCTACAATCCAGGATGGTTAAGTAGGTGCTTCCAGATATCCCTCTATGAGAGGGTATGTTTGTCAAGAACAGGCAGCAGTGCATGAGCTTCACTGCACAGAACATTCTGATGTATCATTCCATGACACGAATATCTAGCAAACTTATTACCTTCCCTACGTATTTACTTTTTGGGATGAGTGAACACTGTGTTGTCCTTATTTCACAGTGAGTTAAGCTGAAATGCATATGCATTAAGCAATTTGCCCCAAACTATCATATTGTGATGTGTCATTTGATGATAGCTGCTGTTTCCCAGTGTTATTCAGGAAGCCATCTGACTCCCAGCCTGTGACTAATGTCTTGCCTGAGCAGTCTTGTCAGGAGATGTGATTTCTACATATGCTTTCCTTCTCCCTGTATTCCACAGAAACTGTATCTACCCAATTTGGTCTAATACTTTCCCCATTTATCCTCACTAGGGAATTTTAGCTTCCCTTGAAAGTGGAAGAAGAAGTTACCTAGGTCACCAGACATTAATGGATATGACCTTTAATTAAGCATTCTGAAACTGCTGAGGAATTGAGAATAGAAGACAATATAGATTACTCTGAAAATAAGAATGAAATAAAATAAAATAATCCTTTCAAAAGGATCATCTCCCTGTGATGCCTCACTTGCTCTGCTCTCCCAGGCTGCATCTCAGGTCCAGGATTCCTATGAATCCTCGAAATAGAGACAGTGCAGGGATGCTGGTGTGCTCTGCTCCAAGGCACTGTGCAGCATTAACTCCACAGCCAGCAGTGCTCATAGCTGATATCAGAACGTGCTTGATATCAGCAGATGGAAACCAACAGGGAAATCTGAACGATGGGATTTTATCTTACCATTTAGTTCTTCAAATGTGCTAATTGGAAAGTACCTTTTTTTTTTTAATCCAGTACCCAGGAGCACATACTTTCATCTACTTACACTGGGTGCCATTGACATCTACCCTCAGCTGCCCTCAAGGTGTTTTCTACAGAATACAAGAATTCCCAGGATCTTTTAGCTCCAAGGCAGTCAGATAACTCCCACTAAATATCTCTGCAAATGTGGGCACAGGTGTGAGACACCTGTCTTATCTTCAGCTAAACAAGTGACACCTGTGGTCTAACCTACTCATTGAGATGGTTCCTCTAGTCACTGGAGGGAGAACAACTCTTCTGGCAGGCAGTTTATCTGCTCATCTCCAGCCCTTTCCTTGGGAGGAGAAGAAGTTTTCTCAGCCTACCTTTAGATGCCTTGCAGGGAGTGGAGAGGATCCCTGTCCCAGAAAATTCATGAGGCTGTGTGCTGAAATCCTGCTGAAACACAGGCTCGGGAAACTACTCAGAGCACTCCTCATTTCTGATTTTGTCTCTTCCAGCGAGACAAAGTAAATATACACATTAATAATCAAGAATAGAAAAATCACACAGCCCCCTCTCTGAGACAGAAGCATGTTTTTCATATTCTAACCATCCAAAATATGTCCCTGAAGCCTTGGGGTTTACTTCCCACACAACTGAAATTAATTTTGCTTGCAAATCATGAAACAGTGTCTCCAATACTTTATTGGACACACTGTGTTCTTACCTGTATCTATTAATTTCTGTGGTGGTATACAGGGAAAAAGGCAAGCAGGTTTTCATGGCACACTTTGGTTCTGAAAACATAAGAATCCAGGAGTTCTCAGACCATTCTCCTCTCCAAAGCCAAAGTCCTCACTGCCTCACATTGTTATTCCAGAATCATAAATACTAGGTTACAATGCTTTTTTATGTGTTACCTGGTCTTGGTCTCCTCCACTTTAATGCATGCTTTTGTGTTTCAAAGTTCCAGCAACAAAGCAGAGCAGTACTAAGCCCAAGTCATGCTATGCACATGCCAAGGCTTGTAGGGCCTTAAAAGCACATCTATAGCTTTTGCACACTAGGAAGATGAAGTCATACTGGCACAGATGGTTTTTGCCATTAAAAAAAAAAAGATTTAATTGTTCCTCAAGATCTTTGCTTCTCTGAATAACCTCACAATATTGCAGCTATTTGGCCTTTCTTGTGTCTTCAATGGAAAGTCTTCCTGCTGGATCATTTATCAGCATTATTGCCACAGACAATAGGCAAGACGGGAACTTGGGTGACAGGTCAGGGACATGGAGAGCACTTCATTTTATCTTGGCAATGTGAAGGACAAAGGATTTTTATTTTCACTTTGTTAGCATGTTGCCTGTAGAGATGTTCCCTTTCTGTTAGCAGTTCTGAGTCCCTCTGAAGAATTGCTCACATAATCAATGATATCAAATATAAAAGAGATCCATGAAGCAGAACAAACTATCATGAGGATTCATGATTGCTTTGAGAGACCCTGATCTACAGAACACCCTAGTATCCATTTCTATCGGTCTTGAATTTCCTGTGCTTTCCCCAGCTTTAGTGTAATACCTGAATACCCTCAGATTTTTTTCTAACTTACACATTTAAGGTTTGACAAGTGTCCACATAGAGAGACCAATGTTAATTTTCACATGTTTCAGAGGACAAAGTCAAATCCGCCCCTCTGCTTCCACTGAGCTGCCATTGGACTTTTTGCAGATACAAGCCCAAAAATGAGAGGTAACAGCCCTCCTAGTGCCACCAGGGGAGCATCTTTCTTATCTGCAAGCAGGAGACACCTGCATGCCAAGCTCTAGTGTGGTAAATGCCAAACAGGCCTAGTAAGAGTCAAAGTTAGGGCTTGAATAACAGTACAGCACAGAAAAGGAAAGGAAAAGCAGAGTCTAAAGGGGCCTTTGAAGCATCAGGGGCAGAGGGTTAGGGGGGCAGAGAAACCCGGGCTCTGCCCCTGGATACTCTCTCACGTGCACAGGTGCATGGGCAGGTCTGTAAAATTACTGTTGCACTTTCTGTGAGCTCAGTGCTAATTACAGGAATCTACACCAGGAGCAAAACCCAAGGCATCAGAGGCCAATGTGTTTAGGCCAGAAGGTAAAGCAATAAAGAGAATTGCATTAAAGTTATGAACTACCTGCGAGGGGACTAGAGGACCTATAAAAACAAGGTGAAGTGAGTTAGGAGGATTATTAAGAAACCAGAAAGAGATATTGAGTATCAGACTTACAGAGAGGTTCCCAGGAAGCATAATGCACTGTGGACAAGTCTGTATCAGACAGAGGGTAAACAAGACAATTACTCCAGTAAAAATGATAGGGGTGAACTCGAGTCAGGAGGTGATGAAATGGAGGAATTTATGAAGTGATTTTTTTTTCTTTCTGCCTCTTTGCAGGGAGGAGAGGACCCAGTACCATGACAGGGATGGTATCTCTGGGAGGGAGAGGACTAAATAATGTGCAGATAGCAACAAAAGTGGTTCTGGAAAATACAGGGCATTCACCATTGCCAGATACATAAAGCACGTGGTTAAAAGAGAAAGAACAGCCCCTTGCCATACCTGCTCTTACAAATTCTTCTGCATGAGGTGAGTTCTACAGAACAACACTGCCATCATGAAAGAGTCCAGAGAGCAAGAAGTGCAAAAATTCTAAGGCCTGATCCTCACACTCTCACACAGTTTGTACCTTATCTTGCATAATGGTCATATTCCCACAGACACACATAAAAGATTTTTCTTTAGAAACAAGGCAGAATTGTTTTCCAGATAAATTCTAAAACGTGAGTACACCCAAGCCTACTAAAAGCGGGGAGTACACTTTCAGGTTTATATGGATCAGATGGGGAATAAATGCCCAATGCTGTCATGCCTATTTGGTAGCTGATTCACTTCTCACGACCCACAGTTAGCCCTTAATTAGTCCTTAACTAGTCACCAGTGGCAGTGATTAATAAGGTGAATTGCCACTCAGGAGACCTTATTTCCCTCCTGCTTCTTCTGTTGTGTCTATATGGGCAGTCAATTCTTCATAGGAAGGACAGTGCCGAGTGCATCCCCCTGTTTTCAGGTTTTGTACCTATTTCCATGGTAGTGCTGTTCAGGCTCAGTTCTCCAGGACAAATTAATATTTTAAATTACATTTCCCATAAGCATTAGCTCAAGGGACTGTATATGGCAAATTTACAACTCTTTTCAATTGTCTACAGGAATATAAGGAACATGACCACTTGTAAATAACAGGTTTGAGGGTATAAATCATCTTTCTGCTTCCATCCCTCTGTCTCAGAGACTCTAAAGCTAAAAACAGACAGTTCATTACCACTTAGTTGTTATTTGGCCAGGTTCCAAATAGTATTAATGTGCCTATTCATGTGACAGACGAGGCTGATCCATTCAGCCCTGTGTTGTGCATGGCAGGAAAGGTCATGCTGGCTGGTGGAGAGCCTTCCCAGGTCCTGCATGTGCTCAGGACAGCTCAGGAGGTCGGCACAAGAGACAGTCAGCCTAAACCAAGCCCAGTACAGGACTCAGAATGGAGTTATTGTCCTGCCTTTTCTTCTGAGCCCTGCAGAGCCAGGAGCTTGTCCAAGTGGTCGGATGAAGCCCTGGGACAGAGATCACTGCCACCACAGGTCTGAGGGATCCAACAAAAACCACATCCAGCTATACCACAGGTTTCCATCCGACCACAGACATGACTTTCCCCTCCATTCCTCCTTTTGTGGTGCCAGCTGTGCAACTTTTCCCTCCTTCTCAAATGCACTGACGCTTGGCATATTGATCTGTGTTGAGAAGAGGGCAGAGCAGACACTTCTCAGAGCGCAAGGCAGCGTCTCCCAGGCGCAGGTAACAGGCTGAGTGATGGGTGCTCCAGAAGGCTCACCAGTAAATAATAAATCTGTCTGGGCTGTGATGCATCTCTCACAGCAAGTAATGCCTTCCCCTCTGCAGAGAGGCTGCTGAAGTACAGTGCCTGGCTACGTGCTCAGCAACAACCTGCACATGGGATAGCAGTGGGGGCCCTACCACACTGTCCTGACTTTGAAGAATATTATAGCAGCTTTAAAGCTCTCAGACATTAAGAGAACATTACTCACTGTCTCCTGGAGCTGATGGAGTCCTTGCCCTATGTGTTCTCCATTTAACAAATGTCACTGTTTTACAACACACTCTGCTGAGAAACAGGGGAATCTTTCAATTCAAACAGAACTGCAATAGATTTAAACAGCCAGGAGCGCTTTGTGCTTGCTTGGGAGCAAAGAGGTTCCACAGGCTGAAGTCAGGGTAACAAGCCCTGAGAGAAACTGCCCTGAGCAGAAGGGCTTTCTGAGGGCAAACCCTTGCAGCCAGTTACAGGTGGCTGCACAGCAGACCCAGCAGTGAGCCTGAGGTGTGTCTGACATCATGCAGGAAGTCTGTAGCAGACTTAGGGCTCACATGCTCCAACTCCTGCTCAGCTGAGCAGCACCATATGGGATGAGCTCTGGATAGGTCCTTCAGTCAGGCCTCTGAGGTGGGAGGAGAGGCCAGCATGGAGCTGAGAGGGATCTTCCCTTGTGGGAAGCACTGGCTCAACCACGAAGTTGTTTCAACTTGCATGCAGCAGGTGACTGAGTTGACATCAAATCATCACCATTTCCAGCATATATGAGTGTTTCCCCTATGTTAACCCAGGAGATAATGTGAAAGTCTACAGATTTAGTCCATGGTAATCATGAACCTATATCCAGGTAACTTTATAAAGGACAATTAATAATTGTACTCTTCTTAATACAGAAAAAAAAAAAGGTTTTATCATAGCACAGTAATTTTTAAAAAAAATCTGAGTTCAACAAGGATAAAATGGCACAGCAAATATACAGTATCATAAAAACTTTCATTCCAGTGCACAATGGATTTAAAAACATTAAAGATAGTATGTGTTCATATTCTTCCGAAATCATCCATTTTTCATCTATGGTTAATTACTTTATATGTGAGATGCTTGAAAATTATTTCCCCCATGTGGAAAACTTGGATGAAAATGAGAATATTTTGGTTTAGAATCAAAATCCTCAGTAGAAAACTTAGGGGTTTTCCCTTTTTCCTCAGCTTCTCTGTATTAAAAGTTCGGAGTTTTGGCTTTCTACGGAAAATATCAGCTCTCCCAGGTTTTTTTTCAAAGAAAGCAAATGCCCTCCATGATTTGCTGTTTGCTATGCCAAAACTAGAATTTTCTAGGCATTAGGTTTAACCACTGTGCTGGTCTCAGTGCTGGCCAATATCCAAAAGAACTCAGAATCGCTGACAAACCCTTTTGTTTAAATGCTCTGACACTGTGCTTTGCACCAACAGCCTGTGTTGCACTCATTGGAACAAACTCTGTGAAGGGGAGGTGAATTTGCAGAATCAGACCCAGAGACAGGGTGCACGGTATTTTTGAACACACCTCCCTGTTCCTTCAGGACTGGGCCAGAGGCAAACACAGCTGGAACATATTTTTTCGCCTTTTACCCTAGGACCAAACAGCCTTCCCCTGGGCCTTGTCAGAGCCATCCATTTGTGAAATGGTTGTGCAAAAGGGACCCAAAAGGCAGGAGAAACTTGGACGCTGTTCCAGCTCTAATGTAATAAAAGAGGTGCTGCTCAGGAGTGATGTACTCTGTGTCCCTCAGTCCCTCCAAGATCCCAATTAATACGATTCCATTAACTTCAAAAGGTGTGCTAAGTAGTAATGCTCTGGGCCATTAATTCCAACAACGTCAGCATGCTCTTGGTATGACATTTTCCTTAATTAGCATTATAACCCACTACCTGACTGCAAGCTTTGCAGGTAATAACTCATACCCAAGTCCCCCATAAACAGAACTTCAGGTGCTCTCTGCTAGCAAGTGCACAAATTGGTACATAGTAAAAAATGGCACAGGGGTAGAAAATTTAAAATGTAAGAGAAAAGAAAAGGTTTTAAATTGTGTTGCCAGAGTTATAGTAACTCTTTGAACCTCAGTTATCTCCTAGGGGTCTGTCAGGCTCCAAAACTGACAGTTTATGATGTTCTTTAGATATCCACCAAAAGCAATAGACTCAAGAAAGTGTCCCTGGATGGCTTTAGCCTGTAGCAAACTCCAGGCATCTTGTAAAATCTTTACATGGGTTTTACTGAGCTCAAGGGGATTTGGTCCCTTGAAAATGAGAAGCAAAGTCCTCATGCACCCTGAAAACAGCCCCAGAGCTACACAGACTGCTGCCAGAAATCCAAATGACATGTGTGACTTTGGTTCTGCCTCAGTGGTAACAAGGTGGTCCCTGGGGAGTGACCCTTAGTGTGTATTTTCAATTTTAAATGGGACAAGTACATATACCATGGGAGGACATATACCTGAAAGAGGGAAAAGAGGCAATGCCAGCTTTCCCATAACTTCTTAGTTTCTGCTGTAATTTAAAACAAATTCTTACAGAAGGGAGGTGGAGACAAATGGGACCAAGAACATCACTGTAATGAGAAATTGGTGAAAACCATTGGTACACAGGGAAACAAGCAGCCAAGGCCTGTCCAGACATCAGGCACTCACATACATGGCCTTCACACTCATCTCCTGCAGCAGCAGCACCCAGAACTCCCATCTTACTACTAAAACAAGAACAATTTCCCCAGGCCAAAGGATCAGGATACCCTAACTTCATGTTAGGATCCTTCACAGGTATGAGCTTAGTTCACTTTCCCTCACAGGTTCTAAAACTCAAGAAGTACTAAGTACTGAAAACAGTCAGCAAAGCAAATGCCAGTCTAGGCAGCATTTTCTGAAAGAGTCAGCTGCAAGTAGCTTAGAAAAGAAAGAGCAGATGATGCCCTGTAACATCCAATCAGGTATAGTTTGGCCAGAAGTCTTCGAAGGTCAAGTCTCCCAGAACATGCAGTGCTGCTAAATGGTGAGATCTTCAGCAAGGCAGGCTGGCAAGGTATCAGCACAAGTGGGCAATGATGCCACTGGGTATGGCCAAACAGTCATGCAGGAAGATGTAGGCTGATGGAAGGACACTGGACAGTACAGATAGGAAATGTAAACAATGACATCATCTCCTTCAAAGATGATCTGTTTGGGATTGGCTCTAGAAAGTGACAGAGTTTGGAATGCACAGTGTGTCTTTTAAATGTTATCTCATTCTCCACCTAGACACCACAGAGGTACTTGGTAACAATCCCTCTTGTAGCTACATGAGATAACATGGATGGCTGAGAGATGTCAAAAATGTTGTTCCCAGATCACTAATTCCTTGTTTTTCCAGCTGAGACTGCCAAGAAGAGAGGCACTGACTGCCACTTAGAGTTTCTCAAGGCAACACTACTTCAGAAAGAATTCAGATGAGCTCAAACCACTCGTTTCCTCCAGGACTTCATTTTCATCACCAGGAAGGAAAATGTAATCCTACTCTACAGGCCTTTGACATTGAAGTCTGAGGATCCCAGTCTGATCTCTGTTATACTCATGTAAATCAGGGCCTGTTTGTGCCACAGAGTCAGTGACATTTCACCGCTGCAGCATTAATAAGGCCCCAGATATCACCTTCCCTGACATGTATTCTGAAAGGAGATGGAAGATGCCTTGATTATAATTCACTGCCTTTTCCCTTACATGTGTGATTTGGTCAATTGCTAAAAGAAAGAAAGAAAAGGTCTTGATGTCAAAGGGGAGGTCTGTGCTGGTGCAGTGGCTGGAGCAGATCTACCCCATACTAGACCCATGCAGGTTCATTGGATGAGAGGTCAACGGAGATGAGAAAGGATATCAGTCCCCATCTCCCACCTCCTCGCCACAGCACTTGGATTTTGCATTACCAGCACACTCTCCTGCCTTTCTTCCAGCTTCATGACCTATAAAGGACACAAAGGGAACACAGCAATGCCTAGAATATGCATAGCAGCAATCCTGTGCTTACCTTCCCATAGCACACAACCCCAGTGCACAAGCTCATCACTCAGGGTGTTTGAAGTCGGGTAGCAGACCAACACCCTCCCCACACCAGCACACTTCCTCTTTGCAACCAAGGCTCTGAGAGCCTCAGTGATTCTGATCATTCTCCAGCTTTCTGCTAAAAGCAGACTGAGGAACAGACCAGAAAAAAATACTTTCTTGAACCATACTATGTTATGTTTTGATGAAGCATAATGGGTTTTGCAACCCCCAAGGGACCAGTCATAAACATCCATTCCTACTAATGCAGTCACAAGCAGTTACTCTGAGTAGATCTGAAAAGCAATACAAGACAGCAGCCATCAGCAGATTAGATGAAAAATAAGCAAAAGACATGGGCATAATCCAAATTATTGCTGTGGACCCAGTGTGTTCAGTGCTAGAAATAGCTCAAACTGAGGTTCAAGCCACAGGATTTCCAAACACCTCCCTGAACCCTCACACTTTAGGAAGGCTAAGACTGGCTTCTGCAGTTTGATTTTTAGTGCCAAAAATATTTTTTCCTGGGGGCTGGTCCAAGTCTGTGGACTGTGCAGCCTGCAGGATCCAAAAATCCACTACAAACCACTCTACCTGTCCTTCCAAATGCAAGGCCCATTTCCCAGCGAGGCAGGCTATTTAATGCCACTCATGCTTCAAGTGAAAAAGTTGTGCAGTTCTTTTGAAGTTCTCCTTCCACCAGCTTCTGCTGGCGAGAGGAGAAATTGGAAGCATGTGAGGAGCTGTTGGCTCTCCTCGTTTAATGTGGGACTGAAAGCAGACAGGCACCTCAGCACCACCAATAGGTCAGACATCTCGTGGCTGATTAGAAGAACCTGCAGCAAAAACCTGTCCAAGCTCAGTAGCAGCTCCTGGTCAAAACCACTCATGAGCATCAGGAGCCTCAGCCTGGATTCTGATGAGGATAGCAATGGCCCAACTACACAATATTCCACACCACTCTGGGAACACACTCCCTGCTGAGAAGACAGTCACTAAACAGATGTGCCACTTGTTTCAGACACACATAGCCAGCCCTGGAAGATGTCAGCTCTCATATAAATTAGTCACTATAAAATGGAGAACCCAACACTAGGAAAAAAAAAAAAGGAGAAACTAATATGAGAGGTTTTTCTTGGTTCATGACTGGAACAGCTACTGTCATTTAAATTTTATTAGGAAAGATTAAAAGGAGCCTTGGAGTGAAGCTGCTGTGATGAAGTGGTCCCAGGGTCTCTATAACCATGATTGGCACCATACTGATGTGTCAGCCTGACAAAGTTATGATAGTTATTACACTGGCCCTAAAACAGACCCTTCTGCCTGAGGCAAAACAATAAAAAATGGGAGAAAACCCTTCAGAATGCAGGAAAACTCAATCCACCTGGGCACAGAGATAGACATTTACCTCAGCTTTATGGTTTTTTTGGAGGTGACATGAAGTAGACAGTCAGTACTGTCAAATCTGCACATGGATGACTTTTTCTCATGGATATTTTCATATTCTGGCCTGTAAGTGAGGCTTGGTGTATGGCTGGTCCATGACTGCCCTCCCCTATGGAAGTGGAGGCCCTGGGACACAGAGGGGAGCAGGATGAGGAGCCTCTTGCCAGCTCATGACAGTGCCTGTCTTGGTCCTACTGCATGTTTCTGTCCCCACAAAACAGCACTGTGTCCTAGTTACAGGGGCTGGGACTAGTTTATCACTATGTGGGTATGACCAAAACTGTGTATTCTAATGAACTGTTAACAATTGATTGTTTGCAGCAGCTGCCCAGGGGACACCTGACACTTCAGGCTACAAGCTGGGTGTTAATGAACCCTGTGAGACAGAAGAGCATTTCTGTCTTCGCATCAATGACTGAGCTGTGATAACTCCCCTCTGGAGAGGCATTATCACCTTCACACCCAGCCTGAGGGGTCATGTCTGCTAATGGGCCATCCAAGATTCCAAAAAATAGCCATGGCTCACAGAGTAAATCACCCATTGTGAAACTCCCCGCCCTGGGGGAGGTACTGGGCATTCCCACCTGAACTTGAGCATATATAAACTTTGGGAATTTCTGGAATCCAGAGGAGGACCAGAACCTCAGCTACGACTGCCAGTCTTGGCAAGACTGTGACCAACATCCTCACCAACAGGTTTTCCTTTCCTTTTACTTTGCGTCTGGGGGACCACGTGGCACTCAGCACAGGGGCTAATGAACACAATTCTGTTTGTGCCCCAGGGTGCTGGGTTATACATCTGGTTTTTGTGGTTTAAAATCCATTTTATTCCTCTGTATCATTGTATTTATTGCAATCTCTTTTAGCAAATTGTAACTCTGATTTGTTAGCTCTCTTGAACCGGGTTCATTCCTCCTGCTGGTTTACCTTTAAACCAGCACACACTGCAACAGGCTCTGCGAGGCAGGCCTAGCACTCACTATGCAGAGTCTCTGCTTTTACACCCAGCTTCGCCCTCAGTCACAGGTACGGAACAACAACAAAGGGTCCTTGAGCTGGTGCCACCACTCTGAACCACTCTGGAGAGAGCAGTCACCTGGGAGCCACAAACACCTGTCTGCACACTGCCAGCCCTCACAGTGGAGCTGTAAATATCTCAATTTCTGCAGGCTGCTGCCTTTGAAATCTCTGCCTGCCCTCAAGATGCCTTTTGACGCATGCAACCTACTCACTGACTGCGTTACACCACACACTGAGTGTTATCTCTGGCCCCAAGAGACACTGACTGCACAACCACAGCTAACAAACAGAAGCATAATGAGCCCTTCTCACCACCCCAAAGCTGAAGGTGAGATCCCTTTTTAATAATAGGGTATTTGGAAGGATTTATAGGCTCTGGTTGTCTCAATACACAAATGACAGCATCAATCACATACAGACAGCAGAGGAGGAAAGCAATATACCTGTTAGGTGAAGGGAATGCTGATGTAAGGTACAGGCAGCACGGGCTGTGACTGTCAGGCACTGACGTTTGTGCCTGCACCTTCCCACCTGGCAAGAGCCGTGGAGCTAGCAGTGAAAGAAAAACTGCATCCTGCATCCCAAACAGGTTTGGCTTATATTTTAGAACAGATTTGGTTCCATCCCTTCCTGTCTCAGGGACTCTCTACCTGCTGCTTACATAAAGCCACAGGATCTCACAGGCCAGAGAAGAGTCCTCCTCCAGGTCTGGTTGCACTCCACAGCCCCTCACAGCCGCACAGGTGGTAGAATGCAGAGTGCAGATCACTGCCAACTGAAACCCCTGTGCCTCCTCTGCTAATTTAGAGGCCAAACATACCAGGCAAAATCAGTTTCTAGTTCAGAGGCTGGAAAAACAGAGGATGTCAAGTTGCAGTAATTACATTCCTTAAAGACACCTTGAGGAACAAACAGTACTTTGAGGCAAACAAAGATGGGTGAGCAGACGGTAATGCCGCATTGGAGTAAGAGAATCCCGAACAGTATTGCATATGAACTCAGACAGTCTGGAGCACTAGGTGATCTGCCAATGGAGTCAGCTTGGCAACCCACAGTTGCCATCTGCACTGGTCCACCACTCTTTCTGTCCCAGCACACGGGAAGGGGGCAGCTGTAGTACCAGCGTGGGAGATACTGTAGGAGAACAAGGCAGATGATGCTCTGAAAAGTGGCACAGGGTTGGAGAGATGGCTTTCACAGTGTTTGATCTGCAAAACCAAAGCAGAAAGGGAGCCTGCCCATCCAGTGGGATTATTTTAATTCAGTTCACTCAGAGAGACTTTTTAATTTGAGCAGGTCAGGGGTTCAGCTTGCTCTGTGCTTGCCTCGTTATTTCACAGATAATACCTAATACAGTTTGAAAATAAACTTGTGCTCATATATTTTCAAAGATTTCCAGCAAGTCTTCTGGGCAATGTTCCTAATTTAGAATTTATCTGTAAACTAGAGAAGCTTATTGAGTTGGAGTTTAATTGTCCTATTCCATTAGGTACTGCATGGATGTGAACACACTGCACAATAGATACTGTATTTCACTCCTGTGACTGCTCTACTGAAACAAGTACTTGGTAGGAAGTGGGTTACCAACCCAACAAAGATTTCTACAACTTTGAAAAATCATATTTTAAAATAAAACCAAGACCTCTTAAATCCTTTCTGAAAGAAACACATGCATATGCCCGTGCAAGGGGCTATCAGCTGGGACAGGGTGAGACTCTTCAAGTCCAAGCTGACTTCCCAGCAGGTCTCCTGCATAGCAAGCAGGCTACTGGGCATGCCACCATCTCCACTGCTGGAGCTTCTGCACACTCTATAAACATCACAGCTTCAACCAAACTGTGACCTGAATTCATCTTTCTCAGGACTAATGAATATTTCTCTTCTACGAAGTTGGACACTTTCAATAGGACAAATTGATAAAAACCTGCCCCAAAATACCCAGCTTGGTGCATGAAGTTGGGACACATTGATCCAAGCTCACATTCAGCATTGTCTCACAGCTCCTGCTGCCCTGCTGAGTGCTGTTAGCTCCCATGCTCAGCACTGTAATAGAGCCCACAATCATTTCTCTGTGTGTCCTTGATCCAAGCAGAGTTTAAACAAAACCACCTCCCTTTTGAGAAGTATATTCTGAACAAAACTATTTCATCAAAATATTTTCAGCCATTTCAAGCACAACAGCTCAAACACATTTGCTGCATTGTGCATAGTCTGCAATTTAGCAGATCAATAGGCAGTCTTTGCCTTTGTCACTAGCTACAGTGAGAACCTTTGCCATGCAGACACTCCCTTCTTTTATCAACACTTCTACCTCCAGAGTCTCTTTGCTCTCATACGCTTTGCAGATGTACTCATGAGCCAAGTCAGTATCTCATTCATCGAACAGACAAGGCAGGATAAAAAGAGGGCTGAAAATACACCTCTCTTGCAGAGAAAGGAAAGCTGAAGTCTCTGTCATTTTGCAGGGCAAACCGAGCAAGCAGCAAAGACCTTCACCTTCCTCTGGCAATGGCCCCTGTAAAATCCAGCCCCAGAAAACCAGCTGGGAGCACAGAAGCATGTTGTGAGCAACTGAGCTAAGAGAGCAAACTCCCGAATGGCAGAGGACAGAGAATGTTCCTGTGCTCAGCAAACTGCAGCTGACATTCCTTCCATATCCCTGCTCCAGTCTCCCAGCACAAGAGAGCCTGCCCAACACCTCCCTTACAGCCAGCACACACCTTGCTAGAGCTGACATCAGGGATTTAGCTTTGCTTTCAGTGCCACTGCATGGCCAGCCCAGGGACTGGCATGTGCTCCACAAACCTCCCATCTGTCTACTACAGCAGCAGTGCTACAGAGGTGCTGTCCAACTTGCAGAGCTCATCCCAAGTCACTGCTGCATCACAGACACACAGGGCCACAGTCCAGCACACAGGAGAGACTCCTTCTTCATCAACATCCACAACTGATGGATAAGTCAGGCTTTGAAAACAGCATTATACAGGTTTTCCAGGTATTTTATCATTCCTGACCCTTACTAACCAAGTCCTTACAGAAGGACACCTCAATTTCCCCAACAGAATATTCAGACATAAACAACTACAGTCACCATACCCTGTCCCTCAGTTTCAAGGGGGGAAAAAACCAGCATTTCCCAACATAAAGACTTCACAGTCACCAATGGATCTTGGGGAATAGCGGCAGCAGTTTCTCCCTCTTCCTCCAGGGCTTTAGGGCTCATTACCGAGCTAACAGATAGGCAGGGTTTGCATGTTAGGAGCTTTTCGCTGTAAGACAATTTATCTGCAATTCAAACAGTTTAGAACACAGCAGGAACACAATGTAATTTATCTTGACTGAAAACAGCTTCAGTTTGGCACTGTTTGTTGTAGAAATCAAGGCTCCCTCCCGGCGTCATCAACTTACACCAAGTTCCATGTCAGAGGTATGAAGAAGACGATGCTGAGCACTTCCTATTCAAAGGGAAAAGGAGGGAGGCAGGCAGCTCTTCTGGGGGATCCCTCTGTATCTCACAGCCCATCCATAGGATACAGTCACCAGTTTCAAGTAGGTCTTCGGAAATCAATGCTACTCCGCTGTGTTCTTCACTGAGGTGTGAGCCGAATTCTTCCTGCAGGTGAAAGCAGCAGCAAACTGTAACTCTGAGATAAGAAAAACGTCAGGGAGCCTTCTCATCAGCCCAGGTTTATCATGATGAGGACCCACAGCTTTGAATGATAGCTGAGGAAGGAAATTATCATAACCCATAAATTAGGCTGACTTCACACAGTTTGAGGGTTTTTTCAGTCAACTCTGAGCCTTTTCTCTCCTCCAGGTCACACTAAATGTCTCATTTTCCTGACTAGAAACTGTAGTGATTTAAATAAACATCACTTTCAACAAAGTGTGTCACATTTTATTCTGAGGCTGTCAGAATAAAACCTTCCTTGGTGTCATGGGTTCGACCTTGGCAAAATGCCAAACCTCCCCAAGACCCGCGCGGTCCCAGTGAAAGGAGGGAAGGAAAAAAAACTGAAACTGGAAAAAACTATATACATATACTTACAGGAAAGTTACAATACATATATGTACAAATATAAGAAAAAAACCCCAACAATAACTTCATCCAGAGCTATCTACCCCAATAACACACAGATTCCACCACCCAAAACCCACATGAAACAAAACTAAACACGCTTCTCTGAAAGAGCACCCAGCAAAGTAATATCAAACAAAAGTATTTACTTCCCAGAGACCAGAACTGCTGTGGGCATCTCGGCAGGGAAGCGGCCAGGCCTGTCGCTCTGGGAGCAGCAACAGGGAGTCCTCCCCACCACACCGCACGGAGAGAGGGAGGGCAAGAGAGCGAGGATACCTCCCCCACTAGATTTATACTCGACTTGACGTCAGATGATATGAAATACCTCTTTGGTTGCTTAAGTCAGGTGACACTTGCCCCTCTGAATCTACGGAGTGCCCCATGGCCCAAAAAACTGGGGCCTGCTAAATTTGGTTTCAGGCCTAACTAAACTAAGGCCTTAATCTAAGTTATGGGGGTTTATCCAACCCATCACACTTGGAAAAGTTCTCCCTCTTCATTTTTGACCAAAACAATTCACTGAACTCAACCCAGATTCACAAACAATTTTATTCCACAAAACCGTATTTTTCAGTCAATTAAGTATTCCTCAAAAGGCATTTCCCCCTATCATGATGACCTCTGCCATGTTCTTCTTTGATGTGGTAAGTAATAAAAGACAGCTAAGCAAGAACAAAGCACTCCTTTACTTTACCACTACACAAGTGATTTCACACCAACCACTTCTTCATGTCAGAAACAGGCTCCTCAGCCTTTCAGAGACATGAAGTTCCTCCAGAGAGAGGAGATGACTTGACTGCATCCACACGGGAGCCAATGGAAGGCAAAAGTGACCCCTTGCATTGCAACTCTCTGCTTGAACCACAAAGCACCCTTGAGGGGAAGGAAGAGATTTATTTCTACAGTCTCCTGATTTGCAACAGAAGCACCACCACAGGGGTCACTGTGAGGAATAATCGTTAGCAGAAATGCTCTCTGGGGCATAAAAGCACCAGATACAACAATTGCATTGTGCAAGATGCCATCCCCACACGTAGTGAGAGACAGACCTTCAAGCAGAGGCCCTGCAGTCTGTGAAGACGGCTGAAGGATGCTCTGGGAAGTGCTAAGCCCTTTCAAACGCAGAGAGAAGAACAGAATGCAGTCTTCCTTCTTTTAGTAGCAGTGTAGGTTACTCTTTATCAGCTATTAGACCCTGCAGATATTTCCCTTGTAGCCATCTATAAAATGGCTGATATAGCATGAATCTCCATATGAAAAATAACCTTCAAATGCCAGAATCCTATTTTAGATTCCACTTCGACTCCTAATCTGATACACATCTTCCTGTGATGTGACAATTCAGGGTTACAGAAAAGACTGACTAATTAAAAAAATGCTTTATTCAGGAAAAGGTACAGTATTTTAATACAGAATGAATAAAAGTAAGATTGATAGGATAAGAACTGTTGCATTATAATGTTCAGAAAAGGGAAAAACTGTGTAAGGAACTGCAAAGGAAGACTTGTTTAGATCTGAATGTTGGTACTAGTATCTTCAGTATTTGAAAACACGAACTAGGAAGTTGAACTGATCACCTGTGCCAGTGCTACCTGTGCTCCACATTAAGAAAAATGGACCCCTTACATTTATGAAGTTGTGTTCCTTGTTATCTCAGTGCCTTTGTGACTACTGCTAAATTCCAGAGCCAGCAGATATTTGATGGCACAGGAAAATGATGGGATGTACTCCTTTTGTTCTAAACTTTATGGCAGAGCTGCTTTTAAGAACCTGGTTCTGCTTTAGAGGTCTTTCTGTAACAGCAGCAAGCAAAATTATTTTATATAAATACTGCTGGATTCATAAGTCAGGTATCTTGTCTTTACAACAATAATAAATTTTCTTTTCTGACTCCCGTAAAGTTATTTTTCCTCTAGGTTCTGTATTCTCATTAGCAGCATAAGCTTCATAGAAGAGTTCCTGGCTTCCTTACTTTCATTAAGGTTGAGCAGATGCAAATCAGAAGAATGAAACAAAGATTAGACTATTGGGCCCACTAGGATCCAAAGTCAGATTAATTTCAGTATTCCATTATCACATTGACTTTTGGCATTAAAAAAAACAGAAGCAGGGCTCCATCTTAGGCCCAGTGCTTCTCAACGTCTGCATAAATGATGTGGACACAGGACTGGAGGGGATACTGAGCAAGTTTGCAGATGACATGAAACTGGGAGGAGTTGGCTCCCTCAAAGGCAGGGAGGCCCTGCAGAGAGACCTGGACAAATCAGAGCACTGGGAAATCAACAACCATATGAAGGTCAACAGGGGGAAGTGCCGGATTCTGCACCTGGGATGGAGCAATCCTGGATGTACAGACAGACTGGGGAATGAGGTGCTGGAGAGCAGTGCCATGGAAAGGGACCTGGGGGTGCTGGTCAGTGGCAAGTTGAATGCAAGTCAGCAGTGCCCTGGCAGCCAGGAGGGCCAACCTTGTCCTGGGGGGCATCAGGCACAGCATCACCAGCTGGGTGAGGGAGGGGATTGTCCCGCTCTGGTCTGCACTGGGGAGGCCTCATCTTGAGTACTGTGTGCAGTTTGGGGCACAGCAATGTAAGATTTGAGCCATTAGAGTGTCCAAAAGAGGGCAATGAAGATGGGGAAGGGCCAGGAGGGAAAGTTGTATGAAGAANGGATTGTCCCGCTCTGGTCTGCACTGGGGAGGCCTCATCTTGAGTACTGTGTGCAGTTTGGGGCACAGCAATGTAAGATTTGAGCCATTAGAGTGTCCAAAAGAGGGCAATGAAGATGGGGAAGGGCCAGGAGGGAAAGTTGTATGAAGAATGTCTGAGGGCACTTGGTCTGTTCATCTGGAGAAGAGGAGGCTGAGGGGAGACCTCATCACAGTTACAGCTTCCTTGGGAGGGGAAGCGGAGGGGCAGGCACTGATCTCTGCTCTGTGGTGACCAGTGATAGGACTGAGGGAACGGCCTGAAGTTGTGTCAGGGGAGGTTTAGGTTGGATATTGTGAAAAGGTTCTTCCCCCAAAGGGTGGTTGGGCACTGAACAGGCTCCCCAGGGCTGTGGTCAGTTTGCATGGTACTCTCAGGCACATGGTGCGACTCTTGGGGTTGTCCTGTGCAGGGCTAAGGGTTGGCCTCAGTGATCCTTGTGGGTCCCTTCCAGTTTGACATATTGTGTGATTCTGTGACTCTGTGGCATTCATTCTGTGTCCCCACAGCAGCAGATCCATGGCTTATCTAAGCCAGATTTTCTTCATTACTGTACATTAGCCAAGAAATGCAATTAATTTCTGCAATCTCCCGTTTCTCACTGGTTAGTCTGTAGCCTCCCTCAATACCTCACTCAATGCCGACTGTCTCCTTCCATGCAGGGTAGCAGCAATCAGGGCAAGGATGTACAGATGTGATTACTTTTTCATCCACCACATAAAAAACAGGAAAAACTGCTGAGGCTGACCTTGCATGAACTGAGGGAACAACCATGCAGTGTACCTTGCCTCTTTCTGACTCGTACAACTCCATGAAAGCTCAGCATGAGAATCTCTCATGGGAAATCTCCCATGGGATTGTTAAACCCTGTTCTCCAGAATCCCACCTTCAGTCAGTGCTTAGCAAAGACTGCCCTCCTAATTGGGAAGCACTGAATTTGGGAGGCTCTTAACTGCAAGATCTCTGTTGGACACCCCTGGGCATGCCTGCACAGACAGGCTCTGGTCCAGCAGTCCCGGGCTCTGACCTGCCTGACTGCACATCAGATCCCGCCTGGAAATGGGTGTCAGGGTTAGTGCAGCACTGCCTGCTCTGGCTCAGGGCCTCAGGCTCTGACAGGGCAGTGCATCACCACAGCACAGGTACCACCACCTTCGCCCAGGGAAACCGCCCTCCTGTGGCTTCCTGACACAAGCGAGGTCGGTACGTGCCCTTTGCTGTTCCCTCATGAGCAGCATTCTGCTGGACAAGCCCAGGGAGCCCCAAGGCCAGGGGCGTCCTGTGGGGCACGCTGCTCCAGCAGGGCATCCCTTGGGAGCTCCAAAGGGCCTGGGGCCACGCTGGCTTCTCTGCCCCGAGCTGAGGTGTCTGAGGGACATCCTCCTGGAAGGGATAAAAGCCCACCCACATCACAAGCGAGGGATGGAGGGGAGCGGAGTTCCCAAGCACGGCACGCTGAGGGCTTCTCGGCGCATCTGTCCCNGGGATGGGGATCGGGATGGGGATCGGGATCTGCCGCAGCGGGAATTCTGCCAGGGAAGGTGTGGCCTGATGGTGGGACTGGGTGCGTGCCACAGACCTCAGGGGTCGCCTCAGGAGGAATCTGCTTACAAGCAACAAAAACGCAGCGTAAAATCACAGACTCGGAGTCTCAGTTGGGTTCTCAAGGTCATGAAGTCCCAGTGCTCACCCAGCACAGCCGTGGTCACTGAATGATGTCCCAAAGTGCCACATCCACATGCCTTTTGAACACTTTCCAGGGATGGTGATTCCACCACTTTCCTGACCAGCCTCCTCCAATGCCTGATCACTCTCAGTGAAGAATTTTCCCCCAATATCCCATCTAAACCTCATCGAGTGCAACTTGAAGCTGTTTCCTCTCGTCCTGTCACTGTGTAACTCGGAGAAAAGACCAGCCCTCACCTCAGTACAAACTTCCCTTCAGGTCATTTGCAGAGAGTGATAAGGTACCTCCTGAGCTTCCTATTCTCCAGACTAAATTTGGTTGTTGTTTTTTTTTTTTTTCACATGACTGTTGTTCTGGCAATGTTTTTCTTTCAGTGCTGCTGTTGGGAAGGTGATTCTCAGACACACGGCAGTCTCTGGTAGAACTGAGGAAGGAAGGATCTCCCTTCAGGATTCTCATCTCAGCCATGTGTAGATGTACACATACAGATCAACAGCGAAACCTGATTTCTCAGCAGTGACAAACAACACCACAAGATGAACTGAAACATCAAGAGTGCTTTCAAGAAGGGAGTCAGAGATCCCAAACACCACATTCTTCAAATAGAACAAAACTTTGGGCAACTCCTGAGGCTGGCACCTGGCCCTGGTTGCCAAGGCACATTATCCCCACCGGAGGCAGAGTTGGGAAGAAGCAGGGATAGCAAAGCTTATGGTCATGGCTCTGTGTGTCCTGGCAGGGAACTGAGCCCACTGGATACAGGCCATCTGCCCTCTGAGTGTTTGTACAACTGTTGTCAGAATTCCCTTGGGGAAAAGCATGTTTCAAAAAGCTCCACTCTATTTGTCTTTCTTTTTTCTATCCCTGCTAGCAATCCTCTTCTAGGTGCCCAGTTCTCAGTGTCTTGCTTAGAGGATTTGGTGGAACCCAGGAAATCATTAAGAAATCCATTAGTAAAAGGTCCTGTTCTGGACTCTTCCATGGAATAACCATGGGAAGGCCTCTGAGCTCTGTGAGTCTTAATTGATACCAACACCAGCTCTCATGGGGCTGGTTCCCATCTAAAGCCTCAGAGACTCTTCACTCTCAGTCTGAGGTTGTGAAAAAGTAGTCTGCAACCTTGGCAAACTGTGGTTGCACAAGAAGAAAAGCATTAAGCATGTAAAAATAACAGATTTAAGAACATTGTGGGAAGAGGCCCCAAACCAAGTTTCTTCAGATTTCCTTGCAAACCACAAGTCCAGGGAACCAAATCATTCCCAAACACAGCACTGTCTCCTGTCTTGAGTACAAATCCCCCAGTGCTGTGTGCTGAAATACCAGTTCTGAGGAAATTTGTATAAACACTTTACCAGTATCCAAATATAGGTCTTTGGGGAAAGACAAGCTCCTGGAAAACTGTGTGTATCTGGAGGAACTGAAACTTAAACAAAGGTTTGCTCAGAGTGGGTACAAACTAGAGTGGGGGTCAGTCTGGTCAAACAGGTTGAACTATTTGGGGTGCCAAGTTTAGGCTTTTGGAAACCTGCAAGCACATGAAATACAAGTACTTCTGTGAAATGGGGTGTCTTTTAATTGCAGTTTAAAAAAAAATAAAAATCTGACTTCAATTTGAACTTCCTCTTTGCCAGGGAGCAGTTTTAGCTCAGCTCATGTCCATGGACCAAAACCTCCAGGAGAGGAGATGCTCTCAGAGCCTTTACTGTCTTCCCACCCACAGCCCAGCTGTGCTAGTGCATAGGGATGAATGGTAATCACTAGACAAGTGAAGTGCAAAGAAGACCAACCAAACAACACCAGTCATTCAAAACAAGCTGAGAACAGGGACTGTGGATGTCATTGTGCATTTATTTATTCGTCCTGGAAATTACTTTTCCATGCCTTGAAGAATGCCACTTGGATATTTGTAAATTCAAGCTGTCATTTTAGTCAGATGAAAGTCAGTTGGAATTTTACAATTAATTTAAATAATGGTAAGAATTTAAAATCCATGTTACTACTCTAAGGCATTTAAAGCCAATTTAAAATGAAAAATTAAATTTATCAACCATTTATTTCTCCCTTGCACTGAACAAGTGCCTTTCACTGAACAATTGCTGCGTAACAGTTGTCTTTATCTCGTTGAAGCTGAGACCAGAATCCACAGCACCAAATGCTCTTTCTTCAGAGCTGTCTGTATCTCAGAACACACACACGCACACACACAAAGGAGAGTTAACAGCAGGCCTTGCAGACACAGGGTTTTATCTTAACACAGCTAATGCATTAGCAGCTAATTCCTGGAAATTCAAAGCAGGCAGGTCTCAGACCCCACTCACACATGTTGCTTGTGATAAGAAGCCACACTTTTGTATTTCTGCATCTGTTTGTCAGCATGACTGAACAGGTAAGCTGCTTTACTGCTAAAGGCTCCCTGACCCTCTGGTTTCCACCCAGCCCAGTGTCAGCCAGCTTTAAGCCTGCCTCTCCAAAGAGTTATTTTGGCACTGCAGGTTGCTAGCAAACAGCCACCACACTCTAGTCTGGGGGAGGCTGCTCTGTGTCTGGGGATGCATAAATTTTGTGCTGTCCATGCAAGGCTTCACAGTTAAATACTTAATTGTATCATACCCTGAAAGCCCAGATAAAGTCATTTGAGAAAAGCAGTGCTCTAATTTCCAGTTGTTTTGTTGTTCAAGAACTAGAAATGTTAAAAGCAGGAACAAGATTCTAGTCAGACAAATGTCTCTCTGCAAATTGCCTGAGATACACAATTAATACTAAACTGTCATTAACCCTGTGAACAGCTTTACAAAGCAGACTATAAAGTAATCTGAAATTGTCTCCTTGCCAAATTCATCAGGACGAGCTTTTTCAATACAAAGACACGGATTGTTTGAAACAGCTCCTAATGAGTCATTTTGGGTCACACGTAAATTGTTTCTGCCTCGAGGGATTTGACACTCCTTTGTCAGATGCAGCAGCAGCAATGATATATCCCTGGTTTGCTTTTCATCATCGATTTTGTGATGTCTCTGTGTAAATTCAGACAAACCCAGACCTGGGATGCCATTTTGACAGGGTGGCCCAGGATCAGAGTTAAGATATTTTTGCACTAGCAGCACCTTCCAGCACCACCTTGAGCTTCAGCATAGCCAGATCCATTTCTTTCAGGACAAACTGGGAGCAATACTTGCCTGTTGCTGTGGTGGGTTAGTCAGCACAGCCTCACCTAATCCTACTCACCCAGTTTTTGTTTGTGACTCAAACATTTGCACTTTATGATTTTTCTTTCCTCATGGACAGTAGTGCTGGAGGCTGGAAGACCATGGAGCTGGGTGGGTTATGTACTGACAGGACTGTGAGCTTGCATGTGTGACTAACTCAGACCCAGAGGGAAAAGAGTTACCTGGTGTGGCTCCCTGGCTTGCCTCTCGTCTGAGGTGTTCCCTGTGCTTTGAAACTGGCACCTTTTTAGGAAGACTGGGCCCCGTTCCTTTGTTGGAAGAGACACAGCCATGATGTAAAATACTCTTGCATCAACTGGAACCATACAGAGTAGCTACATGAAGAGTAGAGTGAGAGAGTCATGGCATAAATATCTTTCTTGCATAAGAAGAGAGGAGGGAAGCTCGTGCTAGCATGGAGGAAAAGAAATTTGTGAGGCCAAATGGCCTGATTTCACTGGAACAGTGTTTGTGGCAGTCTGGGAGTGCAAGCTGGCTGGATATTGAATTATGTGGCTTTGTCACCTGAGCAGAGTCCAGCAGTGAGGAGCCCTCTGCTGAGCCACGGCGCTACCTGGAACAGCCACCTCACCTTTTTGTGGGATGACCAAAATAGTTTCCTTCCTGATGAGCACCCTGCCACTATCCCTGTAAACTGGAAAGGTGTGAGAAGTGCCAAGGCAAGCAAGGCTGAAACTACAGTTTTCATTTGGCTTATAAAAGAAATTTACCATTTGTACAGCCCCTCCTCCTCGTCAAAGAAGCACAAGGTGAAGACAACACAGCTGTGAGGCAGCTGAGCATCTCGATCAGGCAGGAGGTCTCTGTGTGGTATGAGCTGCTGATAAGACCCAGGAGGCTCACAGCTACCACGCAGCAGGGAGCAGTTTGCAGCCTCTGCACTTCCAGCAACAAATGCACCTGCCTGGGTGTTGCTGTCGAGGTCCCAGAAAGCATCAGATCAATCCACCAGTCCCATAGGCACTGGCTGCTTGCCAGCCTCCCATCACAGAGCTGCTCCCAATTAACAGCAGTCGAAGTTACCTGACAGCAGTCGTTCTCCGGTACAGCACAACAATCTCACACATATTTTCATTAGGTTTAGGGGGATTTGTGCAGCATAAGCACTTACTGTTTCCACAGCAGAGGTCATTTGGATCAAAGGCTCTGATGTAACACAGCAGATTCTTTGGCTCGCTCAGCTCAACTCATCTCTGCAGAATTATAAATATAGCTGAGACATTATTAAAATTTTAACAAGTTTCTCTCTCGGGGCCCTCAGTTATTCACCTGTGAGTAGCTGTTGTTTCATCACCAGGAGGGAGTCAAATGAAAAGTACAAAGACAGGAATGGGTCCTAAGCTGTTAGTAGTCATTTTGTTTTACAAATCAATGGGGATAAAAAGTCCCCACTAAGTTCAGTACACTTCTTCCAGGTGGTACTTTCTAAAATGTAGTCATTGTGACAAGAACTTCTTAAATAACTTAACGGTCTTGCATCCTCAGTTAAACACAGCCACAGCCACTGATCATCAGTGTCCTTGACAAGCACCATGTCCTGGTGAAGGCTACAAGGCCAAGTCTGGCTTGTAAGGGGAGAAGGAGCTCAAATAAAGGGGACAACCCAAGTGTAGCTGCTAATCTGCATGGAGTTCTCCCCACAGGAAACAGGTCACATTTAGCAAACATTTTTAATGACCAGAGTTTATTTTAAAAAGCATTTATGAAAAAGGCTAAATGTTTCTGTGGGTGACTTTCACAGTTCTTGCTGCAGCACGGGAGTGGAAGTTACTCCACAGTGGTGGGAGAGGATCGTAAAGCACATAAACATTTCCAGCAGAGTTGCTGAAGGACAAATGATTCCAAAATAGTTTGTCTGACCCTGATGCTCAGATGAGCCCTTTACCTTGTGCTGCCTCTGTTGTGCTGTCGTTATTCCAGAAAAATCAGAAACTGGCACAAACATGTTTTTATTTGAAGGGGGAATTTCAATCAGACACTGGCCTTTAAAACAGCCTTAGCTTTTAGGAACACTTAGTAGTGGGAGATTTTTTAATACTGCTGTAAACACTTGGAACAAAACTCTGGTGAAAGAATAGACATTTTCATAAATTTTCAATGCATAAAAAGGAAATTGGTTAAGGGATGAGTTAGTATTTCAGGTTGCAACAAGTTCCCATGTCTCTGAGAGCTGCATATGAGGATGTCCCTGAGCATTTATTGCAAAAGTTGTGGCAATGAAAGGGCACAGGAGAAAGCAGGGGCTGCAGAGTTTATTGGAAGCTCAGTGCATTGAGTATCTTAGAAAATGTACATCCAATTAGGTGAGCTCAAGCTTAATTCTGCTGGTTTCTAAAAGGAAGTCATTGTGCAACTGTTTTGCAAGAGCACTGAAACTGGTTGAACAAGACACACAGCATGTGGAAATGAAACTAAAGATATTAAAGAAGAGTTTGGGTTGCTGTTGGGTCTTCTTTAATTACCTTTTTAAGACACTCCACTTTTCTTTAAACTTTAAATAACAGCATGAAGAAGGCCTCATCTCTTAGAAGGAGCAAATAATCCTCTGTCATGTGTCAGCAGTTATGAGAAAAAGCCAAGCTGCACAGCACATGGGAGATGAGAGATGGAGAACAGGTTCTGTAACAAGGGCCCCTGTTCAAAGCGAGTCAAGAGAGGTCTCAGCAGCTAACTCACCAGGTATGTGTTGTACATCAACAAAGCCTTCTCTGTTGAATGAAAGGCTCCTTCATCTTTGCCTCTAACCTCCATTCCTTCCTCACCACAGCAGAGGGATTTGCTTTTCAGAGAAGGAAAATCTGAGAACACACTCATTTCTTCTATGGACTCAGAAAACTGCAGAAACAACTAAAGCCCTTGCCCTGCCTGTTCCCAGCAGATGTGGGTTGGTTTTACAAAAACCCTGTATGAATTTGGTATCTCTGCTTAAGAGCTGAGTAGTTCTCCCTGCTGACACAAACCTTAAGCTCCGAGGCTGCCCTTCAGGAGCTTTGCTCCAGCATGAGAGTCTGCAAGTGGGGAATTAAAACCCACAATAACAGATTCTTTAGAGGTTTCCACTACTTCAGCCCACTCCTGTACATATAGCTGGTAAGCAAGGAGCTGCTGCCTTGGGGTGCTACTGCTAACCAGTTACCAACCAGGAGAAGCTGTTGCTGCAGTTTCATTGAACTGGGCAAAGTAATAACTGAGATACACAGGTCTTTCTATCCTCCCTCAGATGTGGATAACTACTCCTATCCTGTTTGAGGTCTAAACTGTGAAAGAAATTACCATTTCACACATTTTTTTCTCCTCATTTCAGTACGTCTTCGCCTTCTTATCGCATTTCCTCCACCTTCCTCAAAGCAGCAGAAATATATATTTTAACAATACTCAAAACTCTTTTTCATCATTCTTCTTTCTGCATGTCCTCAAAAAACTGGTCTGAATTCTGTATCTACTTAAGACTGTCCTCAGCACCTTATGTGGTTGGCTGACTGACCTCAAAAGGAAGTGAGAGGAGAAATTCACTTGTACTGCAGGTATTTGGCCTCGGAACCATCCTGAGCCAAGTTGTCTTCTCTTTCTTCCTGAGCGTCTTCACTTCTGTCTAGCTTAGGCATCTTCATCTCTTCTGGTTAAGGAGGATTCAGCATCTACTTGGCTGTGCTCAGAAACCTTCCTGTAGACATTCTAAAGAAAATAACAAGGGTTGGCCAGAACTTATACAATTTTTTTGGACCAAAATCCTGAGTACCAAATGAAACTATTATCTGAGACAATCTGTTCCTATCCAGTTCCCCAGAAATCAGTCAGGAAAGACCCAACAAATAATTCTTCTTAGAAATACCACGGCTCTGTTCTCAAGCTGATTCACTGTCTGTTAGCACAGAAGTTACTTATTAAAGTACTTTAATATGAAAAATGGTTATCTCCTGCCTTCCTCCAAAATGAAAAACAAAGTCTGTGCAATAATGCAGGTCATGTCAGGTGCCTTGACAACAAACTCCACAATGAGCTGTGCTCCAGCAGATGCTGATACCATGATTTTGATGAGCAGCTGCTTTCAGTAATCCCTGCCTAGGCATCAAAATAATTTTGAGTGATTGCACGGGAAATAGTATTATTACTTACCTGGACATTATGTTGAGTTTGATGGTTATAAACTAGATCTTCCTAAACACACATTACAGCATTAGGGGCAAGGGTCTCAAGAGGGCTAGATGTAAAGACAAAATAACTGAAAGCAACAAGACAGGCAGATACATTTCAAATTATTTTGAAAGAGGTATTTAGAGGTTATAAGAACAGTGGTTATGGAACTTAGAGCTGATTTTACCAAATGAATAAAACTGTTCATAAGGGAGAAGAACAGAATTTTCAGATCAGAGTCCAAAAATGAAAATTCCTTTTAAAATCTCACTGCAACTCCCCTCTCACTCCTGCTGTTTGGGAACAACCTGCAGTAGGAGATACAGGGGCTTGATGCTGTTCAGGGCACACAACCCAAGCCTTAGGGGAGGAAATGCCTCCAGCAAGTCACAAATGAGACCCTGGCCAACCCAGGTGACAAGAGACCCAATCAAGTGCTTTAGCTCACCTGCCAACATTCAACAGGTATGTGTGTAAGGGGAGCCAGATCACATACATTTGGGCTGGAATTTGCATGCAGAGCTTTTTCTGTTCATGCATTTATACGTTATAGTTTTCCTCTTATGTCCCCCAAAACCCCATTACAGAATCTTATCTCCTGTGGTGATATTTAAAGGGAACCTTTCCTGAATTACCACAACTGTGCATTTGACAAAATGTGTCCATCTAGATCACACAATTATTTATAGTGGGTAGGGCCTGACTGGCCACTAACCACTCTATACTACATACTATACAAAGCTTAAACAACACTCTTCCCATCCTAGAAAGCTTTCAACTGAAAGATCAAATCCTAAAGATAGCAGAGGCTTACTTGCAGTCCTGAGACCCAGGAACTTGGAAATCTGATTTACTCCCAGAGCTATATTTAAGCAGCTGTATACATGTGAGTGCAGTTGCATACAGACACACAGAGATTGCACTCAGCAGTTTTATTGCTGAAGGGGTGATTATAATCCACATGTGCACACACACTGCATGGTTTGGACCCTGGCCTGGTCATCATTCCACACATCTGCTCACTCCCATACACCCTGAACAGTTATTCAGAAAAAACAGCAGCGTTCTTGCTGGAATTAGAAGTTAAGATTGGACTAAGGGGAGGCTTTGATGCAAATGAACCACTGGGGTCAGGGATAAGGCAAAAAGAGGCCATTTCAGCTCAAGACACTGCATTGTCATGCCCCCCTTTGTTTAGCACACAGGGCTGCTCCTCAGTGCTAAGGTTGCCTGCAGCATCTCAGCTCCTCACATGACTTTATCAGCAGCACGTGCTGAGAACCAGACACTGCTGGGGTTCCCACACCAACAGGTATGATCTGTCAGAGAACTCAAGACCCTTCCCCTTGAGACTTGTCTTACAGGGGCTATTACACAACACCCTTCCTCAAGGTTGTGCATTAGCCCTTTTCTTCTCAAAGACCTGTTAACCCACGGCTATTAACCTGAGCTTTTCCCTTTGAATAGAAACACAAGAATGTCTTGCTTCTTATGATACCAGCCCTAGGAAGCTGGAAGACAAGCAAGCTGTGCCCTGATGCAGAGCACAGACCAGCACCATAGCCTGGGGTACAGAGCAGGAGGTATGGAAGCATTGCAAAGCAGCATTTCCCATATTTCATTTAATTTCCCATATTTCACTGGGCTGATACTCAGAGCAGAGCTCAGAGAATAAGCCAGTCTAGTGCCATCTATTGTATACATTTCCTGAGTGTGCATTTTTTCCCATGTCTGCGCATTCAGGCTTACACACGGGATTCAGTCATCTCAGTTTAGACACAGAGCTGTGACCCAATCCCTGCAAGCCAGCAAAGGAGACTTCTGTGCAAGACTGAACAGATCTGTATCTTCAGAACTCACCCTACAGACATTGGCTGCTGTTAGTTACAAAACTCTTCAGTAGTAAATTACAGGACGAAATTCAGGGTCTGACCCACAGTTCTTCAGCTCTTGATGTAGAATTTCAAACGAGGAAAAAAAATAAGACTTTTTCTTGTCTAACACAGTATCACTTCCCACTGGCACTTGGATGTAATCTGTAACAAACATCCATCGGTGCATTTGCAACACCATGAACTTTTGGTGAGCTCTTACTAAGCTCATCCCAGTGTAGCAAAAGCAATGAACACTTGAGTCTTGCAGACAGGGTGGGGATTCTGTATTAGGTACCATTTCACTGCATTATTTCTTTGTCTGACCTCTTTGCTGGCATGACTAGGTAGAAAGTGGAGTTCCTAACCAGTAAAAACAGAATCTGACACATGAAAATGATAAATATTTGCTTTATTAAATTACTTTTATACTTCTACAAAGAAATTTTCTGATTTCCGTTACAGAATCAAATGAAGGAAATTCATTGCTGTCTCTGCAGTTACCTAAATTTAGATACAAAAAGGTTGTAAAAAGACCAGCCTATTCAAGTTACATAAAAAAGGCAGAGAATAGACAAGTTCCCTTAGGAATCTTGAGGCTCAGAAATATAAAGTCCCATAATACAATGAAATTAAGAATTCAGCAATGTGTTGAACAATTGTAAACTGTAACTGCACTAGTGGACCACATTATTCAGCAGTTTCCTTAAAGGTATGAACTGTGAGCTGAACAAAAAGTGTAGCTGACACAGCAATCCTCATTTAGTTGGTCTCCCTTTCACTCCCTCCAAGTCAAAGTTGTCAGATCAGCATTTAAATTATAGGAAGGAAACTTGCCTCCATAAATATCAGAAATTTCTCCATGCCATAGCTATTTATATAAAGTAACTAGCTGTTACAAATCAGTTTCAAGTAAAACAGGTGGCTGAGGCAAAAATAATCAAAATCAGATCATACACAATTTTACTGTAAATACAGTAATTTGAAAGATAAACACATAACCATAGCACTGACAGGATATCAATGCTGCTCTATTATAGACATGATGTATCAGTAGAAAATTAGGATGTCTATTATCAAAATTGAGGACATTCATTCCAGTCTCTGGTAATCTAATCTTAGTGCAAAACAGATGCTAAGACATATTTAGCAAAAAAAGGTGATACATTTAAGGCCAGAAAGTTGTTCAGTCATCACTATCGCTTCCAGATTCACTCAGCTGCAAGTCATTTCCTAGAAGAGAGAGTCATCATATTAGTCATTTTCAAGGAAATAATGTTCTTCTTTCAAGATACTCCCTTTCCCAATTGAAAAGGCTTACAAAAAGCTAGTACTACACAGGGCAGGGAGACTGGACTAGATTGTGTTTAAAGGTTCCTTCCACCCCAAACTATTCCGTGATAAGAGAATAAATAAGTTTGGAACCAGACTCTGGAGTGACAGAACTTTAGAGAGATCTTTCTTCCACAGCTTTAAAATCTCAGCAAGGAAGCCATTAGCTTATTTGCACAAGTGCATTTATTTAATATCACCAGATCACGAAAGACAACACCTAGCTATCTCTGCCACCCACATTTTCATGCTTCATAAGTGGGAAAACTGCTGGTGAATGCACTTTTGTGAAAAACAAGTTGTTGAATTTTATTGAAACACATCTGAATGCTGCTCGGCTGCGCTTGAAAACAGAGTGGTGTCTCAATCAGGAAGAGCAGCTCTTTGACACACCATTTAAAGATGTATCAGTGACCTACTATTTCAAACTGGTTTTGGAACAAGTGAACAAACAAAACATCAAAAGAAATTTTACCCAGCACTTTAATTTGGTCGCTATATATATATATATATATATATATGTATTTTTCAAAATGAGGAAGCAAAAAGGACTACTTTGTGCTTGCTGCCATGGATGTGCATAAGCTTAGGGGGTGGAAGGGAGGGAATCTTCCCAGGGTGACAGAGAGCTAACAAAAAATACAGCAGCATGCTGCACACAATCTACATTGTATCTAGCAACTTCCCACACGTTTGGAAGAGTCTGTTCCAACTCGTATGCTTTTACTCACACCTCCCTTGCCAAACAACCATTACAAAAGAAGAAAAAAAAAAAATTCATCATCTCAGGTTGGGCACAAATGGCCTAAAAAGCAAAGAAAAATCACTGAAACTGAGAAAACTGAGTCAGCACAGCATTTTCACACGCCCTTCCCTCAGCTGCAGCACCCTTCACAGATCCCTCTTGCAGATGGGTGAAAAAGTAACCTCGAGGGGGTAAACCCCACAAGACACTGAGATTGGATCTTTTGTTCCCAGGCATATAATTTCTGCCAGAACACTGAAGTCTTTAACATGGCTGCATTTAGCCTTCTTTTGTTTTCCACTATGTCATCACTAAAGCTTAGAAAATGGTACATGTTTCTCTGCAACAAAACAAAAACACTTTATTATAAGAAAAGAATAGTGAAGATGGTTGTTTCCCGCCATCTTTAAAGTACTGTTGTAGGCAATTTTTGCTTTCAAACCTATACAGACAAAATTTACAGCCATATTATTTTAAGACAAACTTTAAAAAGGAATGTAGAAAGAACAAATTCAAGTTATTTGCCAACAATTACTCAGAACAATACAAAATTTAAAAAATAGTATTTCAAGACAGAGAATGATATTGGCTAATGAAACTCACATATTTATCACTCAAAGGAGAATTAAAGTGTATTCTTAGAAATCCCAGCCCTGTTATGCACCACCTACTTTAGGAGAGGACAGGGAGTGTGAACAAGAAGATAACCTTCCAAATAGTGTTTCTGCAGCCTTCAAAAGTTATTTCAACATAGTTAATAGAAATTACACAAACCCTGTAACCCCAGCCAAAAATATCAATGCTTGTGAAAACCAGCAGATGGGAAAGTAAGAACTCCAAGTTCCAGAGGCAGAAATAATACATTAGGATTTACTTCAGGGTAAACTTTCTGCCCCAGTTTTATAACCCTACCTCCAAAAAGCACCTTCAGAGAGGTGGCAAAATAACAATCTAGAGCTGGCAGCTTTCAGATGGGCTTGGTACAAGGATAGAAAGCTCACTTAATGAGGACTCTAAAGAAACATCTAAACTCTGTTGTACTTATGAGGCAGCAGTGAAGTGGGGAAAACCTGTTGAATTCAGTTTGCAGGGTGCCAGTTGCTTATTAGCAGTATTAATTGGGGAAACAGGCTGCACTGCAAATTACAATACTTCCTATGCTTTTAAATCAATGAATATAGTATATTCAACTGAATTCTTGCAAGTTATAGGGGACAGGGAAACTCACAGGAGTTTCACAGATCTCTGTGATCACACCAACATCAAACTAACACAAGGGAAAATTATTTCTTGACTAGCTGTTTGTACCATGACCAAGCATTAAAAGAAGTGAAATTGTGCTGAATACTATGTACATAACACCAGGGCCCAGAATAGCCCATCTCTGCTGGGTTTTCTTTGGAAAGTTACTTTGTTTAATAGAACTCTTGTTTAAACAAAAAGTAGACATAAAGCAACATACGATCAAATATTCACAAAGAACAGATTCATTAGTGCCACCATTTACAAACTTTGTTACAAGGCAAGCTGTGAGCCTAAATAACCAGAGTCTGAAGGTAGATGGGGGAAGGAAGAAGCAGCATTTTGGGTGGTGAGGGACAGCACTGAACCCTGAATTCCTGAAGAGGTAGATATGAGTATCTGACAGAGGTATTTGTTTGTCATGCTCTGGACACCCCCTCCTCTGTTTTCCAAGCTCCACAAAACCTCAGCTGTATAATTTCTACATGCAAGATGAGAGTCTGCTCTCTAAGCCTTCCCCCAGCCCTCTGCCTGCACACAGCAAGTCAAAGGAAAACATCACTAATTACCCAGCATGGCCCCAGTTCTACAGAGGTGCACGAGACTAGTCACAGACATAAGCAGGCAAACCTTAAAACAAGATTAGACAAGCAAACAGCTTATGCTGACATTTTTTTCATTCAATATTTTATTTTTGCAAAGCATTATTTGAGATGGAAGAAATGACTGTACAGAACTCCAACTGAGAATTCTTGCCACTTGAACAATGTGCTATCTATCCATTTAGTTTCTCCAGGTTTCACTCTCCTGCCAAATTCCCACAGCAAGAGAGCTAGAGAAAAACATTCTTCTTGAAGGTAACTATTTTGATCTTTACCTAGCTGAAGTGTCTCGTGAGTGCTAACTACACTGGGAGTTGGGGATGGAATAATTTTAAGCAGTAACAGCTGTAGCCATAACAGAAGTAAATGGCATTAAGCTCAGGAGCTGGGTGAGCTCAGAGGCCTGAGGCTACAGGCAGAGGTTCTACCTGTCAACATGGTTCTCAAGCACCATCAACTTCCCCTGTAACAGGTTTGATGTTGTCATGTTTTAAGCAGCATTTTCTCACTATGACTGCTGGAACTGGAGGACTTGGCCACCTGTCCTTGTAAATGTATTTCTCACTGGAAGCTTTGTCAGCTGGGATTCTGTCACTGAGGAGAGAGCTTAATATCATTTTCATAACACTTTTATTTAAAGCATGGAGGACGGGAAATCACATTTGTGAATAAAGGTTGAAATAAATGGCACTCTAAAGTTGTGCAAATTGTGAACATGAAGACCTTGTTCCCTACAGTGACAGCAAAATGAAAGCAGCATTTAGTCCTTTGCACATGAAGTCACAGGACTTTTCAGTCTGATCTTATCTGTCAATGCAGTACATAATTAAATATCTATGCAGGTTATTTAAGTATTTAAATACTAGCTAAAAAAAAAGAAGAAAAAACCCCACCCTGTTCATTTATCCACTAAGGACTGAAATAAAAGTAGATCTGCCAGAGTCTGAAATTTCAGTATAACAAGTTTACATATAAATGGTAAGTCTTAAAGGTCTTAGGCTGTAAACCAGGGTTGATGGGAATCTCTTCAAGAGCTAGCAGCTAAGCACCTAATTAAAAACATAATCATACTGAAAGCCACCATAGCTGAATACTCACTTCTGTCTGAGTATTCCTGTTATTTAGGCAGTAAACTTCAGATTCTCTATCTAGTGGGATTTTTTATTTTTTTTTTTATGTGAGTTTTCCAAACTCTCCTTTTTGGAATAAACTGAGCATTCAATTCCAGGCTGCACCCCTTGTGAACATCAGAGCTACTCTTCAAATTACACCTTTAGTTGCCTGAATGAGTGGAATAAGACAGTATGACCTGGGACCAAACTGCCTCCATCCTTATATGCAAAGGACAGTTTTACCATGCTGTCCAGCATGCCATGAAATAATAGTAACTAACATATCTAAGAATACACCATCTCTTCTGTAACTCAGAGCATTTTGGTCATAGTATCTTTCCCATAGTTCTACCCAAGAAATCATAAGCATATGTTTTGGGAGTGCCCTCTCAGTTCAAGTATTTTCAATACAAAATTACTGTCCTGCAGTCTTACTGTATAGAACTGGGAGGAAGCCAGAAGAGCTTAGGAAATATTTTCAACTGCATCAGCTTTAATTTAATATCTCTGGGGACCACAAACTTTCTAGCCCAGTGTCTAATTCAGCCTGCTGCTGAACAATCAAACCCCAGCATCACTTCCCACAGTTTTAATTACAACAGAGACATATTTAAAGACAATATGGTTTCCTCTCAGAATCTCGATGTCTGGAATTGTGTGCTAAGAAAAGAACAGCCTTTGTACTTACGTAGTGTATTCATCATATGACCACTGCTCTCTTGGGATCTGTTATGACTGGCATCTTTGTCAGGAACAGCCTGTTGTGGCATGGCAGACACAGTAGGCTGAGGCTGCAAATACGGCATCGACACAGGAAGAGAGGGCTTCATTTCCTCATCTTCAGAATCACTGGAACTATTTTCACTACTCGATGAAGAGGACGAAGAACTTTTAGAGTCAGATGAACTGTCAGAACTACTCAACTGGTCCATGATACTGGCTTCTGCTTTTAGCTCTGCAAACAATATGATTTCTTTCTCAGTTAACATTCATCATAATTGACATATAAGGAGGAGGGGAAAAATAAAATAAAAAAAATCAACAGACATCGGGTAAACACACCAGAGCACCTTGAAAAAAAAAAAACCAAACTAAACCCCCCCAAAACTCTCCAGAACAAAGGAAAGGGCACAAGCAAGCATCCAGCCTGTCATGTGGTTTTCTTCTCTCCTAGCTTGGGCACTTTCTCCAGTTCAATCCAAATGTTAGAACAAGAGGTGACTGTGAACCCAGATGCTTAACCCCACATTCCACAGGGTAGTGCATCCCACATGGCCTTTAATTTCTGCAACTAACAAGTCTTCTGTATTTTCCTTAGCACCCCCAAAGATGTCTTTCACTGACTAAAAGCTGTAGTTACAATCACACAGATCAGTCAGCTGTAAGATGTCAGCAGCTGCACCCAAAATGCCTCCGAGCAGCTCAGCATTACAATCAATACACTTGTTTGGACCGTGTGACATTTTGCTTAGAATCAAGTTAAGCATGAAGAATACCCAAAAGAACCATCCATGATTTATATTAGGAAGATTTCAGCAAATTCTTGTTCTCATTGTAGATGCAGAGGTGTGGACCATGCATTTCTGACATATGGTAGCTGAAGTCCAGCATACAGAGGAAGTTAATCCTTGGGAGAAGGGTACACGTAATAATTGTGCCAAACACGAGTGCTGAGAGAAGTCTGAAACAGAGCCCTGAATCGTGGTGGATGGAGGGCTTGGGGCACTGTGCAGGGTGCAGAAGTTCATCACTATACAAGATTATAACTACCCAGACAGTTGTTACAGCAGTCTTACAAGCACTTGGAATATTGCAGGGGCAGCTTTGATAGAGCAGATACAAAAAACAAGTAGGAGAGTGGCTCATCTCACTTCAAATTCACCCAATACAGAACAAGGTGAAGACAAAAGTCACCAAGACACAAGACAGTGCAGAGCTTAATCAAGAGAAGGGAGGAGGGGGGGAACAAAAAGAAGATTAATCTTCAACACAAACTTCCATGAAGTCTTACAACTCTGAGTTATAAAAGGCCAGTCAAAAGGAACGGTACTTAAGGCCAGCCTTATCAAAGGCCAGCAAAGGAAAATGGAGCTCAGGAAAAATGGCACCTGAAATAGTATAGCTATAGCTACAGGGACAAACTAACCCAATGCCAAGGAAGAACAGAATAAAATAAATAAATAAATAAATAAATAAATAGAAGACCATACAAGCTGACTCAAACATAATGAAAGAGAAGATGAGCAGAAAGAAAATGAAAAACGGAAGCATCTAAGCATCCTTCTGTTACAAAGGATATGTCTAAGAAAACATAATCTATCACACATCTGGAGCTGTAACCCAACTGAAGGACACCACTCAAGTCCTAAGCATTTAATTCCACTTCCTCCTCAGCAATGTCTAATATAAGAAAAATTTCAAGTGAGTGGCTAATACAGAAAACCGAGGAACAAGATCTCTGCCTTGAATTTTGATGTAATTTAAGCAGACAGAATTTAAATTAAGTATTTTTAACCAGTGAAGGAAGGGCTGTACGTGTACTAGAGGATAACAGAGGATAAAGGCAGAATGATCTTTCTCCCACCCCAGAAAACAAAGTTAGTAACAAGTTCCAGGTAGTGTACTTAGGCAGGAATAGTCAGTTACACAACCACGGGATGAAGACTGATTAAGCAGGCAACACTCCAGAGGAGTCTGTGAGCTACAGCGGATCCCAGCACACTGTTCTACCGCTGCGGAAATGGGTTGATACTATTTGGTCTTGTGACACTACAGACATGATACTATTTGGTCTTTGTGTATAAAAGTGAATAGTGCCTGTAAAACAGCCTTCTTGCTCAACTCACCGCTGCTAGAGCCTTAGCTGAAACAGTAAATGCCTTTAGGGAATATACTTCAGGGGTTTTTTGGACTGATTATAAGAAAGCTAAAGAAAAGCGACAACAAATCGGGCATCTAGAAAGCTCAGCTTCTAAGATTGAACCAACTGGCATAATTTTGCATACAGAATGGGAAAGACAGCAGCTTCTGAGTACATGAAGGACTGCTCAAAAGCAGCAGAGTAATCTGTTCTGTACTTGCACGATAAATATTAAAGCAGTATTGGGTTTGCTGTCATACTATTTATTAGAAAGAACCTGGAACAGCTCACCAGAGAGTACACAGGATCTGTCAGTGGAAGGCTTAAAGAACAGGTTAAAAACTACACCAGGAATCTGATCTTAGAACAGAAGGATGGACTGGAGGACTTGAGAAAGTTGTCCATTTTTCTGCATTTTTAGTAGTACTCAAAATTAGACTGGCACTACACAAATTTGATACATATTTGCAGCCACTTTGGTGACCTGTAATGTGTTCAACATCACCACTCCCCCCAAAACAACAGCCCACCACAAAAAAGCATCATTTTATTCCGTGAGCTCAAGTACTCCTTCCCCTTTGCAGCCTCAGATGTGTTCTAGGACTGTTCTGCAATATAGATTTCTGGTCAGAGCTTAAGACCAAAATGGAAACAAAAACCATCCTCATAATGATACATCTAAAAAAATCTGTTTAAAGGAATTCAAAACAACTCGGGAGGCAGATGTCAGTTCCAGTCAATGAAACTGCCACCTGTCAGCATTTCTGTAGCAAGTAATTACCACCTGCTGTCATCCTTGTCCTCCAAAAGGAAATAAGGCCTCCTATTAAGTGAAATATGAGTGTCAAACCAAACCAGAGTCTCTCAAGAAAACAGTACATAGCACTGCTCAAGGGCTCATTTATGCAGGATTTTAGCTGTCTTTTTCGTTGGAGCCTCATCTTTCAACAGGTTCTATCTGGTAATTTAGAGTGTATTTTGAATTGTAAAGCACCATAGCCTGTGTTTGCTGAGTTCACAGAAAGAAAAAGAAGTGATGTCAAAATGGAAGTGACTCAGTTGGTTCCAGTGCTGTGGTACAACCAACCATATACCTGATTAAACTGGCAGGGGAAGACAGAGGCAAGGAGAGAGCAGTGGGACCCTTGGCATTGCCAACCCTAATGGGTTCAGCTGTTTTTTTGTCTTTGCAAGTTACAAATACTGCTTTGTTACACACTTGAGCCAGAGTGGTCATTTCCATATCAGAGTAAAGTGCTTACATAATCAGCTTCTAGTGTGTTTAATCTCAAATTAAACAAACAAACAAACAAGCCCAACCAAACAAAAAAAAAAAACCCACCACACAAGCAAAAACCTTGGCTATTAAAAACAAAATGCTCATGAAAAGCAAAGTTTCTGAAACTTCTGTGCCAGTGGAGCTTACCTCGCTCAATATCATCCATAGGAGAAGATGGAAACATTTTTTCTTTTGATGGAGAGTTCTTAACGTTGTTTGTAACTTTAGTTGCATTTCTCATTTGCTGCTGTTGCTGCTCGATGCGAGACTGGACTTTACTGCTTCCTTCAGCTCTGTGTGCAAAAGGAAAAGGGTGGTAATTGCTGGAAGGCAAGATGCAGGGGAGAAGGCAGAATACAGGGGATATGGTACAATGGAATTATTTCTCATGCCTTTCCTAAATACCGTCATTAGATTCTTAGGCAAGTTATACTGGCATAATAAAGCATATAAATGTGTTAAAATTCGGGTTTTTTATTCAGTGCTAGTAACTTTATACAACTTGGTCAGTTAACAATAATTCTGCTGAAAATTACTTCTGTGGACTCAGCAGCAGAAAAAAAAAATCAAAATCTTGGTATGAGAAAAACAAGACATTAAAATTACTGAAACCTGTAATAGAATTTATCTTTTTTTAATTCCTCATTTACAAGTCAGAAGACAGTAGGCAAGCTACTATCCAAATAGATTTTATTTCTCCCTCCAAACTCATCAGAAAAATAGTTACTATTTCTTTCAATAATATAACAGGTGTTGATTAACAAAAAAATAAGCTCCCATTTCTTCTGCAGTCAAGACTCAAAAGCTGTGAAGTCAGCATGCTGAGAGAGCAGGCTTTTTACTCCCTTGAAAAAAGCCAGGTACTTTCTAAAATTATGTTTTGCTTAAAATAGTTCCGTATCTCAATTTAGACTCATTAACAAATGGATTTTCACAATGAGTATAGCACAGTTGTTTCTCTTATAAATCACCCACCTGGTTTTTTTCACAGTGATGTTGCTACTAAGTTTCTCTAGGCGACATTCTCCAGTGTCATGGTTGATAATTAAGATACATTCTTTTAGGTAAGGCTTCTTTGAGCCCTTGAACACAGTCACTGGTGGAGTTGAGCCCTATTAAATCAGAAGTCCAGTAAGTATTACTCCTGTGGTCTTTTTTTCTTAGAAACAGCAATCCATTTGTGATGACAAGTTCGCTACAAGGGATCATTTCTAGCCTATAAGAATGTTACTGGTTAATTTAAATTAGATTCACAGTAGCCATGTCCAAAAGCAGCTGGTATTTGACTGGAATGGGATTTCACTCAGCTTAGCTTAGTTTGAAACTGATTAAATGCTTATTTCCCGAGGAGAGCAGGCTCCCCGTAGGACTCCTTTCACCAAAAGGCGTTTCAGTTGCCATATCAGCAGAGCAGTAAAGCATGGCAGGTAGTAAATTTTCCCTTTCCAGTCTTTCCTGCTTTAGAACTGCACTAGAGCAATAAATACCAAGGGGAAACTTGCACTGCCAACATACACACGCAGCTTTGCTGTGTACGCAATGCTTCTGGGTCATCCTACAGCACGTTTCCAGTGCAGCCAGTACACTTAAAGTTACAGTGCAGCTGCTTAACCTTTGGGTCTTCTGTGGTTTAACATTCTTAAAGCAGTTGTTTTTCCCACTCTAAAAATCACACAGCCAGCTCTGAAACAGCACTGAGACTTTGTACCCTTCCATGTTCAGGATATATATTTATGACAGCAAAATAAATCATTCCTTTAGGCCCACCACTCTTCAGCCACCCCACTCACCTCGATATTTGGCAGCGTTATTGTCACCTGTTCACCTTTGCCAACTTCAAGGTCTCCTTCACAGGACATATCAATGGATGCAGGCTTAAAGTCATCTAAATAGAAAAACAAACTGGATTATTGACAAGCTTTTCTGGTGTCTTATAAATGTAGGCACCATTTAATTGCAGTTGGAGACTAATAAGTTAAAGCCTTTTTTTTGCTAGTGTATCACCTACCATTCCCCTGAGCAGATCATTCCACAAGTCAGTACAATTCAAAGTCAAGCTGCTTTTCTGAAGATCCAGTGTAAGTGTTAAAACCTTTCAGTTAAAATCAGAAAAATGCTTTTAGGTTTTAATGGATAAAGAGGCTGAATTAACTGTGTTATATTTCAAAGGACAAATCCTCACATAATAATTTTCAGAAAAATCAATAAGCAGTTCTTGCAAATGTTAATCCTGAACATGGGAGATGTAGATAAGTGACTGAAAACGGAAAGAACATCAGTCCTCAGTATCCATTTCTGTATCTGTTTCTGACTTTACTATAACATGCATGTCAGAAGCTGACCAAAACTTGGAGTTTCAGTATAGTTATTTTTGTCACAAGTGAAATTGCTTCCCAATTTAACATTAGTTTCCTTTTTGTCTTTTTCAACATCTAAAGTATAGATTAAAATAAGTTTTAAAGAAAAGAAGGTACCCATTTCTGATCCTTTTCAAAAATCTGAGACATGGAAAACGAGCAGCTCTGCACCAGCATGGCAGCTCCGTTTCAGGCCATTATCTACACAGTATTACTTCCACCGCAAAAGAATTGGGAAGGGCTACAGCCACAAGGCTGCCTGCATCGATCCAGGGAGACGGGACGGCAACAGGAGGCTCTGCAAGGCCTGCAGTAACAGACGTGGGGTTGTACCTGCGGTTCCAGGTAACGCCGGGGCAGCGTCGCACCCCGGGATGCTGCTGCCCTGCCCCGCACACGCTCCCTGCCCCGTCTGGCGCTGCCGGTCACCGTCAGCGGCGCTCCTGCGGCTGGGGAGCTTCCCGGCTCCACAACCCGGCCTGCAGCCACGGGCCGGGCAGCACAGACCGCAGTGGCTCCAGCCTGCACACCAGCCGGACAGGAAAGCCAGGCTGCAGGACTGTGCGTGCGGCGGGAGGCTCGGGGCCGACACACAGCGAACAGCGCCTTGCTTAGGGCAAACCCCCCCACGCCTCACGGGGACAAGCGCACAACAGCCCCAAAATGCTCAGTGCACGGCCACTGGGCTGTTAGCAAGCGAGGAAAATTAGCATACTGATACTTTCCGACCTGAAGTTCTAACCAGCTGTTTTCCCTTTTACTCCACTGCTAACAAAAACGTCAGGTGTCCGAGGATATTTCTGCATGTGCTTTTGATGGAACTTTCGGACGCGCCAGCTTTTGTGTCTCATTTGTTGGAAGGGAAGAGAGATTTCAAAACAGATTTCAGAATAAATCGTCAAATTACGAGAGTCAGCAAGAAACTGCAAGGGTAGGAGGCACCAGATGTGGCTGCGAGTCCGCTTCAAAATTAGGGTAAATTTCAAGTCGCAGCGTTTGTCTGAGCACATTTATAGCTTTTTTTTTCCCCCCTCCCAGAGCCGCGGACAGCCCTCCCTAATGGCGGTCCCTTTGCCCACGGGGAGCGCATCGCCCCTCTCGCACTGGGACACCCCAGAGAACACACGCCAGGCCGAATCTTGGGCATCGGCCCACAAATAACCAGCCGACGAAACCAGAAACAGCAGTCCTGAATTGCCAGGACTATAATCCCAGGAGCATTTGTTTCCTAGCTACCTTCAGAATCTTTGAGCACACACCTCTCCAGATAGCAATTATGTACTCAGGGAGGGTGCGCTGGCTCCGTGATTAACGCTGCCTGCCTTTAACCTTTGATTGCTGAATTCTGCGGAACTCCAGAAAACTCGGCGCACGGCAGGAGGGCAGAGCCAGAGGCTCGGCTTAGCCCGGCTCGCAGCCGGGGAGACTCTCCGGGAAGGTGCCCGGAGGGGGCGAGGGCAGCTCTGCCCTACAATGGCCGGCCGCACTCCCACCGAAACCCGGCCCCCACCCCGCGGCACTCGGAGCCGGCCCCGGGGCCTCCGGGGCCTGCAGGGCCGGGCCGGGCCGCGGCCCCCTCGCCCCTCAGGGCTCTGCGGGGACAAACCGCCCCCCGCCCGCTCCCGGCCCC
>VXBX01003755.1:687483-709656 GCA_013400415.1 Scytalopus superciliaris | reverse complement strand
GGGGGCACGGCGGGGAGAGCCCGCCGCTCCATCGCCCCCTCCCCCGGCCGGGGCTGAGCCGCTGCCCGCCCCGCGCTGCCGGCAGGGCCGGTCCGGCCGGCCGCGGCCTCGGGAGCCGGCGCGGCTGGGGCTCCGTCCACGTTCGTTTGCCTCCCCAGGGGCAGGCCCGCGGCCTGCGGGGTGGAAGCGGCGGCGTAAGGGCCCCGTGCCTGCACCCGGAGCATTAGGGGGGAGAGGCTGGGTCGATCGATGGTGGTGTGCGCCTCTGGCCGTGCCCCATGGCAGCTGCGGAGCCCCAGGTGCTGGCCTTGGCTGCTCAGGTCGCCGAGAGCAGCGAACAGGACATCCCCCTGCTGCTGCTGAAGTTAAAGGGTAATTAAAGCCTTTGCTAAAATAAAAGGATGAGCTCTGGAAGGATCGGCGGTCCTGTGCAGTGCCTGCTTAAATACAGAAGGTTTTTTCTGAATGTTTCTGTCGGGGCTGGAGACTCTTAAGGCCGATAATGCAGCTTTTCCTGAGAGTGGCATTGAGTGGCGTTTGGCTTGGCAACAATAAAGAGGAGGAGCTGGGGAGCAAATGGACAAGAGTTTGTCCTGCTTCTCAGCTGTCACCCTGATGATGTGGGCCCTTGTCCTGCTGGTACAGGCAGGGATCCTACACGTGGTCAAACCATTTCCCCCAGTGCCTTTGGGCAGCCGGCCAGAGCGGTGGTCAGTATTTGGGTTTTAAATCTTACCATGGAAGTGTAATCATGAGCTCCTGTGTGACTCCCCTGCCTTCCCTCCTGCCACACAGCCACTGCTCGTAGGAATGGCTGAAACAAGTCAGGTCCTGTTCTAAATTGGGATGTAATTATAAGGAAGGTATATGTTTCCCAGTGGTTGTGGTTTTATCTGGCCCAGGAAATTCATACAAATGGGCCATATCCCAGGTAATGTATGTTTTGTTACTAAATGTGTAGACAGAAAATGGAAACCTAAGTTTAGCTGTCCTTCCCAATTGCCAGGTAATCTTACAAACGGACTGTAGCTGTAGGAGCAAAAAATACTGACAGAATATTTCATGAAGTTGTTAGCACGTTCACAATTACTTTAATCCTGGCTCTGTGTACACATACTCTTCTTATGTTCTAGTAAAAGAAAAAAAATCTTGCACATCAGAATCTAACACTCCCCTTTGTCTCTCTCCTGCTTCCCTCCCACAGGAATTTTAAGCAGCCCTTCCCTGGGATATGAAGGATCAAAAAAAATTAAGCAAGATATATATGATTATGGTCTTACTCAGTACTGCTTGCTGGTCCTTAAGCAAGACCACTCTCGACTGCGGGGAGGTTGGGCTACTGCTGCCCAGCTGGCAGAGGTACTAAGGTAAAAAAAAAAAACAAGCTAAGAAGTTTCCCTTCTGTCCTTTCATCTTGCTCTTTTTCTTTTCAAGCTGTAAATACGTTGGCTCCCGTCCAGAATGAGGCTCGTTGTTCAGGAAAGGCCAGGGTTAAAGTGCAGGGAGCAGTCAAGAGCAGAGGGGTCAGGCATAGCCTAATTGGTCCTGTTTAATTCATTCACATTGTGTTTCATAGGGCTGGGTAAACTCCGTGATGGGAGCAGGGCTTGTGTTGGCTTTACCTTTTTTGTGGACAGTACTCATCAGTGCAACAGTTTTTGTCCAGTAATTGCTGATTTTGAATTGTAGTTATTTAAAAAGCTTTGTTTGCTGAGATTTCATCTTGCGAACGTCTTCAAGCTGATTGACTCACAGCTTGGCTTGGCTGTATTTAAATATCTATTTAATATACCTATTTTAAGTATCTATTTACATTTTTAAATACAATAGATGACACAGTTCATGCAGACTTGATAACCTGATGTAGTGATATTGTGAGGTTGGTGTTGTTAAGTTTAATTCATAGCTAGTATATAAGAAGACTTTAAACTCAAGTCCACAGTGGTTTAATCTCAATTTTAAGTGTCAGGGAAAATAATACATTTTAAATTTTCCCCGTGTTGTACTTGGTTTTGGCTTAACTAGGGAGCAAAATTCTAAGGCATGAAGTAATTAGGAGACTATCTTTTATTTATGCCATATCTGCAGTATGAATTTTTAATGCAAGGGATTTCAGTAAGAGAATGCAAGATTTATCACCAGAGTAGTGCGATACTTAAATCATCCCCTATAAACTATTTTGGTTTGCAAGAAATACTGAAATTTATCTTAGCTGTAAAAATGTCCTTTTGCAACTGAATGAATCTCAGCTTTATGCCTGGAATTTGCTTTCAGAGGGCTTTGGTAAACAAAGCTTTACATGTGTGCATTCCCAAAAAGCTAACAAAGCCTAGATAAGACATCAGAAAGCAAAATTTGTAAAAAAATCAGTAAGACTCTTTTGTTGCACTGATATCTGTGCTGAGTGCAGAGCTGAAAAACTTCCCAGTTGTAAAACGTGCAGTTTCTTGTAAAAAGTCTTTCAGAAACAGCTGACGTGTTTGTGGTGAGTAAAGTAAGAGCTGAGATCTGAGGAACTGATTTCTAGCCCACATGTCTTCCTCAGCCAGAAAAAAAGTTGTAGGCAGGCTTGCTGATGGTTTTGTGATGAATATTTTTATATGTATTTTCACTGCCTGATGTGCCCCCCCTTCATCATCAGGCTTCCTTTATCATTTTTTTTTTTTTGACTACCTGTCTAGTTTGCCTTTTTTCCCCCTTCTTTATGACCATCAGAACCCTTCCCTAGCACGTGGAACAAGCCTGAACAGATCCTATGAAGCTAAGGAAAAGGTTGCCTTGGGCATGTTTTAAACTGAGAAATGCCATAATAAGTAGCAGTGTGGTGTCCGGCGTGCCAGTGATTCCCCCTCCTTTGGAGCAGCCACCTTGGAGCCAGGCACAGCAGTGAGCTGAATTGTTCAGTGCTGAATTGTGCCACGCCAGTGAAGCATTTCTGCTCCGGTGACGTGACGTTCATTCAAAGCTGTTCAAACAGGCCTTTGGCTATTCAGGTTGATGGGTTTTGATTCTTCTTCTTCTTTTTTTTTTTACCCCATTTCAGTCATTGTTGTGTAGGGCTAGAGATGAAAGAAGATCCTGAGGAATTCTACAAGGAGTTTCTTCCTTCAGCTGTAGACAACCTGCTGGTCCTGGGAAAGCGCTTGCAAGCACGATTTATCCGAGCAATCAAGGTATTGAAATTTCATAGTTAAAAGAGCAGAGAAGCTCTGTAAACTTTCCAAGGTCACCTATTGGATAAGTAGGATATTATTCTAAGGACACTGTATTATGAAAATTTATTTTCCAGAAATTACAGTAGTTTCTCTTATGACTTAGAACTTTGAAATCTGTAATTGTGCAGCATTTGGTCCATGACTCGTGCAAAGCCAGTTTGTTACCACAGGCCTGTTTAGAAAGTTTGGCTAGTACTTTTGACAAGTTTTAAAAGTAGAGGGAAGGAATGTAATTGTAAGTAGGACTGAAGAACTAGAGCAGTATAGGAGGGGGGAAAAAAAGGCCTTACAAAAGGCAGCATCCCAGTCACGGTAGTGTCTTAACTTTGCATCTCATTAGCTCAGCCTTTGTAGTGACTTAGTTCCCACTGCTTTTCTTCAGCTTTACAAAAAATGGTTTAGGAAGTCTTAAGATTTTTTAAATCAGATTCGTTGAAATTTGTTTTGCAATACAATTTCTGCTGCAAAATCAGCGAAAATATTCCAAGAATGCTCCCTGCTTCTGAACCTGCACACTAGGAATGCTAAAGGCAAACTTTGTGAATTTATAAATTTAAGCACTTTCTCGCATTCCTGCCCCTCTTTACAGAGATGAAGGGGTTTTGCCCAGCTTGGTTCCCTCATGCCTCTGAAGCATTCTGAGTTCTAGAATAAGAAGTAAAAAGCCCAGCAAATGAAACCCATGAGTAATTTAAATAACCAACCTGATGGATTCTGACAGTTTCTTTTAAATATCCCTGTTTCCCCCGTATTACCTCCTTTTTTTGGCTCACTGGCTTCTTGCACTTAGTCAAAGTTTTCCTTCAAAGCATTCTGATAGACACCACAAACAATCAATTCTCAGAAAGCATCAAGGCAGGAGCATATTTTCTGTTAGTCCAACATTTGAGAAGTGCATTTAGTGCTTAAGAAGGAAGCTTCCTGAAAGACATCCCAGGAGACTCAAGTCTTATCCGCAATATGTAATTTCCCCCACACTTTCTTATTATGTCTCAGCCTACATGCTACTTGAGTCATGCTTGTGGGCAAAGATTTCTTTTGAATGCAAATGCAGTCTTCATTATAATTAGTACTTTGTCTTTTAAACTTTGTGGTCTCAGAGGTGACTGGGCACCCAGACTTGGTGCTTGCTCAGTGGAATTTTGGAAAACCCACTGTACCAGTGGAGATTCGTAGTTTGTTCTGCCCTCATTTGCTTTTTGTACGAGTCTTTGAAGTCAAGGGAAGTACTGAAATAGCTTTCAGAAACTGTCATGTTGCCAAAACACAGAACAGATAATATTACAGCTTAACTTATCACTGTTATTTTGTATCTCTCCTTGTCAGTAAGGACCAAATACAAAGTTAAACCTTGACTGACGGCTGGGATTTAAAGCTTGGATCTAGTGACTAGGCTTTCCACAGTTTACTTGAGCTTCCACAAATGACTGTGGGAGATATCAGGCCATGTGTTTTATAACAACATTTGTCAGCAATGTAGCACTATCAAAAGCCCCTTTTCTGTCCTCCCCACCGAGATTCTAGACTGGCAGTGGCCTGTGGCTCACACCTGGAATACAGGCTCTAAGACTGTGCCTCTCTGTGTGCATTCACATGTTAAAACCTGAATTCCTACTGGTCGTAGGAGAGTTCTGGAGCACCTCTTCTGTGAAGAGAGGCTGAGAGAGATGTGATTGCTCAGTGTGAAGGAAACTCTCTGAAGAGACACTGTATCTCCTCCCAATACCTAAAAAGGCTACAAGCTGGAGAGGGACTTTTTACAAGAGCGTGTAGTGACAGGACAAGGGGTGATGGCTGTGGCACTGAAAGAAGGAGGTTTACATTACATATTGGGAAGGAAACATGTACAGGAAGGGTGGTAAAACACTGGTACAAGTTGCCCAGAGAAGCTATGGATGCCCAATCCCTGGAAGTATTCAAGGCCAGGTTGGATGGGGCTCTGAGCAACATGGTCTAGTGGCAGGTGTCCCAGCCCATGGCAGGGGGATTGGAAAGAGATGGTCTTTAAGGTTCCTTTCAACCCAACCATTCTGTGATTGATGGTGTTTTTTTCCAGTCCAATGTTATCACAAGCAAGACATAATGTAGTCTGTTTGGCAAACGGATCAAATTTCAGCTTAATAGTGGTTTAGTGTTTGCTCCCAGACCTCCAGCTATGAGCTGCTTCTGAAGCTTCACCAAACCAGTTTTTAGGAACCTTTTCCATTTTAACCATGTCCTTGGCCACTTTGTACCTCCCCCTCCCCCCGCCCCCTTCTTTAATCTCAAGTAATGTATTTCCCACTTTGTGCATTAAGTCTGTGATGCAGTTGTACTGAGCTCTTATTTATCTTCTTATCCCTCTGATGCTATCAAACGTTTTTCAAGAAATAAACAAGACTTCTCCCTCCTTGTTATGATTTTTTCACAAATGGATGCTTTTACTTTTTGAATATGTTAAGGTCTTATTGATTGATCTCTGACCTCAAAGAACTCACAAGTTAGGGTTTTCTATGACTTGTTCCTACAGTTTCACTGACCTCATTTGGAAAATTTGGTGGAGTTTTGGTCTCCAGATTCCTGAGGCATACAAACTTTCCCACTACATCGAGCTGAAGTCCTTAGTGAAGATATACACACATGTTTTTACCTTCTTCTCTTTTGTTTAGGATAAAGAAAAACAAGATTTTTTGCACTGGTTCCAAACAGTAACCGATGCCATCTGCTGGCTGTTCGGTGGGCATATTCAACTAGCAGCATCTGGTAAGGGAAATGCAACCTGTAGAACACCTGAACATTTATTTATGGCAACTACAGATATCAAGAATCATTCTTAAGCTAATCTCCACTTAGTCTTCTAAACTGGAGTAGATGGTAAATCGATCCCTTGAAGTATTCAGTGCAACAGCAATATCTAAAATGGATAAGATGCATTAAAGGGAAATACTCAAGTTCCCCCTCTAGTCTTTCAGAGACAAATAGTAGAAGTGTCTTCCTGTAATTTCTCATTGTAATTCTATGCCTTTAAAAAATATTTCTTTTTCCTAATAAGAAACAGTTGATCTTTTCCTGTATGTGATTAAAATATGCAGAAATCTGACCAGAGTACACTGCTGGCCCTGAAAAGTGGTTAGAGTTGGAAACAGATTTCTGAAGCTGTTGCCATGCCAGGAAGTTTTACAAATACCTAACAAACTTCATGATACATTTCTGATCAAAATAAGCTTTCAATTAAACCAGTGTTAATTATGCTGATTTTAAAAAGCAGGATTTAGTTTTGTTTCTAGTATAGATCAAAAACCTAAGGATCATAAGATGTGTAACTAAAAACACATAAGGTCAGAAAAATTATTGAATATGTATACACTGGGGGAGAAAAAACTTGGTGCTTTCATGACATCAGTGGACTTGCATTAAATAACATGGTGTAACAAACTGTCAAAGTTAAGTCCTTAACTTTTTTGGATATTGTTACCCCAGTGATAATTCTGCTGTTGTAATAAGAAACTGGCACTAGTGTAACATAAAAGGTTTTGAAGCTTTTATTCCATTGCAACGTCAGTGCCTGAGGAATATCCAAAGGCAGAAAAGACAGGGTTCGTCATGTTTTTTCGATCCTGAAGTACTTGACTTATTTCAGTAAGTTACAGTCTGAAAAGTATAAATGAGGGAGTTTGTTCCAGAAACAGTATCTGGTTTTACTTGCTATGGCTTATGTTCTACAATGAAGTTCATTTGTTTTATGGTATTTTCATGTCTTGTTCTGATTGCATCATTTCTTGTTTGCTTGTGTTTGGTTTTTTCGCAGTGCTGCAAAATGATCGTTTCCTGCAGTTGTTAATCACAGATGATGTTGAAACAGCAATTATAATGATGTCTGTTTTACACAATATTTTGAGGATCAATAGGTCAGTTGTTTTCATGTAATTATTTTTCTGAATTATAAATTTAAAACTCAGTTCATTACTACTTGGTAGAATAAAACTTCTTCATGTACAAGAATTGTTGTGTTTTGTTGTTTTGTTTTTTTCTCCCTGGTCTTTGTTGTAGAAATAGAATAAATTGAAAAGCTGGGGGGTTTTGTCTGGTTAGATTGAGGAAATGGGTATTGGTTGATTGAAACTAGTACTGCCTGGATCAGGTTGCTGGCCCAGCTAGCTAGGCATGTTGGCTTGCTATATAGCCTGGCATATCTAAAAACAAGCACTGTTAAAGAGCTCATGATTTTCAATTAACACTTCTCTTCTGTCCCCCTTCCCCTTTTTTTACCCCTTTCTTCTTTTTCAAGTTCTGTCTTGCTTCAAGTTGATAAAGAGACCCTTCACTCTGTTTTGGATGAACTTGTTTATAAGCTTTCATCTACCACCAATCCTGCTGTAGGAAGTGCTGTCACAAAACTGCTGTTGTTGGTGGCAAAACTGTGCAAACAGCTTGTGCAGTTACTCACAGCTCGCTACAAAGGTTTGTGAACATACATGGGACTCATCACCCAGCCTCCTGTAAGGACTTAAGTCACTGTAAAAATACAAAGATGGAGGTTCATCATCATGGTTCAATAACTATCCAGTACAGGTGGAGACTGCAGTGCTGTGTTGCTTTGGGGGTTTTTCTCCCTCTCCCTTCTGTTCATTTTTATTGTAGTTTAAGGTATTGTGCCTCTTTCTGTGTCCTAGATTTGTTTTTGTCCACATATTGAGGACTCTGCATGTGGTAATTTGTCTTTTAAACCTGTTGTTTGTCACTTCCAGCCAGTGGAAGCAGCCTGCCTGAGGTGAGGGCACCACCTGAGCCTCACAGCCCCATGACTAGCACAGTCTTTATTGTCAGGTTTCCAGGAGGGCCTGGTCTTTTGTCTGCATGAGTTGACACATCCAAGAGGCACACTCAGGGTGCTCCCTGTCAGTAAAGGTGCATATGGCTGTGTAGTGTGTCCAGAGAGTGGCAAATGGTTGTGTCACACCCACGGCACTTGTGTGAGGGAGCTGCCTTGTGTAGCCAGGCTCCCTGCTTTTGCAGGGCTCAGGCAGCCTTAGGACACCCACTGACTCCATTTAGAATTGTGTTTAACTGTCATCATGTTTCCAAAATGGTGCATGTGGTGCCACAGAGGTGCCATTTCTGTTTGTATGGAGGATTTGGTGCTCCATATCCAGATCCTGTAAGTACATATGAGTGTTGGAGTTGCCTAGTGCATGAATATGCTTATGGACAATGATTTGAAGATGGAAAAGTTACTTGAATCTGCACTTCTTCAGGAGGCTATCCAAACACATGCCTACTTCCTGCCTTCCTCTTGCCTCCAACTCCCTGCAGAGCTCATAGGCTCTGGGATTTGTCTGATACAAAGCTTTTAGCACATGTTACTGTCTACTTGCACAGGGAGGGAGTCTGTGTGTGCATGTTTGGGGGGGAGCACAAGTGTGATTTTTAGCCATTGCAAACCCAAAAAGCTGTGTTGTCTCATGGATTGAATGTGCACGTGCTCACAGTTAGACTGTGCTATTCAGATAACACATCAAACAATTATAGATAAATAAATTTTATTGCAAATGCTTTACATTCTTTTAGTACCTTAAAATGACTTCCTGTTAAGACACTGAAAGTACATTGATAACTGCCTGTTATGTAGACACAATACTGACTCAGACATACAGAATCACTGGATAATACTTCTTTGTGATGGTTGGAGCACCAGATATTCTTTGATAATATTCTGCATTGAAAGTCAAAGGTGGCTGATGGTGTTCAGCTCTAGTATTCCTTGGCACATAGAATCAGATTTTATTTGTTGACTCCAGTTTTTTGCTTTGACATCCTGAAAAAATAAGATCATCTTAGGGGTATCACATGCTGTTTCTCTTTCCCTTAGGATTAAAAGGGCTTTTAAATGAACAGTGGACTGGCAAAGGATTTGACAGGGAGCTCAATCAACTCTTGGACATGCTGTATTTGGAACAATCCAATGGAAAAGGAGAAATGCAGGTGATGACATTTAATGAGACTTTTGTATGTGAAATCTTAGTTATGTGGGATTTGTCTATATTTAGAATGGATTTATTCTATCACTTCCATGACATTTCAAAGCCTGTTTTATTTTGTCACTATGGGTTTTTAAATTTCATATTTTTTTATTTTTTTCCCTTTTTTGAAAACATTGAAATATTGCTCAGTGATTAAGATATGGGACTGTGACTCAAGAGATTGATTTTCTGTGCAGATTCACCAGAGATTTCAATACCACTATAGGGGGGAAGGAATTAATTTTTTGCTAATTGTAAATTTCTCACATCAGTATTACGAATTTAGATCTCTGAATTCTAAGCAGCATTCACATACAATTAAGTCATATAGAGAAAATGTGCAGTGAGAACACAATCTGGGCTCTGTTCCCAATAAAAGGCACAATGTGTGTTTTATAAGCTTCTTAAAAAAATTTATATGCAGGTTTCTTAGAGACAATACTTTAAAGGAAATCAGAGTTATGGTTGCAGAGATCTGCTTTCATCTTCAACAGAGCACAGTGTTTTGTGTTTGCATTGTTTTGTGGCATTTTTTAAAATCCATTTAAGAATAGAATTGATTTTTTTTATGTTTGCCTTTCAGTGACTTCTGATCGTACTACAAATGTAACATTTGTCCTGCTGCTAAGTCTCCAAAATTGTCTTTCTGCCCACTCTAAAGTAGTTGTTTTGGCTGAATCACCATTTGAAGTATCCAGTGCTTCAAGTGTTTTAAAGACGAATTCTAACATTGATTATACATGTATTTGTGCTGTAGATACACTTGTTTGCCACCAAAAGCATCAATACAAGTGATCAGACCTTTGGGGCAAGTATGGGGTTCATGATAAGAACTGTCTTACAAGACCTTAAATTCCCCAAGCTCTACAAATACTGAATTTGATGCATTTGAAAACTGATGGGCTGTGGCCAAATATTGAAACTGTCCAATTATGCAAGCAGTAATGAAGTGTTTTTTATATGCACGGAAAATATTCTACCAACTGTTTTATTTCAGAAGCAGCATCAAGCAGCTTGTACAATCCAGGCTGTGTGGAGGGGATTTCAGACAAGGAAAAGGCTGAAAAAGCTACCCCAAGCAGTGATCACTTTACAGAGAAGCTTCAGGTAAACAGTATGGCTTTGTGAAAAACAGTAAAGAGTAGAATCTAGTAAGAAGGGTTGGGTTGGGTTTTCTGAGGTCAGAGAGTGACAGGAAAAATTCAGGTCACCTAATCCAATGTCCTGTTTGAAACAGGCCCAACCTCAAAATGGAGTCTGGCTGCTCAGGGCCATATCCATTTTTGGAGGTGTCCAAGGATGGAGATCCCACCATTTCACTTGACCCTTTTCCTGCTGTTGGATGATTTGCCTTGTGAAGAATTCTTCCATTACAGCCAGTGGGAATTTCCCTGTTGTGCCCTTTACCACTGCCTCATGTCCTTTTTGTGAGCACCTCTCTAAGTCTGGCTGTGTCTGCTCTCTAACACGTAGGTAGTGGAAGACAGAAATCAGATCTGCCTTTCTTTTTGCTAAACAAACCTCACCTGCCCTATTATATCCTACATTCTGTAGCCCTGCCTCTGTTTGGACAGTCTCTACCCCTCTCTTTTGTCAGTATCTGCCTTCCATTGGGGGTCTCAGTAGATTATGACCAGTATTCCAGGTGTGCCCTCAAGAGTGTCGAGTAAAGCCAAATAACCATCTTTGTCCTGCTGCCTCTGCTTGTGCTGGTGCAGCTGTAGCCTTTGTTCCTGCAAGGGCATGCTACTGACTCCTGTTCAACCTGTAATCCCACCAGGAACACCAGGTATTTTTCATTGGAGTAGTTGGTGCTCAACCTGTACTTGTTCATGGGATTATTTTGCACCAGGTGTAGAACTTCCCATTTCAACTTCGTGTGGTTTGTGTTGACCCATTTTATGTGTTTGTGGAGGTTTCTCTGAGTGTCAGCCCTGCCCTGCATGGGAGACTGTGATCACAGCTTTGATAAAGTGAAGGATAAAGTCCACTGCTCTCCCTTGCACAGAGGCACTCATCTCATCACAGAATGCAATCAAGCTGGTCAAACATGATTTGCCTGTGATAAATCTATGCTGGCTACTGCCATTCACTTTCCTGTCCTTGCTGGAACTCGCTTCCCTGAGAGTTTGTTCCCATGTCCCAGGCCCTGAGTTTGGGTTGAGGAAGTATTCCTTCATGTTGAAGATGCCTTTTTCCAGTCAGCTGTTATTTCTGAAACATAAAGGTAATGTAATGCCAATATGAGCTGTTTTACTACAGATTCTTTTAGCAGAAACATCCAAACAATGTGCTTTTCCAGCAGTACCAAACTGCCACTTCTGGTGCCAAAAGCTCCAACTGTCCCTTTCCCAGCTGCCAGACTTCTCCTTGAAAAAAACTTCTGTGATGCTTTTATGTTTTCTGTGTAAAAATTTGTGGCATATGGAAAACTGTAGCATGGGATTGCACTAAACAGCACTAGAAGATGATGTACTGGTGGTAGAACAGTTAACTAATTCACAGTTAACTTGACACAAAATTGCACTGTGTGAAGCTGTCCTGGAGTTTCCACATGCCAGAGTGCTGCAGGAACCAAGGCCTGTAGTGCTTGCTCAGTGTAGTGCTTGCAAAACGTTGTTCTTCATTAATTTTTGAAATCTTTGTCTCTCAGAAGAGGAGTAACTTCAGTGACCTAGAAATAGTATCCTCTGCCTTGGAGCAGCACAGAAGAATAAAGCTAGGTAAATAATGCTTGTCTCACTTGAAGTAAGATTTCAACAGTAATGTTAGCACATGTTAGGCTAACTCTTTTGAGAAATTTAGCATGAATTTAACACAGGTTAAGGATCTAAATCAAGTTCAGACTCCACAGCAGTGTGGATTTTTTCAAACTTTTTTTGCACATGTTGAGCATTACCATGTCAAAACTGTACCTTAGAGACCAGTGTCAAATCACACTGCATTGTGACCAAGGTGATAGAAAGCAAACAGTTATGATTTGTTGTCTAGCCTGGCATTAAGAAGATACTGAACTATCTAAGGCATAACTCTTTCAATTCTGAAAGGTTTGCAGTGTGTCTATTGAGGGCCACAAGTCACTGCAGCTTTCATACTAAAACACCAAGAATGACACCTTGTCACTCCTTTTTACTCCACCATACGCTTCAAGCCAATATCCCTGCCCTCATCAGGCACCTTGCAAGCCTGTAAGCCAAACTCAGAGCCCAGAAAATTTGGATGTTGGGCCAGGACATAACATGGTAAAGCAGAAGGGAAAGCGTGGCGTGGCTATCAGCAATCAACAAGCTGCTTGACTCCCTTGTGTAATATTTTCAGTATTACAAGCATTAGTGTGTGCCTCTTAAGTAGTTCTTGAATCATTTAAATGGACTTTTGAAAGTGTTTGTTTAATACTGAGAGGAATGGAAACTTATTAATATTCTTACAGTTGTGTGTTCAGGGCTCACTCAGTCCCAGTGTACTGAGCAAATACAGTAACTGTACAGCTCTAGTGTTGGTTTTCTGTCTGGGGCAACTGCTGTTAGCATTATGCTGAAAAATAGTGTTTGAAATACTGTAAACATGACTTTGGAAGAGCTTTCAGGACTTTTTAATTTTTAACAGTAAACGTCTGGTTATATTAACAGATTTATTTTAGAACAAGTGTGGCTAATTACTGCTGAGGCTGAAACTCCAAACTTGGCTCACCTGCAGCTGCAGTGGAAGATCTTAAACTGCAAATTATAAACTTCTGAAACTGTGGTTTCAGAAATGTCTCCTCAGTGAACATTAAAGCCTATAACCTATCCTTGAAGTTAGTTCACTGTTACTTAGCTAATTGTAAGACTGTTAAAATGGCAATAATCTGTATTACATTATGCATCAAAAATGACACCATTTTATATAGAGGTGATTGGAGGGAGGCTGATCTGTGCCATGAACTGCTGAAGGAAACTTGGATCTTACTTTGTGTATATTCAGAGGCATTTCCCTGTCACAGTGTGATCTTGTGCAAGCAAATAAGTCTTAGGAGGAACAGTGAATGAAGAGGAGCATGTGTGTTGCAGACTACACATGAAAGAATCAGTATCAAAGAAACATTTAAATATCTGACAGACACGATTGGTAGTTTCACAAATCTGAGAAGTTCATGAAACATTCTTGTAGTTTAGTGAAGCTGATAAAAATCTATGGGTAAAACACTAGTAGTTTTATCAAGAAAATGCCATCAAAAGTTCTGTTTGATCCTGTGTCTTCATTCACCTTAAAAATATAACACTTGGATTAAAATATTAATTTCCTGAATTAAAAATTGAAAGATTTACAGCTCTAATTTGCAGAAATGTGTGGTCTGAAATCTCTAGTTTCCTTGAAACCATTCTGATGTAGTCACATGTACCATGATCTGCCTCTGTAGGCAGGTGTGTGGGCACAGTTCAAGTCTACATTACAGTTGTAAAAGGATGATGGTCTGTCAGGTTGTGGTGGAGGCTTTTCAGTTAGGGTCAGATCTTTAAATCCAGAGCATGTCTTTTACACAACAGCTTCCATCCCATCTTTTACCACCTGGTTATGGAGGCTGAGTGAAAATTACAGCTCAGTTTTACACTAGTGATAGGAAACACACAAATATCTCAACAGTAGCATGAGTCTAAAGGTATGACACGCAGCAATGCCGAAATTGCTGGACTTTAATTCTAGTCTGCTGACTTTTTTGCTCCTTTCTGGCATGCCTTATACCTGTGCTCTGTCCATTGGTTTTCTTTCCTAATGCTTAAAGTGCTGCTTTCATTGTCCCTGGAAACGCGCTCGAGGAGAGCAGAACTCGGGGCTGGGGGCCCGGTTGGGTTGCTCAGGTCCTGAGAGGGCGAATGATTTGGCTGCAATAGGAGCAGAGAAGTCACATTGTTACCTTGTTGTGGGGTAAACTCCCTAAGTCTCAGCATTGAGCTGCTAATAAGGTTGGAACCATTGGGATGAGAAGGGGCAGTGAAGGGAGGGGAATCCTAGCTCATACCTCCTCATTCATACTTCACTTAGACCCTGTCAAAGTGGTCTCAGTAACTATTAGTATTGATACATCAGTACATTCAGTATTTATATATTAGTCTCTGTATTGATATGTTAGTGTGTATTTATGCTTTGATTTCATAGACTGGCTCAGAGTTTTCATAAGTATAAGATAGTGTAGTAATTTGTTAGTTTGCAGGTGACTGCTTCTTGCTTGGTGTGGTTCTGCAGCCAACTGCTGGGGTAGCAGATTAGATTGTGGATTTCCTTTCTTGATGCTGGACTATTTAACATAAAAAGAAGGAGAAGTACTTGAAAGAAATGTACAGCTTAAGGTAATTGTTAATGTACTTGTGTATTGCAGAGCTAAACGGGAACAGGAGCTGCAGCATTTAACAAAACAGAAGGAAGATGAGGCTCTAAAGCTGCAAATGCAACTTCAGAGACAGAGGGCCATGAGACTCTTCCATGAACGACAGCTGGCCTTACTGGAAAGAGTCCATGCCAGTATGATTTATATTAAACTGTAGCAGAAGATTAAACTGTCTGGGACTCCTTAGGAACAGTTTCCTCAAATATATGTCCTAATCTTGCATGTCTGTTTGCACTGTAGTCTTACTGTCTCTTCTCATGACCCAGTTATCTGAAAGAGAACATGCTAGTTCCCCCAGGGCTCAGTAACTACTGATCAAGATCTGCTGCTTTCAGAATGGTGCAGGAGAAATGGAGAGCCAGTTTTCTTGTGCTACAAAGCTCCATTGTAGCTACAAGTCTGTGAGACATGGCCCCCACAGCTAGTGGACCTTTAGGCAGGGGGGGTGGTTTAACTGAGAGCACCCAAGCTTGGGCACTATCTAGTTTGAGGATTAAGACTGTAAATTGTTAAGAAATCCTAACCCACAGTCTTGTAACTTGATTTTTGTTACATTTGTAGGTCAGGTAAATAAATACATGGAAGAAATGGAGGAGAAATCAGCATTAACTATCCAGAGATTCTGGCGAGGGTATAGAGCAAGAAGAATTTTTCATCAACAGAAGAAATCTCTTAAGGAGTATAAAGCAGCTGTCATCATTCAGAGAGCAGTGAGTACATATACTTTGTTCTAACAGTGGATAGGACTGAGTGGATTATTTTGATGCCTCAAAAAGCTGTTTATTCTCTTACTGTCAGTGTAGCCATTATTTATTAAAAAATTACTCAGATGATAGTCTAGAGTCACGAGTTGCTTAGAAGGGTTAAACCTTGCCTAGGTTACAAAGCCTAATACAGTCTTGTAACTACAGTATAAGAGCTGTTACTTTGAAACCTAAGGTTGGAATGTCACCACACTACAAATGAGTCAGTAACTTACTAAGAGTGTTGTTACTTACTATTTAGTGTTCGTGCTGACCTTGTGTGTCATCTTTTCAGCATCATAGCTGCATTTAGGCTTTAACAGATGCAGTACTGAAACATTTTCCTTTCACTGATGGATTGCAAACAAAGCCAGAAGACAAACTTCCTGTCTGTGATTGTCATATTCTCATATGTTCTTTACAAAGGCTTGTAAATTCTTGGAAAAACGAAGAAGGAGGAGACCTCTCCCTCCTTGGAAAGAACCCAAGGGACTGACTGATGAGCAGAGACTGGCTTTGCAGCAGAAGGTGGATGACTACATCAAATTGCATCCGGTCTGTTCCTTAGTCATTTCATAATTTGCATTAATGATGCAACATAAAATACTGTAGGGATGAAATATATTCAGAGTCATAAATTCTGATCAAGATAATCCGTGTGAGGTATGTGTGTATTAACCCTGCTTGTTTGACAGCAAGGCACCAGGATATTGGGGATTTTAAGCATTAATCTAATAAAAAGTGTCAAAGCAAACTGTAATTGGAAAATTTATGTACTTGATGATGGATAATTCTGGAGATAGTTGCAGAGGAAGCAAAATTATTAAGTTAACAATTAAGAACAGTGTTTGCTTTCCTTGTTTAGGCATTATTCTGCTCACAGAAGAGTTAAAATAACCAGCTCTTAATGGTAACAAACTGTTACTTTCCTTCAGGCTTCCCAAATGTCGGAAGAAATGAGTAAAGAATTACATATGCGGGCTCAGGAAAAGCTGGCACAGTTCCTGTTGAGGAGCAGGCTGGATCAGAGAGCAGCACAGAGGAGAGAGACATTACTGGCTCAGGTCAACACTGATGTGGAGCTGCTAATGAGTATGTGGCTGCTGCGATCATAGTTTTGATTACCAGTTGGATTAAACCAATTTAGGCAGAAAATTAGAGTGAGCAGGGTAAAGCCTCATTTCAAAACTGAAATATCTTTCTTCCTTTGCCATATGCCTTATCTTGAGATTCAGGTTTTGTTAGAGGTTATCGAAGTGTTGCTGTGGGTTAAGTACACCTGCTTTTCAAGGAGTATCTTGTTCTTCTGCTAGAAGTTTCACTCTGATATGTTCACCAGAAAAGCAATGGCTCTATAAAAGGCATTAAAATGTCTGAAAAGGACATCTTGCACAACCTATTCCTCTACATTTGTTTTGCTTTGTTTTGTTTTCTTGTGTTGTAAGTGAGGTGCTGGTTGAAGCATTGTCAACCCTTCCCGATAAAGAGGGAGATCTTTGAGCTGTGAATTCTAAGTCGTGTTTTCATTTTCTCTGGCCTGGCTTTATGTGAAACAGAATTCACTATTGTGATATTGCAGTTCCAGACAAGTGGCCCGGAGTGAAAGGAGCAAGAGTAGCAAACTGCAGCCAGCAGAGAGCACCCAAGCCGGGCAGAATTCAGCAAGTTACTGAATTCCATTATTTAGTGTGTCACGTGCAGTGTCACTGCAGCTCACTGCTCCCTGAGCAGACAAATCAGCAACACACTCGTACACTGTGCTGGGTCCCCCAGGCAGGGAATTCACAGTGCTGCTGCTCCAGAGCAGTGGAAACACCCTGCTGATGTCACCCTGTGCCAGGAGATCGTCTTAGGTCATACTTACCCAAGAAATCATTTTGGTGGATGCCACCACTGCACCTGAATGATGTAGTCCTGCTTTCCCCCTCCTTTCAACCCCATTATGTATTTATTTTTTCTAATTAGCCTTTATTTGGATCGCTTCTCCAATCAGATTTATAATGCACTCATAACATTAGAATGCTAGCATGGGGAAAAGGGTGATTTAGGACAGTGGGAAGTGGTAGGGTAGTGTTCCTTTTTGTGCTTGAAATACTCATAAAGCCACAAACAAAATACAGAAAACTCTTCTCCTTGTTCTTGCAGATGCTCCAGGGTTAGCGGAGAGCACAGGTAAAGACGTTGGTGTCTTTATGAGTCGATCAGTCCCTGTGGCTACAAAGGCAAGACAATCCCACAACACTATGCTGAAATACTGTCGCTGGCCATGGTGGAAGAAACTTGGAGATGAGTTTATGGAAGATGATGTCGTTCCTGATGATGCCCTAAATACAGAGCTGGAAACTCTCTTCATTGGTGGAAGAAAATCCTTTTAGGTAACAAGCAGAAGAATTCCATGTTCAATCAGATTCATACCTTGAACTGTGCATGCTTTTGTGTGTTTTTAAGAAAGGAAAATGTCTGAAAAAGACTGAAAAATACCAAAGCCTTATTTTAGTGCATTTTACTTATCTTAGTAAGAATACCTTCCTGTACATCAACAGTTGGATCCTACCGATTGTGCTGTTGCAAGTAGAATTGAAATCCTGTAGTTGTAAATGAGGATATTTTGTAATTTGAATCACTTTAAAAGTAAGTTCATAACCTTTGGCTTTTCAGTTCTTATTCACGCTGGGATGCATAAAAAAATCAGGCCATTTTAAAAGCCTGGGCTTTTATAGGAAAACATTTTTATCAGGTGGCTATGAAATAGTTGGGTTCAGAACAAAACAAGACACCAATATGAAATCAAACAAGCACTAGGCAGGCTGGGTGCTTTCTCTGTATTCCTCCCAGGCTACCTGTCCTTGCTTCCACCTTCTGTAAGATCCTTTTTGTTTGAGTTTGTGCAGGAGGAGCTCCTTGTTCATCCATGAAGGCCTCCTGATGTCTTTGTCTGACTTCCTTTTTGTTGGGATGCATTGTTCCTGAGCTTGGAGGAGGTGATCCTTGAATGTTAACCTGCTTTCTTGGGCCCATCTGCCCTCCAGGTCTCTATTCCATGGTACTCTATCAAGCAGGATAGAAGAGGGGTCCCTGAAGAGGGGAGCAGGACCCATAAACTCTGTCAGCTCCTCATCCATCTCCAAACTGAGTTGCATGGACTGCAGTTGGTCTATTCTTTGACAGAGAAGGCAGCAATCCTGCCCCATCTCCACTACTTCTCCTTCCTAAAAGCCTGTATCCTTCCATTCCAACAGTCCCACCCTTCTCTGTAGTGTAAATAAGATCATAGCCCTGTGGGCATTTCTTTCAGATGAAAGGCTCAGAGAATCTTAAAAATTAGATCTTACCTCTTTGCAGAAAAGGAAAAAGTGTGTGGTTTCTGCTGGTTGTATGTGGGCAGCAATATTGGTTCAACATGTTTGTTTTCTATTCCTTCTAGAAGGTTTTGAGTTTTAATTTTAGTGGAGATGAATGGAAAACAAATAAATAGAAATAGTGGGTGGAAGCCCAAGCCCATTGAAATGCAGCTGATACATTGAAATTAATAACTGGACAGCTGCCAGGAGGAAGAGCTGTGCTGTATGTTAATTTTTTAAAAAGAGCTGTGATTTGGATTGTGCTGAATTGGCTTATGATTCCTTTCTTGGAGAGTTAACTGGTGTAACAATCCATTAAGTGTTTGCTAGGGCATTTGCACGTGTCTGTTGAGTTACAGATTGTTCTGCACAGCTCTATTAGTTTTAAACCATGCCTGTAACAGGACAGGTGCCCTACAAGCACTGGAGCAGAGGGTCTGAGGGCAGTCACCAAGTGCTCCAGGGGATGGAAGCTATTCCCCAGTAATCAACAAGCTCTGGCACTGGAATGTCATGGGATGAACTGCAGCAGTTCAGCTGTTCCCTCCTAAATACTTGAGTCCTCTGTGCACATCATCCTCTCTGCCATGCAGCCACTGACCCAAACTATTTTGACAGAGCAGCCTCTGCTGTTATGTTTATTCCTAATCACCCTCATTCTAACAGCTCCTTAGAGCAGGGAGATGGTCACAAAGGGGTTTTGGTGAATGTCTTACCTAAAGAGCTGACCCACCATGGCCAGTGTTAAATGCCAAGTGAATTAGAGAGCTATCTTACCAAAAAGCCATTTATTGTAATCACATCTGCCACTCAGTGCCACTGGAGTGAATAATGAACTCCCCCTTCGGAATATGCAATTTGCTAAATAATGGGGGAGTTTAAGTGAACTGAGAGCCCAGTGGAAGGCGATGTCTTGCTGGAGGAAATAAAATTGCTGGTCCAGCAGCAGGAATTCCTCTGCCCCAACACTGCCCTCAAAAAAATGCCTTGTTTTACTTTGTGCTTGTCACCAGGAGATCACAGTCACCTCCATCTTACAGACCAGGGAAACTGAGGCAAGAGAGCCATGAGAGAAGGTGCCCATGGCCATGTGTATCTGTATAGCCCATCTCTTGTTCCTGTTACTGTCCCAGGCAGAGCAAGCCAGAAAGGAGCCACTATAGCATGCTAGGGCAGAGCTGGGAGATGTTCTTGGGCCAGCTTGGAGCCTGGGCCCAGCAAAAGAGATCTCCAGTCTCCCTTGCTGCCCCCTTTGGCTCACTGTGGTAGGAATTTGGCATAGCTCGACTCATCCTCTTCTCAAGTCCTCCTGTACCATGCAGGACATGTTGCTGGCATTTTATTTCACTGCAGCTCCTTCTGGAATAAAATACTCCTGCCTGAATAATGGGAGCAGGTACAGATAGCTGGACAGAAGCCATTTCCTCCAGCTTGCTACCAGGTGAACAGTTCAGTCTGGGTTATACAATCACACACTTTAAAAAGGACTGTAGGAGAGGCTGTGAGCTGAGATGGGTCCAGTTCTGTTCCCACTTCCCTGTTTGCCACAGGCATGCCCAGAAATCTTGGAGCTGTTACTCGGACACAGACATGCAGCACTGGTGGTCAAGCCAGGTCAGAAAAAGGGTCAGAATTTGCTTGTGTCCAGCAGGTCTGGGCTGTGCCCCTTTGGGTCGTGAGCTGGCCCTCCCCAGCAGGCTGAGGACAGACCCTGGTCACCCAGACAACATGTGGGGGTGCCCTGCACACTGTTGGAGTGACACACCTAGGGGGCACCTGTGACAAGGACAGGGGCAGAGGTGGAGCCTGAGCTGGGAAGGCAGTGTTGCTCAGGTCATTAAATATTGATGCCATCTAAGATGGCCTGTGGGGGCGATTCAGCTGAATTGCAGGTTTCTGTTGCTGTGATAAATTGGACCAATTTGTCATGTGGTTTTGTATCTTCCCTCCCTTAAGTAAAGCCATACAGGAGCATTAGTGCTGCAGCTTCAATAGCAGCAAGCAATCTGGAAACCAAAATCCTCTGGTGGATATGGATAAAATGGAAGGGATGATGACTGTTCTTCTGCCAAAGGTGCCACCAAAGTCATGGAGCTGGAAGGAGGCAGCAAACGGAACAAAACAAACAAACTAAAAATTACTCAGCCCTTTCAGAGACAAAGTAGTGTCCTCTGCTGGCTCCTGAAATTGAGGAAAATTCCTGTTTATGCAGACAGATATTTTTTTTCCCAGCTTTAGCTGTAACTGGACTCTGCAAACAACAGGATGCTCATCTCCAGCAGAGACAGAGGCATGCGCTCCAGACTGTGCTGCCGAGTCCAAGGGCGTCTCCTGGCCTTTCAGGCTGGCTGTAACAGGAGCTCGGAGCTGAGGACAGGAGATAACCCTGATGCTATTTCACTCCTCGCCTCCGAGTCCTCTACTGCTGATTTCCATGGGAGCGGAATCTGGTACAAACATCTGCTCTCCACTGCAGAGCATCACAGATACTGAGTACAGGGAGAAACAAAAGCTTTCTCCAAGTAGCGGAATTGAGGCTGTTTGTAAATTATCCTGCATGGGAAAAGGAGGCAGCTCTTTGCAGGGGGACTGCAAAGACCATCGCAATAGGCCTCCTTGTCGTCCTTCTTCACAGCACAGTAGCACTGGGCATCCTTGTGTACAGTGAAAGACCCTTTAATAAACAGATTGTTGACTACGTGAGTGATATAGGAGCAAGGGGAACTGAAGGACAGGTGCCTCCCATCCCGTCTCCTCTGCCCTCCCTGAAGGCTGGGTTTGCTCTAGGCACATTCTTGGGACAGAATGACAAAGTCTGGCAGGTGAGAACCAAGGTCAGGACACTGCAGCTCTGGCAATTTTTCCCAGTAGTGCTGGAGACCTCCTCTGTGACCTTGAGCACATTCTGTTTCTGTCTTTCCCTCTCAGATGAGGCTTACTGAGGAGGTTTTGTATGTTGCATTTGTAATTTAAGAGCCTTCAGTGGAGGACGCTCTGAGCCCAGTGCCACTAAAATCCCTTTCTACTAAGCTGAAATGGGAGTTTGAGAGGCCTGGAAAGATAAAATATTTGTATAATCAGAAACTGAACACACAGAAAGAACTCAGGGTTGCCATGCTATTTATTTATCTCCATATTCAACTTTTCTCTGCAGAATTTAGTTCTTCTCTAGTTATGTCCTCAGACAGAAGGAATGTTCTTTACCTGTGCTGGATCACTGAATAAAACCTACGCCCACAAGCAGTTCTGATTAGGGAATCTCCTTTCAACATGTCTCACCATTGCCCACCGCCTCGGCTTTATTCTGGGAGCGGCTCCGCCGTGTCCTGCGGGGAGCCCGGGGAGCCCTGCGCGCCGCTCCAAAGGAAAGCTCCTGGATATGGAGAATGAGGCATCCCAAGCACCGAGTAAGAGGAAGCCGAGGGCGTACCCTAGCCCGGCTGGGGAAGGAGGTGCGCAGGGCTGGGAGAGGGGCGGGCGGCCGGAGCCGAGCGCCCTAAAGCCGAGCCT
>VXBX01003755.1:625443-687116 GCA_013400415.1 Scytalopus superciliaris | reverse complement strand
CGGAGCGCCCTGCGGTGTGTCCCGGCCGGGGGGACACGCGGGTCCCCCATCCCTGCCCCATCCCTGCCCCATCCCTGCCCCATCCCTGCCCCATCCCTGCCCCGCGGCCCCGACACCGCTCGGTCCCGGGGCCGAGCCGCGGGCACGGACAGCCCGGCGGGCCGCAGGACACGGCCCTGGGGGCGCCCGGGGCTTCATTGTCCTGTGCCAGGACTGAAACCATGTGCCGGGCACGGTATTAGCCCGCAAGGGCCGGCTCGGCAGCGCCAGGCTCTTGGAATCCGCGGGATCCGAGGGGTAATTTGTTTCCGTGCGATTCACGACGTGATGTGTTTCCCCAGGTTCGTAACAGGTTTTGAAACCTGGGGTGTTAGCAAGGGCATGTGTTCGAATCCACAGAGGTAGAACTTTTCCTCCGTTATTGAAAGCAGAATTCCCTGGAGGGAAATCTATAAAACCCGCTCCTACCATTTTCATTTACACTGCAGCAAAGCAGCGCTGAGTGCATCTACACTTTTGCCTTCTCTCATTTCCTAGTCATTGTGGCACTGAAAAGCATTTTAAACAACTCTGTTTTGTTTGTTGGTATTATAGTAAGGCCTGAGGGTTTGGTAATGGTTTCTTTCACTCTCAAAATGCTTCACAGACATCAGTTAAGACTGGGAGCACTGGTGCAAGTCAGGGAGGTTTTATTGATCCCATTTTACAGATGAAGGAGCAGATCAGAGACATAGAAAGATTTAAGTCAAATCCAGAACCTAAGCCGTCATCTCACAGATCCTCTGTTTAAGGTGCTCTTTTCCACCTCCTGTACCAAAATTCTCTCCTAATTTCAGTGGCTGCTCCAGGAGCTCTTTTGGGGCACTGTCAGGCCACGTATGCTCTGGGATTTTGAACCACTGCTCTTGCATATTGCTGAAAATTATGTGCCTTTAGTGCCATACTGTTGAGAAGAATGGTTTCTGATTCAAACAAGTCTCTTTTCCTTGGTTTGTACTGAGGTAGAATCCAAGAGCTCCATCATGGACGAGGCTGCATTAGGCAAGGCGCTGCGCAGCCAGACAGCAAAGCATGCACAGAGCTGATGAGCCAAATACAGAAACCCTGGGTGTCTGCTGTGATTCCTTTGATAGCCTCCCTCAAAAAGAGATGGTCTCTCATCACTAAGACTCTTTGAAGGGTATATTGTGACTGTAACTCTGAAGACTCCTGATCTTAGCCTGGTTTTGAGTCTGTCCACTTGTTTTTGTGGCCCGGACAGGAGGTGAGCTGGGTCTAAGATCTGGTTCACATCCTTAGGCATTGCTTATGTTGATCTCCTTTAAGGCCTTTAACCCGAGAACCCCAGCTGCAGTCTCAGATTTAAAGCTTGCCCCTGGTCTGTAGAGCACTGCACAAGACAACAACAGTAGCCCCAAAGCATTTATAAAGTTTTAAGCTTCTTAAGCTTCATCTGTGTAAGAAAAACCTACGCAGACTAGGTGATGATGTACAGCCCCCAATAGTCGCAGAGGAAAGGAGCAGATTGAATGCTTTTGTGACTTTTCTGAGTTTAATATCCATTGGGTGCTTGCTGAATCTGATTTAGTAAAAAAAGATATTCTGGAAATCCTGGTTTCTAAATATTTAAGTTTCAAGGAGATCAAGTTCCACTTTTATTACACCCCCTCCAACCAAACTATTAGTCCCCCAACCTCAAACACCTCAGTGCTGCAGGTGCAAGAAGCATTGTTCATTGCTGGCAGGCAAGATGTGGTATCACAGTTGTTTCCTTTCCAGTGTTTCAGAGGACAGTTTTTCAGAGGAGAGACAGCAAGTATAGCTCCAGGGCCTCCACTGCTGGGATCAGCCAATTACTGTCATATCAGATTAGCTCTATGGCACATCAGCACTCATTTATGTTAATACAAATGCAACACGACTGTTCCATAGTATTGATGGAATTGTTGTGTTCACGGCCATATAACATGACTAATTGAAAGAGAGGTTCTGATTACAAAACCATGGGCTTCCAAGGTGATTCATTCTGCAGCTTCTGAATGGTCTGGTTTGGAACCATGAAGAAGAAATGAACTGCCAGAAGACATAATTCAGTTTTTATTTTTACCCTTTCAGCAAGCTCTAGGGAAACGAAACCCTGTATCACAAAAGAAACAGGAAGGACTTAGTGGGTTTTTTCCACCTTGCCATGATCCTGACGCAATACAGCCTGTGCTACTGTAGCTGCTTCTTGGTCCACGAGAAAAGCTTTAACCTGCCTGTGCCACGCAGGAATCCAGCCCTTGAAGCCAGCGTGGAGATTTCCTCAGCTGCCACTGCAGTGCATGAGCACATTCTCCTTGTCCGGAGCAGCTTGGCAGCAGCAGTGGTGGGTGTTTGTGAGATGAGGAGGCATCACATGCAGCGCTCCTTAGCCAGGATTGGAAACTGTCCACAGCTTGATGAGTTTGCCTGCTCCCGTGTCACCTGCTGACATTCAAAGGATACGCCCATTTGTCTCTGGGAATAAAGTAGGCACTCTGGCCAGGGTCTCCTCAAGTTTTGCAGCCCCTGCTTCGTAATTAGCCCAGCCTCAGCGTCCATCTGCCTTGCCGTTCGCAGCGGCCCGAACAGCTGGTTCCTGGCAGCCATTATCGCCTTCCAGCGCAGGAACAGCTTTAGCTCTGAGACTTTGGGAGGATGGGTTCGGCTGGCAGGGTCAGTGATGTTAGGAGAAATAACAAAAGAGGTAGAAAGCTGGTCCATGGGCACAGAGAGAGGGAAGGCAGACTGAGAACATATGTGACAGTGAGGGGAAAACGAAGTTTAGTGTGGGAGGCACTGCAAACTGCAAATCCCGAGACTTCGTGGGAGTCGCAGACGAGGTGGGATGTGGAGGGAGGCAGGGAGCTGTGCAGCTTGTAGGAACAGTGTGAGGGATCTCCTCTGCTGCTGGGGATGGATTGCATTATTGCTGCCAGCCTGTCAGCCCACCGCCAAGGCTTCAGAGCTGTTCAGCCAGCCCGAGCCACTGCACGGGGCCAGGCAGCATTTGTTACTGTCCAAACATCCTACTGCAAATTGCAGCTACAAAGGGTGAGTATTCCGGGAACTGCACAGGAGTGCTGGGGTCAGTAGTCTTGTCCACGGGGCCATCCCTGCTAGGGGAGGGCCCTGGGAAAACGGTGGCACCACAGCAGGCACACCAGCATTGGTTATATGAGGAGGAGCAATTTGCTGCTCAAGGACAGTGGAAAGTCTGTCATTTCAGGAATTGGTTATGGAAGGCTGGGACCCTCAGGCTGAGGTAATAAGAATAGCTGGAGAATTAGACAATTCCCATATTCATGAGCTGACAGACTGCAGTCCCTTTGCCAAGGCCGTGTTAAATACACTGAGGGGCAGAGGAGTTCTCTGGCTTTGCTAACAGCTGCTTCAAGGTGAAGCACAAGGGGAAAATGAGAAAAAAAAATCTCCACTGTCTGCTGATATTCATTTTGCCATGTAACATCTCAGGGCCTGGAACAACTTAGGGTCCTCTCCAGACCTTTTGGAACCTGTGTTTGGGGCAATCTCCTCATGTCCTAGAAATAACCTGATCAGGAATTAAACAGTCCTAAGGATTTCTCTCCAGGAAGTAACTAAAGGTTCTAAAGATTATGAAATTCTTCTCCATCTTCTGTCCTAGATGGCAAGTCAAGGAGCAGCAGTAATTTTTTTCTTATAAAGAAAAAACATGGCTATGTGTTTGAAGCTAGAGAGAGTATCTACGCCCTTGCCGTCTCTGTTGCCGAAATGCTTAAAGATACATGTAAGCAAAAATCCATTTTTCCTTTGGGATATGAAGCTTCAGCAGATGGTAGTGGGAGTTTACAGGCTTGGTTCTTTGTCAGTGCTTGCAGGAGCAGCCTGACACTGCACTAGCTGTGGATGCAGTGCTAGAGCTGCTCCAGTCAGACACTGTGCAGCCCATCTTGTGGCTTCCCTGGCGTCTGGGAGCAGTGCTGGCAGTATCCTGTCAGAAGTAATTTGTTTACCACACAGCAATCTGACTGTTTCTGTAGGCATGTTTAGGAAGCCAGTTAGTGACTGAAAGATGACAGTGGCTTTGACCACAAGCGAGTGATTCACAAAACTCAGAGTACACACAGCTGAATTTTTTATGCAAGATTCTTCCCCCAGGAAAAAGGGAATTAAAGACCCTCAGACACTGAGCAGAGACAGCTCAATTCAGACCTAGCACAGAGTGATATACATTAGTTTCTAGTGTCACAACCCACTGGAGCTGCTGTGACAGATTTTATCTGCTGGCTATATAGTTTATCACAAGGACAACTTACCAACCATTCCCTCTAATCAAGTCCTTGCTTATCTTAAGGATCTTTACATCTTGGGCATCTTGCTGAATAAACTCTGCAAGGAGGCCTGGAGGCAAAGCAGTGGTTTAGAGTTTGGCTGGAGCAGAATTGGCACCAGCCATGGCTGGTACTGGATTGAAGATGAGCCCCCTGGACTAACAGCACATTGATGCCTGGGGATATCAGTGTGCTCTGTGCTGAAATACTCTTGTCACTCATGGTGTGGCTGATCCTTCCATCCTGTTTCTAGGAGTAGACAGAAGCAGCCCCTTTCAAGAGGAGGTCCTTCTTGAAAGAGCCTTGTAAGAGCCAGGTAACTGCTTCTCATAAAGGATCAATACAGTTTCACTGCTAATCTGTGCTGTGGCAGTCTAACCTGAAAAAAAACCTCAGGCCTGAACTGAGACCTCTCAATTACAAGAAGATGAGAGCACTCCCTCAGGAGTCCTGGTTTGCGGTACTTAACTGTTTTGCTCTGATGTGCCCCATTTTTTACCACAGCTGTTGCAACAGCTCTCTTCTCTGTGGACAATCAGGGCTCAGGTTTCCACAACACAAGATAACCTGTGTGTAAGCCCCAGTGCAGCACTTCTCTTCCTAGTTTAAGGGCCAGATACAGTTTGGAAATTGGTGCTTTATGCTTGCAGAAGCCATACCTGCAGTGGGGAGACCTCACAAGTCAGTAGTTCAGCTTCCCTGAAAGCTCTGTATGATTGATAACAAACATCAGGCAAAGTCACAGGAGAAAAGAGAAAGAAAAAGAAGATCTGTTTTTGAAAGAGTAGGCCATGAAAGCCTTTGTGCTGATAAGCAGCCCCTGAGCTGATCAGCGTTTTAAGATTAAGGTGCATAGCTTGCTTGTTTGATCTGCCACTGGAGTCTCCAAACGCCTTCCAGCAGGTATAGTAAGAGTTGACATCTCATTCCTGGCTCTGAGAACCAGGTCTGCTAACTCCAGACCCAGTCCTGCCTTTCAGTGAGGATCTTCTGTCCTTTTTTCCGGGTTCTGTCCTTACCTGGGTGCCATACAGCCACATCCCCAAGGGACACAGTCATTGATGTCTACACAGTGCTGCACTATCTCTGGTCACATGCAGGAAGTAGAGCAATAACTCTGCAACACTTTTAGTTCTGGCTCTCAGCACTCTCCTCATGCTTTTTTTCATCACAGCAGTAGCATGAAGGAAATCCACAAAATGGATCTAACCCAGCTAGAAGAAACTGCAGGCACCAGCATAGCCCACAGCCACATGAGCCATCCCCTCTGTGCTTACAACAGTGCAGTGTGCATTAGTGCATAGCTTGGATTTTTGGGGGATTTTTGGGATGGCTTTTGACCTCCATGGGAGAAGCTCCCTACTCCCTCTGGCCTGTCCAGAGGGATGAGAGTCAGCAACTTTATTTCCTCATTGCATAAGAGCCATGCTTTTACCTGTATCTCACCTCATGTAAAAACTGTGTCAGAGCACAGTCCTTTTTGAATGAAGCAATATTCAGGTCAAAACTACAGTTATGCCTCAAGCTAACACTACAAGAAAGAGTAATCCCTTTGAAGAATGTATAAATATTATACAAATAAATTCAAAGTTGTTGTAATAGGAAAGGCAGACGATATACATACAGACACACATTATATATATGTTAAGTATCACATCATTACAAATTATGTTCCTACGCCACCATAAAGAGATAAATACTTTCTATTCTTAGGATCTCTGGCTTTCTGGACCAGGAGAGATGGTTTGCTATTTTCAGATGGAAATTAGAGAAATTAAGGAGGTTGGCCTTAGGTGCTTATTTAAAAGGTAGATTTCCAGAGGGTCTCTGCTTTCCTTGCTGAATTATTTTGAAAGCTGTGAGCACTTATTTTTGGTGAAATGATGTAGCACATTCTGTGATAATATAGCTGTGAATATGGGGACTGAAGACTTTTAAGAATGAGGGGTTTGTGCTGTTCATTGGTGAATCTGAATGCACTTACAGAGGTGGATATGTGTTAATGGAGTGGTTGAACTTTTGAAAAGCATACGAGGGTAAGGCCAGATCAAGTGAGATGCCCACCTTTCCAGTGAACAGGAGCATGGTATATCTGGAAATACAACTCTTCCACCTGCAGGACCATGGGACATCAATTTGTAAAACAGCATTAACAATCCACTTTGGATTATCTCTGTGAACTACCATAATTACTGTATGGTAAACATGCCCATGTGTAAAAGTCCTCAGCAGCAACGTACGTGTGCAGGCTGGAGTTTGCCACACATGGTATTTAGTAGCTGCATAATCCTGCTGACACTGGCATAGCTTCCATAGGTGGAAGCCACACACAGGGTGTGGTAACAGGAGATAGGTTCATAAAGATGAAGGCTGGACAAGCATGCTGACATCTAATCTTCTGCTACACATAGGCTATAAGACTTCCCTAAGTAGATTTGTTCTATCCAATGCCTCTCTCCTTTCATGGTAGTTTCCAACGTCTGAGCCCTGTGAACCAAACTTTGCATTCCCATTCCCAGTCCCACTGGCTGCCACCATCACTTGCCTCTCTGGGTGCCAGTGTGGTGGCTCTGCCCCCACCTCACACTGATTATGTGGACAGTGTTATGTGTGGTAATGAGGGATGTGCTTCCTGTGCTTCACACGTTCTCCTTCCACTGAATGAGAAGCAGGTGCTGGACTGAGCAGACAGACCCTTGGTTGTGGGGCCTCACAGAGGAACAAGGTACCAAGGTTTGGGCAGCAGATGCTGCCTAAACATGAATTTCTGCTTTATAACACAGCCCCAGCTCATCATTAACACAGGGCTGGAGCAGAGCTGTAATGGAGTATTCATGGCTGTGGCTCTGGGGCAGATGATAGTTGATAGTCCTCCTTCAGTTTCTTCATCAGGAATGTGTGTGTTGATGAGGAGTTTATAGGAAAGCACAGAAAGATGGGCTAAGAGCCTTATCAGGCAATAGGATAGCAGAGGGTGCTCTGTGGCGGGAGAAGGAATTTCTGTAGCAACTGAGAGAGCGTGTAGCTTGGGAGTGGGGAGGAGAGAGGAGTTCACACAAAGGGAGCAGGTTAAGATAGGAAGCAGGGAACAGGAAGGATGGGGTGTCAGCCAGGGCTGATGAATGACAGCTGTGTATTGACTGGGGATGGCCTTGAGTAGGAGCTCCACATACAAATGCCTGGAGCTTTTGAGATTCAGTGCATCAAGCACCAAAGCAGCAGGCTTGCAGCATGACTCCAGATGAGGAAGAAGCTGAATGCCTCGCTCCTGAATAGGCTCCACTCTTACCCTGCCCTATCCCCTCTGCCCATTTTGCCATTCCTGCTGCTGTTTGAAACACAAAGCATCTGGAAAAAGCAATGCCCTTGTACCGTGCCTTTGGCTTCAGGAGAGATCTTCCACTGCTGAATTTGGCCTATGGATTTTAATTGCTCTCCACTGTGATAGTAATGAGAGCCAGTGGAATTGTACTGATTTTATTTCCTTTTAATTTGTTATGATGCTCTGGATGCAGATTAATTTTCCCAGCTCGATACATGTTATTGATTCATCCTGCCTCATGATGTGGTAAATGGCTCAAAGAGGTGGCTGATTTTACTGGAGCTTCTCCTAGTAGCTCTGTACCCCATGCAGTGTCCTCCTCACTTCAGCAGCAGCCAAAATCAGATACCTTTGCTTGCTTCTGAGCAGGTTGTTTACATCCATGTAAATGAGGATAAACTTGAGCCTATGGTACTGCTTCTCTATGTGTAATAGTCCAGGTCTCTGAGCTTCCCTTCTGTTTGATGCACTGAGTGCCAGGACAGCTTTGTGGTCATTTGATGTAGATAAATCTACTTCTGCACCCAGCACACAGGGATGGTCTCACTGAGGGGAACTGTCCTGCAAGGAGAGGAGAGCTGCAGGCAGAAGTGTCTCCCAGCAGCGCTCCTCCAAGCACACATCAGTCCAGGCAGCCTTTCTCAAGGCAGGGGGCAGCCTTTTGCCCCTGTCCCCATGTGCTTGCCGAGCATGGATGGTCAGCACAAGGTGGCTGGGGGGAGAGCAGCAGGAGGAGCAACAGGGAGACTCTTATCTTCACATTCTCCCTCCCAGTGAGGGAACATGACAGCTAAGTTTGTTGTGTGGGGCTACACCCTACTGAGGCATCCTCCTCCACTTTCTTTGGAGAAAGACCCAGCACTCCTTGATGCAGAGTATTTAATGTCTTTTTTTCCCTCTGCTTGTCCACCATTGAAACTGTAATGGGCAGTGCAGTGCTTGCAAGCAGCAGGGGTGTCTTCTGTCCCCCATGGTGTTCCTATCCTACATCATCTTAGATAGGAAAGAACCAAGGAGTAAAACAGAAGTTGGACTCAGCAGCCCTGCATCCTTCTGCGTGCCAGCCTGTTGGCATGGACCATAGCAGGAAGCCTGGTGTTCCAAGACTCATCTTAGAAAGCTTCCTTGTCCTCAACCATGCTCAAAACACTGCTTTGTGGTAACTAAATACTCCAGCTCCACGTGTCCTTACAGCGTGAGACTGCTGTGCCCCTCAGCAAGTCCAGAGGGACACTGACTGCATGCATGAGTGAGCCAAGTGTCACATCATCAGTCCGAGGCCATTGGGTATCCAAGTGCAGTCATTGCACTGCCAGGGAGCAGCCCAGCAGCTCAGTGATTATTATCTGATTGCTGATGATGGTTATCACTGCCTTGGAGGCTTTTCTTGGAGCAGAAACTGAGCCTAGGCCAGAGCAGCTTTGCCTAAAATCAGACTCTGAACAGTCCCTTCAGATGTAAAACTCCACTTCCAAAAAATCCATCAGCTCTGTGGACAATTCTAATACATGGGAACACGTGTACTGACCCTGCAGCACTGGGCAAGCCAAGATAAAGCAGTGAAGAGGTAAATATCAGTTTGTCTTGTCACACAGCTGACTTCAGGACTTAGAAGCCTATATCCAATTAAAGCAGCCAGGCAATTAACATGAGAACAGTTGAGCCTGGTCTCAATCTAGCACATGTCAATGTGGCTGCTGCAGCTGCAAGGAAGTCTCAGATATATCTGGGTGGGTTTGCCTCCCCCCTTTATCTCCATCCTGCAGAAGTTTCATTTCCAAACCTTGCCATGTGTGACTTGTCCGTAGCATTGTGGTGGCAGCAATCTTCTGTCTTCCTTCACCTCTGGAGCTGTGCTGTGCACCTACTGCCAACACCCTGCTCACGCTGGCCCCTGGACAGTGAGGAACTTCTCTAACCAGCTTCCCGAAAGATGCTGGGCAAAAGATTGGGAAAAACCTTCATGAAATATCAGAAAATAGCACTAAATTGGGGCACAGTGAAAAGTCACATACTGGGGAATAGATCCCAAACCTCATCGTCCTAGGGAGCTTCTGACAGACTCTTGCAGACTAAGCCACAGACACCCCTCAGGCATTAGCCCAGTGGTGTCACAGTGTCCTTGTACCTGGCAGCGTTTCTGCAGGATACTTGGCATCCATTTAGGAGGAGCAAAAGCTTTGGGGACCCGGTGATTCACCAGAGAAGGTGCTTATGCTGCCTTAGGCAAAGCAGTACAAATACACTTTTGGCTTAGTTCCACCATATCCTTAGAGAAAATAAAGTGCATTTAACCTTTTTTTTCCTTTCTGCTGAGTAGACGAAGCCAGGTTTCACACTCAGCTGGGCCATCAGCAGCACCGAGTGTGCCTTCAGCACACTACTGAGGGCAGAACGGCCCTTCTTCTCCCTCACATTTACCCCAGGGAAACAAATGTCTCTTCAGGCAACTTACAGACTCTTTTGTGATCCCAGCCCTGCCACACCGGTGTCCTCAAATTGAGGGACAAAATTGAGCAGGCTCAATTACATCCATTTTATATCTTCTAGATTAAAAAAACCCAAACGAACTTAACAGAAATATCTAAGTTGTGCTTCTCTTGATTTACACTATTTGCCTTCCTTTTTATCTGGAATAAGAACTAGGCTGCTTTGTGCCCTTCTCTAACATATTTTCACTGTTTAGGCTGAGAAATGAATTCTGCCCCAGCTGAAACCAGTGAATGTTTGAACAGGCTTCAGCCTCCACCCTTTCCCAAAATGGTTTGCATTGAAGTGGACTTCTGATATCTTACTGAAAAAAATGGGATTGTATCAGTACTGGTAAAACTCTTGCTTCCCTACTTCTCTTACAGTCCCCGCCTCACAGAATCACTTGAAAAGAAACAGCATTTCCTCCAGGATTTGTGGTTTTGGTGGTGTGGTGTTTTGTGGTTGGGGTTTTTTTAAATTATAAAATCCTTTACTCTCAGCTCCCAGCTGGAATTCCCTGAAGCACTCTCACCTGAGTGCCTCTCAGGGATGATGCCTTGCTTACAGACAATACTGTAAATACCAGCTGGTCTCCTGAAGGAACAAAGCAAAGGAAGCCACATAGCAACTGCTGTTGTCTGGCAGGTCAGCAGGAGTTGGCTCCACCACTGTGCCTCTGAAACCAGCTCCCAGAGCGACTGTGTATCATCACTGGTCAGGTGCCCTTCCAGAAGATAACAGATGACTGTTTAAATGAGTTAAAAAAAAGAGAGAGATAAAAGGAGAAGGAGAAGATGATGAAAGTCCAAAAGCAGCTGCAAATATACAACCACACACAGAGTTATGGGTCATGGACTGGTCTTCTGATACCACAGTCCTGTCCTTGCTCATGTTCTTGCATTTCCTTACCGCTTCAGGGGGGAAGGCACCATGTCCCTCCTGGTAGCTGGAGCCATTCCAGCTTGTGCTCAGCCAGTAGCTCAAAGCTGTTTCACTTGAACAGAGGTCTCAGAGTTTAGTTCTTTCCAAGTAATTACACTTCAGTTTCAGGAAACCTTACCCGACTTTTCCTGGTGCTCAGAGACTGCGAGGAGAGTTCTTGCAGATGCTGGAAGGTATTTTTGTTTTCTCCTCTCGCAGATAGCAGAGCTGAAACACAGGAATGGAAGTGTCTTGTCTGGTGAGTTGAGGGACCAGACGTCAGTCTCATATGTTACCAGGTTACAGTCTGTTCACAGCATCTCCCACTCTGCAGCTGTGAGAGTTGCAGTGTTTGCTTCGTTCACACACTCAGGGTGAAAAGTCACAACTTCTGTTTGTGGCTTCTCCAGATGATGTTAACCTATGTCCACAAAAACCTCGGGAGCATAAATCAGTGTCCTGTGATCTCCTGCAGGGAGGCTGTTAACAGACAGCAAGAGGAGAAAGTGCTGCTTCCGTTTCAAGGCAAAGGGAGTTGGCTTTAATTTTTAAAACACTCTCACAAGGGATTGATGAAGAAGTATTTTTGGAGAGGAGAGGAAACTGGCAGTCTTCTGCAGCTATGTCAAATGTCTCATGGTGCCAGTGGTACATCGGAGTACTTCTACCAAAATACTTCAGACACTGAGGCCTGGCTAAAATCATCTGCTCTGGCTGAAGCAGAAATGGCATCTGGAAATAAAATCTGGCTGGAGGAAATCAACAAGGCATCAGGATCTCTGTGTATTCATCAGGATGTTAAGTCAAAGTCTGTCTTGTCCAACTGTCTTAATGATCCAGAGCCACTGTACCATCAGCACCTCACAAATTCCCAGGTGCTTGGTGGGGGACAAAGGAACGCAATGCAAACCAGAGCTGGAGCTGGCAACAGTGCAGGCCTGTGGGGCCAGTCCACATCATCACTGTTTGGAAAGAGAAAGTGATGGACTTCAGGAAGGGTCTTTAGCTCTGGATAGTGGGGAGTGTTGTGACTGCATTAGGAGACCCCCATACCAGCAGATGGGAGGCAGAACCATGTTCATTGCATTTATGTGTTTCCTCTTTATTAACTACAATTTCTCTGACCTCTGCAGGAGAACATACAGGAAAAGGAGTATCAGCCATCTCATTACAGTGATTTTGCTGCTGCTTTTACACATTTATCAAAGGATTTACCATTGACTTCAGCAGAGTTGAAAAAGGGCTCTTATTTCATCAAATGGCACCAGATTAAGTTAGCAGGATTCTGTTCCAGGGCTTCTGACATCCTTCCAAAATCCAGCCCTGACACTGCCCAGGCTGTGGGTAATTTGATTCTGCTGGTGCTGACAAAAGCTCTGAGCAGCAGCAGATTGCACCTTAAGCTCTGCATGCTCAGATGGTAGTGCCTACTTCTTTGCATCTATGTCTGATTTATTTTCATACATAACGATCAGAAGAGCAAGCCAACACCCTCAGACATCCCTAGCTTATGGTAAATACCGAAAACTAAAGCTGATTTCAGTAAGAATTGTGACAAATTGAGCCATTGTGTTCTGCAGAAGTGGATGGCTGAGGCAGAATGCTTCGTGCCCTGGCAAATATCAGTGATGTTAGCAGGCTGGCTTCCATCTCAGAGTCCTTGGTGATTTTCGCAGCTGGATGACTTCAGCAACAAGAATCAGGGCCTCTCTCTTCACATGCAGAAAGCCAGTCTGTAACTAGACAATTTTTGACTTCATCTTATTTAAGGATTTTAGGCACTGTGCAGTGCTAAAGAGGATCTTGCTGAGCTCCTATTACCTCAGCAGCAGCTGATACATAATGAATTATTCAAGACTAGCCAGTTTCTTCATCAATTTTAATAAATCAAGTTTTCCACTATGATCTCAGCAGTGCTCCCAGCTGGGATACGATGAGGTAAGCCCACTATTTCCTGGGGCCTTTTCCATTTGGTCCAGGTTTACATACCTGAGGGCCTTGATAGTGAACAAGAGATTAGTAGCAGAGAGTGCCAATTTCGGGTAGATCCACAGTGGGCAGAAGAGGCAACAGAACTCCCCTGTCTCTCAGGAGGTCACAAAGCTCTGTCTTTACACGGGGAAGATGACTTTGCCTCTACAGAAATGGACTCAGCTGCTATATGCTGACCCCCAGAGCAGAGTGTAACCCTTCAGAGAGGTGGGCTGGACACCACAGCAGATGAGAGGGGCAAGTCCCATCTTTTACACAGACTCAGTCTCATGAAATCGTTCCTATGTGTCTAATATGTCTCCAGAGCAGACAGGTTGTGGTCTTTATGAACCAATCCCATTTAGAAAGCACCTACACGGATCAGTCATCTGTGTAACACACCTGTGTAGCACCTGTTAATGCACATGCACGCAGCATCTCTCAGTACACTGCAGACATCCTGTCCAGGCTGCTGATAAACTTCACAGTGCAGCAGCTCCCACAGTAAACACTGAGCTGGTCTGCTGACTGTTGTGACCCGTCTTTCCCTCAGCTTCTGCTCAAACTCAACAACAGAAAATGCTTTCTAACACTGAAGCACTCGTAGCACTTGCTGTGCATCTCCTGAATAGACAGGAATGCACTTCTCTCTGTTCATTATCAACATCAAAATTGCTCATTCTGCTTTTTGCTTTTGCTCTTCTGGCCAAATAGGAACCAATCTCATAATGGAGCCAAAGGCAAAAAAGTGCTGTATGTCCCCTATAGAATTTCTTTTTATTACATCATGCTGCATTGCATAAAGAAGTGAGAAGGACCTATTTCCTCTCTCTTCACCTCTGTAAATTGCAGGTTGCTCAGGGCAGGGTATTTCTCCAGCCCAGGTCTTGTAGAGGATTTAGCACTTACAGTCCTTATCCCTCCTGTACACAGGGCGTGCAGTTTTTAGTGAAAAAAAGCAGAGCATTCAGCCCAAACCCAGTTTCTACCGTGGCTACTTCCAGCTCTGATTATTCCAGTATTCAGAGAACACAAGGACACGATCAGATATACCACAGCTGCACTTTACAGCACATGAAAGGAAGGCAGAAATCTCTGTAGCTGCTTTTGTTATCATGTATTTTGGGAGAGGGAAGATGAACTGCTGAGGAGGAAAGAGGCTGGACACGAGCAAAGCTAAGAATGAATGGTTTACAGCTATGGTGATAAATTCAGTGCACTCAGGGAGCCCATGAGTGTCTAACCTGCCAGCATCTCCGTGGTGCACACTCTCATGAATGTGCTGCTGCTGAGGCATCCAAGATGAGCAGTTTATCCACAGATCTGGCACCGTGGCTCAGTTTGATCGATAGATGAAAGACAGACCTTGCTAAAGGGAGGTCACAGTTATGGGAGTTTTAGTGATTTGATCTTTGGGGATGGAGCATGAAAGCATGGCACCTAATTGTGAGAAATAAGAGTGTCCTTCTCACAGCGTATTAAACAGCAATATCCATATATCTGTGTTTCAAGAAGAGGGAGGGAAGCTCACACATCCCTGCAACCATTGTAACTGCTGGCTCTTCAAGTCTGCCTCACACAGTCATAGGGCTATTTTCCATGCCCAAGCCATTCCCACTAATCATCGTAGTCCCCATTTCATCTTTGAAATGACACCATGCTGTTTTTAGGGCCTAACATGCTTCAGCTCCATATTGACATCATTAATCCTGAAGCTCTTTAATTCTCCCCGTGTCTTTTCCCCCCTTATCAGTTTTGTGCAATTCTTAGCTTGTCATTTTTATTTACTACTTTCTATTTCCCAGTGTATATACACCTTCATGCTTGCTTTCACTTTCCCAATAAACAAGAATCCTATTTTTTTTCAAACCAATATATTTACTTTCCTCAGTCACAGGATTGTGGCTATTTGACCATTTCAAAAAAATAAAAAAGCTCCCAATTACCATTTTTATTTTCCTACTCAAATTTCCCTTTATTACCTGGCTCGCAGCTGTTTTCAGCTCTCTGAAGCTGACATTTTAGAATCGTAATGATGGATAATTGGTTTGCACTGGGCTGTGTTTGCAGACATCAAATGTAACTGTGTACTGATCATTGGTAACTAAGCAACCAGTTATGTTTTATTTCTGTGATCAATTTCTTGCTATCTGTCAAGATTAAGTCTAACACAGCATGTGCCTAAAAGGGATACAACAGTTTTGGGAGCTAAGAACTCATCATCTAAAAGACTGGGAGTAAGAGCATCGTGAAGCCCCTGACTGCCACCTCTTACAGCCTTCTTCTCTCAGTGGATATGAAAGTTTAATGGTCTTGGAAGTCTTGATGGTTAAGGTAGAAGCACTTAATTGGCTGCCATGTTTTATTCCTGTGATCCAAGCGGTGACAACAGATGCATATTTACCCTTTATCTGCTAAAGCAAATGGTTAACTTTCACAGGCTCTAATTTGGTTTGCTAGCCAGAAGGCCACCTGTGACAGGCTTTGCTGCTGCATCCTGTAAGGTCTCCCAGCAGTGGCTGTTGCGTGGGACCTTTGAAAACTCTTTATTTTTATTATACTCTGTTGTTCCATGTAAACATTTCTTTCTTCTGTTTAACTAAGGAAAGTAGTACAAACCACAGGGGCTTGGAAAAACTGCTTGTCAGGAAGCAAGTAAGGATGACCATCTCTGGGAAGAGAGTCAGGCAGCAGGGCAGGTTGAGATAGGAAGCTTGGGCAAGGGGCACAGTCCCACTGCACCTAAACTGGAAGAGCAGAATGGGCCCTATGGATGTGTCTTCGTTCAGCCAACAGAGAAATCTGTAGCTCCAACACAGCTCTGGTGCCACCCAAGAAGTCAAGCTGAGCTGGTCAGAACCAGCACACACACAGCCTAAACCAAGCAGGGGCCAGGGCAAGGACTTAAACGCAACTCCCAGGCCAGTGGGTGGCAGGAGCAAGGGCAGAGGTTCCAGATGAGGCTGGTCAAGGTAATTAGAGCCTCCCATATTCCTCAGGCTAGGTTTGGATCTGCTCTGCTACTCACATTCTGTTCCAGAGGGATCACTAGTAGACATTTCATATAAAAGAAATCCATTTTAGCTTCATACATAAAAGAAAAAAAAAAACATGGCCCATCTGGAGCAGGTTGTAATAACTTCCATCACTGTCTATCTGCAACAAATGTTGCATGGTGCTTAGAGAGAAATCTTTAGAAGCTCCATCTCCAGATCGGTTTGCAACTTATCCTTCTTGCTGTTGCTGCTTGCTGAAAGGAGCCATATGGATTTTGTACCGAGAGTTGCATAAATGCTAATATGCAAGTATATTTAGAGGTGGCATATGGGCAATAGTAAATGGAACGGAGTGGTTTTTTGGTCCAGATTACACAGGCAAGTTCAGTGAAGCAGATGCTGCAGTGAGTTAGTCAGGAAGCTTCTGAATAACCTGGAGTCCCAAGTTCAGATCTCGATTGGGGTTATTTCTGCACTTGGCCGTGCTGGGTGACTTTGTCAATGGTAGTGATGTTTGCCAGCAGATGCAGAAAATTGTTGCGGTGAGCGGGAGTCAGACACTTACTCATAGAGTTATCGTGAATGCTCCGATTTATTGATTACTCACGTACATTTTATAGTCTTTAGCCAAGAGTACATAACAGCGTGGTGTCAGGTGATTGGATATAGTTTGCAAGTCAAGCAGTTTTAAGACAATTCCATTGGTGGATATAATCAGCTCACACAAACAGCAAGATAGACACAATTAGAATCACGCGGAGTCACATAGACCACAGCAACTAGCAGGCCAGGGAAACTGCAGTGCCTAATGAGGGGATCTTAACACGCGAGTCGCAGTCAGGCCCAATATTTTCTGCCGAGCGTTTAGTCCTTTTATATTGGTTGGTTAGTAAGCTTCGATATGATGGGGTAAACATTGTTAGTCTTCCATGAAACTGGGGGAGTGGGCGGCAACTCAGCAACAGCCACTAACGAAAAGGTGCCTTTGTTGCAGAAGGAATGGTGATCGTGGCACCCAGCTGCGATAGTGCATCTCTTCCAAGTAGTCCTTGCAAGTCGCCTGGCAGTGGCGTGACATAAGGTCGTAGGGTGACTACTTGACCTTCAGGGAGGCAAAGCTGCACAGGATCTTTGCTTTGCAGGGGAAGCTTGCCTCCACCTACTCCATGCACTGAGTCCGTGGCTTGTTGCAGTGGCCATTGCTTGGGCCAGCTTGTTTTGGATATAATGGTGACATTGGCTCCGGTATCGCACATCGCTGTGACAAGGTGGCTGCTGGTTTGATGACGCAGTGTGATGGGCAGCTGAGGTCGCTGGGTCATCTTTTGCACAGGGTTGATTAAGTGATCACCGGTAGAGCCGAATCCCTGCTGACCTCGTTCTTTGATATGCGCTATAGGAGTGGTAGGGTGTCGCTCATATAACACCAGCTGTGCGATTCGCATACCTTTTTCAATAGTCAATGGTGGTTGTAATGCAAATGCGATGACACATATTTGACCAGTGTAATCTGCATCGATTACACCAGGGAGCACTACTAGGCCGTTTAATCCTGTGGAAGATCGCCCAATGAGGAGTGCCCCTACTGTCTTCGTTGGTTCTAGAGGGCCGTGTGTGGTAGTAGGGATCTTTTCTGGAGTGGAAGTCATTAGCGTGATGGTTACTGCTGATTCCAGATCGATCCCCAGGCTGCCTCTTGTTGCTGGGGAATGGAGCTTTGTGCCGATTGCTGACGAGCCATCCCAACTTGTGTCTTGGCGTGGGGAGTCATCGCACTGCTTCGGCTGTTTTTTTGAGATTTTGCAGACGCTTGTAGCATGATTATCTCGTTGGCAATTATCGCACCAAACTGTGGCTGTGCATGTTTTTCGAAAATGACCTTTCCGACCGCAACGATAACAAAGAGCGGAGGCGGGTGGACCAGAGGCAGCTTTCCCGTGGCTAAGTTTTTGCACAGCAGCTGCAACTAAGGACATTGTTGGTTGCATAGCGGCGGCTACTGCTCCTGCAATGTTCTTTGCTTGTTGTCCTTGCTCCGCTCGCAGGGTCAGATCAATCATTTCTGACACGTCAGCTGTTTTTGGCAACGTTGCCAGAATGGCTTTTGCTTTTTGGTTAGCATTTTCAAAGGCGAGCAGCCTGAGCATGTTTCCTTTCATTTCTGGAGCTAGCTGCGATGAGCCTGTAATTGCTGAGTGCAGTCGATCGATGAAATGTGAGTATGGTTCTGTTATACCTTGTTTTACATTGGTAAAGGACGGCGTGCCGGCAGCATCTGGTACAGCTTCATAGGCTCTAATGGCTGTTCTTGCTACTATATCTAGAAGCGGGTATGGATAGTGGACCTGTTCGGCAATTGCAGCATACGGTCCGCTGCCAGTGATCATGTCCGCTCGGAGACCCCCCAACATGTCTCCATCTCCCCTCGGTCGGTTTTCTTCTCCTTTCGCTAGTCGTTCCCACTCGCGGTGCCATATAAGATATGGAGAGGGAGACAAAAGCAGGCGGGCGGGCGAAGCACAGTCTAGGGGGATATTTAGGTCGGCGGTGTATAACCCGTCAATAAGTGCTCGCCCCGTTTCGGATTTGTGTCCATGCTCGGCAATGGTGCTTTTCGCCTGTTGCAGTACTTTCCAATCTTGGCGGACATATTGTATTTGTCCTCCCTGCTCGTCGCGTATTATTGGACGTGCTAACATAGACGGGGTCCATTCGCCTTCTAGGATAGCGTCTTTAACTATTCCAGACCATCGGCGTGGTCTCACCGGTACGGTGCTTCCCTCAGGCGGAGGGACGTTACCCTTAATAATGTCGTGCAGGGTTGGCCGTTGTTTCGGCAGAGGGTCATCAGAGTTACTACTTCCCCCTTGCAATACACATATTGCCGCACGCAGTGTTGGCTGACTTTTTTCACTTAATTTTGCCCCAATTTTTGACAGCTCTGCTGCTACGTCATCTAGCGAGCTGATCTTTTCATCGTCCTCAGGGAGGGGTACGGCCTCTGGGGATGGGTGACATTTTTCTCCTCCTTGGCTCGGAGCCACTTGGGAGATGGCTGCTTGGGGATTATCATTCTGGGGTGGGGCAGACGGAAGGGGCTCTGGCGATGGCGGTGTGGCATCTGGCCGAGGTGGCATAAGGATTGGAGCTGCAGATGTTTGAGCTGCAGGTGTTGTTAAAGAGATAAGGTCGGCTACAGAGTTACACGGTCGTGCAGGACTAACTTTTATAGGCAGTGGCCACTCGACCTGCGTGGGCCAGCCGAGGCAGGAACGCTTCGGCTGCTGATCAACAGGTGGCTTCTCTGTGGGCTGGAGAGCCTGAATCGCTGCCGCAGCTATTTTGGATTCAGCTTTCATGTCTTGCAAAACGTTAGTGATTGTTCGCCACAGGGGACATAAGTCTTTAAAGTCTTTATCATCGCTCGAGATCGTTAGGTCCCACATCTTATCGCCTACTGACCGCCACTCTTCCCAGGTAAACAGGGTAGGAGGGGTAGGGAAAAAGCCCTGCTTTTTAGCCCAGGCTATCAGCTTCTGTAAGAGCTTCTCGGTAACGGCTTCCCCTCTCTTAGAGAGAATAGCTAGTAATAGCCCTTCCGCTGCAGCGAATTCCGCCTGCATCCTGCTTTCGATCCTTTGCCGCGCGGCTCGAATAACCTCACTCGCAAAAAAGAGCCCAGTCTTACCTCAAAGAGGAAAGAGCGAGGGGCTCCGTGCTTCAACGCTTCTTTGGTCTCTAGCACGATTTCGTAGGGGATTCCATGCTTCAACGCCTCTCTGCGTATCTAGCACATCTTCAAGGGGTCTTCATGGGGGCCCCTGTTCAGGCGCCAAAATGTTGTGGTGAGCGGGAGTCAGACACTTACTCATAGAGTTATCATGAATGCTCCGATTTATTGATTACTCACGTACATTTTATAGTCTTTAGCCAAGAGTACATAACAGCGTGGTGTCAGGTGATTGGATATAGTTTGCAAGTCAAGCAGTTTTAAGACAATTCCATTGGTGGATATAATCAGCTCACACAAACAGCAAGATAGACACAATTAGAATCACGCAGAGTCACATAGACCACAGCAACTAACAGATGTAGGCACTTCTACAAAAAACCTTGTTACCACATTCTACGAAACTGCCTACATCTGCCAGTTGCAGATCCTGTTCTTACATCCTGTTGACAACTTTATCAGTCAGCTTCCTCATAAATGTTGCCTACTTTGTCATAAACATTTGTCAAGAGACCTTGTTGTGATCTTAACCCTGGCTCCAGCAGTTCCAGTACTTTTCCATGCCCATTATCTGAGAGAAATTCCTCTACAGAAAATCCCGAAGACTTCAGATGTTGTAAAAAATCTCCACCACGTACAGCCTGGGTGGCATTGTAGACCAGTACAGTAGGCACAAAGATACATGTCAGAGTTCTTTGTTAAATAGAAATTGAGAAATTATTTAGCAAAATATATCTAAATCTTTCTAAAAATTTAGAAAAGTGTTGTAGTCTAGTAGCTGACAGTACAGCCTGCTGAGGCAACAGGTATTTGAGCTGGATCTAAAAGCTCTGGACTGAGTCCCATCTGGCATCAGGCAAGCTGATATGTGCACAGTAACTGGCTGGCTTAAGAAATTTCCTTCTTTACTCTTTTCTGTTTTTCAGTGCTTGGGAAATTTACTCATAGACCCTGAAGCAAAAAAAAAAAGTTCAAGTTGAGCAGAGATGGAAATTTTTCATGAAAGTGTAGATAAAGCATCCCCTTTGATGATAAAACCACAATTTTATCTGCTCTGATTAAAAGGTTAATTAGATTTAGAGCATTTCTGCACGAAGGGAAAATGACAGCATCCTGACAGATCTGTACAACTCGCTTAGAGTTTGGCTTACAGCTAATCCCCTGTGGTCACTGCAGTCCCCACTCCTGTCACAGCCTGGTGCCTCTTTTACAGCTTCACCTGCAAAATTAAACAGCAGCCAAAAAGCATTTGGCCACTGGCCCTGCCAGCTGATGAGTCCCTTCTAAAGCCTGTTCACTGCATCGTGTGCATTTCTTGTTGCATGGGGAAGTAGTTGGCTTTGAATGTCACCCAGTCCTACAGAGGCAAGTGGGAAGATGGATTGTGTTGGCAGCAATCCATCCATCTGTTCATCTGCCAACACTAATGTTTAGCTTTTCAGGCTCCCAGTTGTCTTAAATAATGCTGACCTACAGGATCTGGAGTGGGAAAGGTCACATAGCTCATTTAGTCTTCCATTTCTTAAGTGGTAATTAAACTTTCTGAGGTGTTATAGCTACATGCAGGAATTGGTGATGGACAGTACCTATGAGGTTGAGATTAAATCCTTGTCTGAGATGCTGTGTTGGCTACAACATCCCCACCGTATCTTCTCAGATTATTCCTTTAAAAATGTGTTTACAAAGGATTCGTATCTGTTTCCCAAAAGGGATTGGGTGCCTGCATGGACAATATTCCCTCTCTTTTGATTGATATTATGAAGTTGTATCTACAGAGTGGTTTTGTCTCTCCTTGTTGTGGAATGTTTGTCTTTGGGTAGGCTGGGTGCTTTGTGACAACCACAAAAGCTGCACACTTTTGGTGCTGTGCAGGAGCCAACTTAGAAGAAGAAGTGGTTGGTTGCCAGCAGCTCTGCTGTGATGCTCTTAGTTCAGCTTTTAGCACAGCTTTGGAAAAATAAATGTGCATGCAATGGCTCTCTTTAGCTACCATAATCTGTGCCTTAATTTTTCTCAGTTACAAAACCCCCAAAGATTAACAAGAATGTAGTGACTTTCATGAAACATTTGGAATGTTTTGCAAAATGGCATGGAAGTAATGGTACCCAAGACTGCAAGGGAATTATATATCCCAGAGCTGGTGGGGAGCTACCAGCTTCAGACCCCGCAGCAACGCAGTGGCATAGGAAGGGACATGGAGTGTCTTGTGACTCTGGATCCAGGGTGGGCCTTCATCACGCTTAATGTCATGTGATGTAGCTAATATCCAAGATCAGCAGCATATGGAGAAGGGATCTAACTTACCCTCCTTCTCCCTCACTTAGAAAGAGTTGCAGAACCTCCTAATTTTCTTCACAATGTGCAGTGGCTGATTTGCACTGCAAGGTGATGCCGCTTGCACAGAACATCCAGTACATTTGGGCAAACAAACCCTTTTTCTTACAGCTGGCTCTAAACAAAGGGGCATGTCCTGCCTCCTCCTCAAACACCTTTTACTCTAGTTGGCATCTGGTGGAGAACCAAAAAGATAGAGTCCCTTGGCAATATTGATAAGTTACAATATATGGATATGGTTAGGAACATCCCAAGAGCATACGTGTTGGTATTAACCAGTCTTAGAATTTGCTTCTTAATGGTGGCTTTAAAAACAGCTCCAGTAAACCATGTATGACATGATGTGTCTAGGGGACACTTGTGTGTGGTGAGAAACCCTGTGGATCTCTATTGCCTCCAGTCTGATCTCTCCAAATTCTGTCNTGGTGCCTCTTTTACAGCTTCACCTGCAAAATTAAACAGCAGCCAAAAAGCATTTGGCCACTGGCCCTGCCAGCTGATGAGTCCCTTCTAAAGCCTGTTCACTGCATCGTGTGCATTTCTTGTTGCATGGGGAAGTAGTTGGCTTTGAATGTCACCCAGTCCTACAGAGGCAAGTGGGAAGATGGATTGTGTTGGCAGCAATCCATCCATCTGTTCATCTGCCAACACTAATGTTTAGCTTTTCAGGCTCCCAGTTGTCTTAAATAATGCTGACCTACAGGATCTGGAGTGGGAAAGGTCACATAGCTCATTTAGTCTTCCATTTCTTAAGTGGTAATTAAACTTTCTGAGGTGTTATAGCTACATGCAGGAATTGGTGATGGACAGTACCTATGAGGTTGAGATTAAATCCTTGTCTGAGATGCTGTGTTGGCTACAACATCCCCACCGTATCTTCTCAGATTATTCCTTTAAAAATGTGTTTACAAAGGATTCGTATCTGTTTCCCAAAAGGGATTGGGTGCCTGCATGGACAATATTCCCTCTCTTTTGATTGATATTATGAAGTTGTATCTACAGAGTGGTTTTGTCTCTCCTTGTTGTGGAATGTTTGTCTTTGGGTAGGCTGGGTGCTTTGTGACAACCACAAAAGCTGCACACTTTTGGTGCTGTGCAGGAGCCAACTTAGAAGAAGAAGTGGTTGGTTGCCAGCAGCTCTGCTGTGATGCTCTTAGTTCAGCTTTTAGCACAGCTTTGGAAAAATAAATGTGCATGCAATGGCTCTCTTTAGCTACCATAATCTGTGCCTTAATTTTTCTCAGTTACAAAACCCCCAAAGATTAACAAGAATGTAGTGACTTTCATGAAACATTTGGAATGTTTTGCAAAATGGCATGGAAGTAATGGTACCCAAGACTGCAAGGGAATTATATATCCCAGAGCTGGTGGGGAGCTACCAGCTTCAGACCCCGCAGCAACGCAGTGGCATAGGAAGGGACATGGAGTGTCTTGTGACTCTGGATCCAGGGTGGGCCTTCATCACGCTTAATGTCATGTGATGTAGCTAATATCCAAGATCAGCAGCATATGGAGAAGGGATCTGACTTACCCTCCTTCTCCCTCACTTAGAAAGAGTTGCAGAACCTCCTAATTTTCTTCACAATGCTACATGTGCAGTGGCTGATTTGCACTGCAAGATGATGCCGCTTGCACAAAACATCCAGTACATTTGGGCAAATAAACCCTTTTTCTTACAGCTGGCTCTAAACAAAGGGGCATGTCCTGCCTCCTCCTCAAACACCTTTCACTCTAGTTGGCATCTGGTGGAGAACCAAAAAGATAGAGTCCCTTGGCAATATTGATAAGTTACAATATATGGATATGGTTAGGAACATCCCAAGAGCATACGTGTTGGTATTAACCAGTCTTAGAATTTGCTTCTTAATGGTGGCTTTAAAAACAGCTCCAGTAAACCATGTATGACATGATGTGTCTAGGGGACACTTGTGTGTGGTGAGAAACCCTGTGGATCTCTATTGCCTCCAGTCTGATCTCTCCAAATTCTGTTCCTGTGGGGTCACCGGGGAGTTAAATGCCCAGCTGGTGTCAAAGACAGCCCAGAGAGATTCTCCTATCTTCAGTGCATCTGATGTGGTTTTGTCTTGATACAGTGATCTGGGAAACCTTTGGTGACCAGCTGGTTAGGACAAATCACACTTGGAAAGTTGCCCTCTGGAAGGTGCACTCCTCCCATTGTGCTGGGATTTGTGCCTAAAAAGGCATTTACCCTGGTGTCTCCCAAGTGGAGGAACCTAGAGCTCCAGCCCAGTCCAAATGCCATTTCTGCTCAGCCCTGAGCTGCTGTGGGCAGTTCACTGCCTGTCATGTCTCTGCAGTCACAGAGTTGTTAGCAGAAAAATAATAGCTGCAAACACAGCACAGCAGCAGTTCCCCACAGGCAGAGATCCTCTTTCAAGAAGCTTGTACATCCCTATCACCTTCTCTGTCTCCCAGAGCAATAACCCAGGTCCTGCCCTTGTCTGGCCCTCGCTGTCTGTGGTGGTACCTGCTTTCTTCCACCCACAGCACTCACAGCTCCCCCATGCCCTCACTCCTGGGGGAAAGGCAGGGCACGGCTGGGTCTGTGCTCTCCACCCTGGCCAGCAGCAGGTCAAGCAGAGCAGTTAGACAGGCTAATTGCAAGTCACGATATTTCCTACAGGGAAGACATCAACTGGAGTCTTCTCCAGCCATTGGTGTTCCTAAACCTCCTAATACAGACAGACAGGCAAGAGGAGATAGAAAAAAAAGCCCCAATAATTTCCATAGCTAATTGAAATGGAGGGGAAGGGAAGAGGTGCAAATCCAACTTGAAAGAACAGCCTTTGCCTCTGATAGTCAACAGGGAAATTTACTGGAGCATTCAAAAATATGAAGCACAAGCAAATAAATGATGCTGACGTCTGATCAAAGGGTTGCTGTACGAGAGAGAGCCTCTGTCAGTGCTGGTCCGGCCTCCCTGTGCCTAGGAACCTTGCCCAATGAATTTGATGAAACGGCTACACGTAACGTAAAGAAACTAACTGAATTTTTCTCTTGGGATCTGTTCCTGATGTAAAGTGCTTTCAGACTCTGTAGTCCATTAGAACTACATTTATCAAAAGATGCAAAAGAGAGGGGCAGGGTAATTTTGTTTTCGGTTCCTGAGTGACGTGGAGGCAGAGGATCTGAACACACAAACAGGTGGAAAAGCTGACACATAGGTTGGATCTGATCTACACTGGGGTATTTACTGCCTGTGTAATGGTAGTGCTGTAGATACTGCTCTCTTGTGGATACATTTCTTCTGCAATGAGTGTTCCAAGCCAATAAAATCTTTCTGGATTAAGAGTGCCCATCATGCCTGGAGCAGTACCACTTTTTGGAATAAAAGGATCTCTGCCAAGTTTGCATGTATGTAAGGCAAATCCTAGACATAAAACACAGCAGAAAAGAGTCTTTGCTAGGACAAAAAGCATACTCGAAAATTTGCTAATAATACTAAAATCTCCCCCCAGATAAGGCATCTTGCACTTTGTGCACCCCTTGGTGAGCTTAGATAAAAAATGTGCAGAGGAAGAGAAAGGGGCTTTATCACTTCTTCCTTAATGTGTCACCAACCTGAATTAGGAATGTTTTTTCTAGAGAAAGCAAGGTCAAAGAGAGGACTGGTGTTTTAGGAAGATAGTTCCTGTGCCCGAAATCCCAAGAACACTTGTGCAAAGTGAAGGGGCCCAAATGTGAGTGGTGTGCAGCCTGTCCTTGGCAGCGGTCACTCGGCTGGGATGAAGGGTGAAAGATTACTCTAAACTGCACATTGCAGAGTAGGAAGCCGTGAGGGAAGAGCACACAGCACTGAGCCTTGGAGAAATAGAGCAAAAAGACGGTGCAACAGAGGCTTTTCCACGCTTGAAACAGCTCTGGAGAGGCAGGGGGTTCCCAGTGGCTATCGTGGCAGCTGAATGAAATTGTCACTTGCGATAAGGCATCATGAGAGCCGGGGAAAATCCTGGCTCTGCGCCCACTGGCACAGGTCCAAGTGATTTCACTGGAGCCAAGATTTTTACTCTGTATGTGAAATGAATTGCCAGGGTGAGTGAAGCTGCAAAAATAACGTGTGGTAATGAAATCCACTTGCAGCAGTGCATCTCTGCACCAGAGCCCTGCTGCGAGCAGCAGCGTTTGCACGGGCTCTGGAGAACACCGTGTTGCTCTTGTAAGAGGCTGGAGGAGTCAGGAAGTGTGAAGTGCCACTGAATTTGTCAAGGATGCCACATAAATGGCCTTTTGTAGGCGACCTCACATTTTCCTGGGGGATTTTTTGACCCATTTTTTTTTTCTTCTTTTTTCTTTTTTTTTTCCTTTCTGCTAGCTTTCCCAGGATTCCCACAAACGCCAGGGACTATCCATCAATATCACCATAGCAACAAGAAGTCATTAATGGTATCGTGCCTATTGACAGGATCTACAGGGTGCTGAGCTGGGTGGTGAGCCATTGCCTTCAGCTTCAGTGCGAAAGGCGTGAGCTCAGGATCTCTGTAGGATCAGAGATCTTTCATTCTCCATCCCCTCCATCTCCCCAGAGCAGTTTTCCATTGTGCAGTGGCAATAAGGGACATATTTCTTCTCTTAGCAAGTTATATGCAGTGTGTGCTTAGGGAACTGCTGCCAGGAAAAGATGGGGCTGGATTTGCTGCACAAGTAAGGATAGATGTGTCTCTCTTGGGTTTGTTTGCACGGGGCTGTGGCTCTGAGAGACACTTTACATTGCAAATAAGCAACTTACCCTGCAAACCTCCAGGGAGTTCCGAGCAAAGCAGGAGGCTCAGGGGCCAGGAAAGGGGAATGGCAGGCTAAACTGTGAGGGGAGATAAAAGACATGTCATATAATTCTGCTAAATGGTGAAGGAAGGGAAATTCTCAGCGGGTGTAAATTAGCATTGACAAGCAATACTGATTTACACCCAGCTCATGGTCTGGCCCAGAGTTTAATCAGCTGAAAAGTATCAGCATCTGAAAGGGAAGGTGTTGTTTAGAGAGGCCTGTGGGAGGAGTTGGAAATCTGCAAAAAAGAAGAAAATAAATTCTCCTCGGTAGGTAGGGAAGAGCTTGTGGTGTTCCCTGGGACTGATGCAGAGGCAGAGCCTGGCCAGCTGCACCAGGTGCCTGTCAGGACTCCCACTTACTGCCAGCAGGCAGCATGCTGTGCTGGACCTTTTGAGGGCACATCCCTCAGCTGGCACAGCTGGCAGGCACAGTTCTCCCAGGCTTTCTGCAGAAGCATTGCTAAGTACCCCCACGCTCAGAGGAATGAGAGGTGTGACTGCCAGTGGCCATCCATGCCTGGCCAGGGCTGCTGATGCTACTGTCACCCACACTTCCTCACCAAAGTGCCTGGCAGCTTTGGGATGTGACCAAACAAGGCATAGAATGAAATCATCCATCTCCCTCACCCTCCTGAAAACCTCCTTCCTCCTCCAGGGCCTCTTTCTCATCCCACAGATGTGTTGTGCTTTGCTGGCATGGAAGAACTCTGCTCATCCACCTACCATCGGCTTTGGGGAATGCTGGAGTGGGTTCCAGTGCACAGTTAATAAGCTGAGATCAACAGAATTAGGTTGGGGCATTTTTTCCCCACTAATGAGATGAGAGCTCATAAGGGTTCGTATTGCCTTGTTGGAAAGACCAATGCAATAAGCCACTAGTGCACTCAAAGTTTGGAGCTTCTGGCTATGCTGCAAAATAATGTCTTCTTGATAGAAGGAAGGAAGCAGAAACGTTTGATGTACAGCCTATTCTTAAAATTAAGGTGTGATTTCTTTCCTATGCATTTTGAGGATTAGTCTGAGACTCTTGGGGCAATCTTAGAACAAGGAATTAGGAATACCTTCAGCAACCCTGAGGGATCCAGCTGTGTAGGACTGGTTTTCTGTTGTCTTCCTGGGGCTGGTGGAAGCAATGTAACAGGACATGGGAAATGCTGTGTTTCTGTGTTCTCTGTTGGTCATGCATTGCTAGTTCTGCCAGGAGTATTTCCACCCTGAAAAAAATCCAGCATCGTGACTCAGACCCTCCACATCACGAGATTAAATAATGAGTTAAATGATGATGTTAAAAAAAAAAAAAACAAACATGATTTGTTTTTTCCCATTAAGTGTGACTTGGCTTTTTACCTGAACATCAGCTATCTCAAGGCTGAGGTTGGCTCTGCTTGGTTATAACCCTGTGGGCTCTGTCTCCAGCTCTGAGAGGTGTTACAGGCAAGGGCAGGATCTATCCATCAGATGTCCTCTGCAGGTTCACAGGTGCCATGGCTGTCCCACGAGAGGACTTCATTGCAAGTGGGACTTTCTTCCTCCTGAGAAGGAATCATTCAAAGCAGCTTTGTAGTCAATCAGGGTGTTGAAAAAAGCTTAGCAGATGGTGGGTGCTGCCATCTCCTGAGGTGTTTCACATCTGATGATGCCAAGCAAGTCCAGCTGAGGCACTTGATGGGGGTGTCACATTCGTGTCTTCAGGAGGATTTGTTACAGAACCACCATACTCAGCCTTCCTCAGCTGCAAGATGAATGCTAATCCTCTCAAGCTTCAATCCCTCTGCTGCATTGTCAGCAGGACTGTTGCTGTCCAAGAGATTGAGTGGTGCATTGGTGAAAAAAAAGCGGGTACCCGCTCCCAAAACAAGGAGTCAAGAGGGAACCTTGAAAGCAGGGAACCTTGAAAGTATACTACCTGAAATCTGTGTGCCCTTGGAGGCAGGCTGAAAGCATCATGTCATCACAGCCTTTCTGAAGGAGGAACACAAGGAGAAAACCATGCTGTGACACAAGAAGGAGAAGCTGTTCAGGCTAAGAGAGCAGCCAGAAAAATTCATCAAAGGCCCTGCTGCCAAGTGCACAGGTGTGTGCAGCATTACAGCTTCTCAGGTGAAACCTTTCATGTCAATAAACCGTAGCTCCCAAACACCTTAAAAATCCCACAGAAAGGGAGCCAGGAACACTTAAGGCCTTAAGTGAGCCCATAACATTTCGTGAATAGCTTTTCCACTGTCATGGGACTATTTTGGAGCCAATCTGACCAAAATAGAAGTTCACACGAAGTTATGGTGATTCCTACACTCTCCCTTGTGGAACTGTGTGTACCATACCAGGATGTTCCTATGGTGACCAACAGATACTGTGGCCTGATCCCTCTCTGGCACATCTGGCTGTCACGTGTACATTTGGGCTGCTCTGAGCAGCCAGCCCTGACCCTGGCCAAGGCCAGTTGTTTTTCTGGAGGCAGTGGTGATGGTGGTGAAGCTGCAGAATGACATGTATTGGGCAGCAGCCACAGATGGGCTGTGTTAGCTCGTGTTCAGTGCAGTGGGATGGAGGAACAGTTGGGGAAGTAGGAAAAAATCCCAAGAAGAATGAGGAGAAGAGACATGAAAGGAGGAAAATGATTAGACAGTATCATGTGACAAAGCAAGCAGCTCTAACACAGCAGAGTTTAATGCCATTGCCTGTGCTCTCAACAACCCCTTGATCCTGGGACACACTGGCTCTTCAGAGGTTCTCCATGCCACGCTGTCTCTGACATGTCAGGGACTATAAATACAGTGAGCAGACTATAGAGGTTATTGTTTTCTCTTTATTACCTGGTCTTGAAATTGATATGGCAATTGTTCCTCTTGTTAGCAATCCTGATTTGTGCCATGGAGCAGACAATGAAAGTGGTGATGATACTGTAAACTCAGCTGTTTACCCTAGGAGGGAAAGGAAACCCAGGGAATTGTACTGGTTTAGAGAATACTGTGGCTATACCTCTCCTGCTGTAATTAACAGACACTGTATAAGCCCTGTTCCTGTTTCAGCTGCTAAAACAAGCAAATAAAACTCCAAACCTCCAAGAAATATGACTGCAGTCACCTTATCATCCTGCTGCATCAACCAGTTTCTACAGTACAGCTTGGGTTAAGAGAACAGCTAAAAAAGCAACTACAGCCAAGGCACCTTTATTTTTCTTGTTAACCTTTAACTTGAAAAAATAAATGTATCTGGCATTCTTTCCCTTGAGACTGCTGGTGTTCTGCTAAGCAGCTGAAGTGATGTGCATGACATGGCAGCAGACAGATCATGCTGTGTCCGTGAGGTTTGCTGTATCAGATAGCAAAAAACTCACAGCAGTATTGTAGCTTGCTAAAATCCTTTGTACAGTTCTTTGAAATGTGCTATTTGCATCCCTCTGGCTGGTTAGATCTCTGAAATAAAAGGGAGATTGTACTCCAGAATAAGCCAACCTCTGTTCAGTGGTGCAATTTGCAAAACCTAATGCAGAGAAGTTAGAATAAAACCTGAAGGTTAGTTTAATCTCGTATTTCAAGATGGAGTATAAGGTATCTTCAGTTCCTCCCTTCCCCTCGAAGCAGGAGTTTGGTGTGATGGCTGTGACTCAGATATTAATTTGCTTGTGACTGAGATGATGCAAAAGTAGAAAATGTACCAGTCTCACTTGATGCCTCTGATTACAGCAGGAGAAGCCAGACAATAGCAAGCTGCTCTCCACCATTTCATGGAACAAATGTCCTTCTTTGGTAAGCCTATTGAGCAAATCTTGCTGCAGTACAAACCTACTCAGCCCTGCCAGATTTGGTGGCCTCTTTTCCTGAGGCCCTGTGAAGCTCTGTGCTCCCCTGTCCTGATGTCCCTGGGGTCCTGAAACATTACTGGTCTTCTCCACAGTGCTTTTCATCAGCAGTGAGCTACTTATCCTTTGCCTGCCTGCTTCATCCTCCTGACACTCTGTCTGGTGCTTTGCTGGGAAGGTCAGCCAGGCAGAACGGTTCTGATGTGTTTGGGAAGGAATAATTTATCCTTCAAGCTTTAATCCTTGAGAAATAAGTTCTTGGGGGGGGATTTTGCAGGAAAATTGAGGTTAGTGGCAAGTCTCCAAGCAGGCACTTATCAGAGTAGTGGAGAAGTTGATTAAACAGAATCACATGGCAGAAAATAAGCTGAGCACACATTGCCTTTAGTCTTGTGCTCACTTAAGGCATGAGGCTCGTAACCACCAGGAGCTTTTCAGTCCCTGAGCCAGAGAACAGGCAAATGTTGCACAGACAATGTGATTGAGGAGCAATGATGTGCCACAGTGGCAGCCAACACTAAGCTCTGTTTTGCTATTTGGGCTGGAATAAGGCAGCATTGTCCTGGAGGATTGCTTAGCTAGAATAAAGCCTGAGCTTTGGACAAGTGTGAACAGGACTGCCTGGAAGTACCCATGTGGGTAAATGAAGGGCTGTAGCCTCAACCCACAGTGCTCACACACACCACGGAGCAACAAAGAACTGGCAGCTCACTGCTTGGTCTCACGGGGAGACAGCAAAGGATGCATTAGGACTGTTGTGTGCCTTTAGGAGGGAGTGAATTAGAACCCAGGGCTGGGTCACCATGTGAGAGATCAGTGTTTATTCTCACCATTCCCTCACACTTCTGTGACATTTGCTGGTTTCTGTTCCTGGGATCACCTGCTGTAGCTATAGACTGTAGTTACAGCTCTGAGGTGGTGGGAGCACAAACCCCCTCGTGTTGCTGTAGTTCCCAATGTTTCTTTGTTGGTGACCACGTAAGCTAAATACTCTGTATGTACAGTGGGCCTGCAAGTATGTGTTGAAAGGTCATCTTTAGGGTATCAACCATCAGCATATTAACTCTTTTTTTTTTTTTCTGCCTCCATCTGGTGCTCTCCTCCAGCAGACTGCCTAGAACATGCATGTGGCCTTGTTACTTGAGAGCTGAGTGTGCAGACACGTACTTTGTATTATGGGGGTGTCAAAGGCCTGACAAACACGGGATCTGAGCTGAAACTGTGACACTGTTGCTTGTGTGCCATGAGGAATGGAGCACAAGAACAGGGAAAAGAGGGGGGAACAGTGCTTCCTGGTTACAGGCCAGGCACAAATTCCCTGGTGTTTTAGAGAGACCACTGCTTTTTGCCTGCTTGAAGCATCCCTGTCCAGTGGGAAGCAGGCTGTGCCTCAGCACAGCCAGGCCCCCTTCACAGGTCACGGCTCAGGCAGCAGCTGGCCAGGGTGCTCAGCGAAATTAAGCTTAGCTACCTGATGTGCTGTGCACAGCCCTCAGGGTAGTGATGTGGGGGAATGGGAAAGTTCAGAAGAGCTCAGTAGGAAAGAGGTGGTCCTTCCAAGAATGGGGTGATGGGGAAGAAAGGTGCTGCTGCCCTGCTGGCTCATAGGAGATCTCCACAGCTGTGCTGCAGGCATGAGGTGAAACAGAAATCCCTGATTTCTGAGGTTCCCTCTTACTCCATCCAGGGCACCAGACCCCCTTACACACCCATCTGTGCATTGGCTATATCCATGTGCACCTTTGCTCTGAGGTCTCCTGGAAGTATCAAAGGGATTTTCCATGTCTAAAGTGTTCTCTTAGACAAAAAAAATCACTTTTTAGAGAAAGAAAACTCAGGTCTGATGGGCGACAAATATTAAAATAAACTACTTGGAAACAAAATTCCCATCTTCCTCCACTTAATCCAGTAAATTTTGGTGCCTACCTGTGTGTCAGCAAACTCTGCACAGCCTCCTCTGAAAAGTCTCTGTCTCCTACTGTCTCAGCTCTGTTCTCTGTCTTCTCTGGCTCCTCCACTCTGCAAACCTGGCTCTGGCTCCCGCTCTCTGTCCCTCACTCTGCCTGCCCCACTGTGCCCACAGGAGGTTGCTCCCGGCTGCTCCTTCCCTGAAAGTGCCTTTTGCCATCCCATGCACATCTTCTGGTCAATCCAGCCCTGGCAAGGCAGCAGCAGGTCCCTGCTCCTGAGGGATGGCACCTTTCACACCCACGGGGGAAATGGGCCTCTGCTCTCCTGCAGGGCAGAGGGGTGCTCTCACCTGCCAGTGGGTTTGAGGCATTTCCTTGATTAACAGGGGGATGCAAGCCCTGCCTGTGTGGTCTGTGCTGTGCACTTGAGCAGGCAGGGGCAGAGTGGCCCCTGACCTCGCATGCCTGGCATCACTGCAGCTGACCTGCAGCCCATAGAGGGATCAGGACTAGGAGCCCTGGCAGTGAACTTCCACCTGAAGAGAATCATGAGGACAAAAGTCAATTGTCTTCTCAGTGCTGCCCCATCTCTTGGTGAAGGGAGCAGACACAGACAGATCCCATCCTGTTCTTTCTGTGCCTCTCTTTCCTTGCTCTTCTCCTGCCTGCTTCTGCCCCTGCCTGTGTGCTTTCTTCTCTGACCCCCTTGCTCTCACACACATACATGCAGAGCCTGCCTCACATGGGCCTTGCTTTCTCTTCAGGCCTTACTGTGTGTAGCTCCCTGCCTTGGGCAAGGGCAGCTTTATTCTCAGCTCTCACTGAGAAAACAAGGGCTGTTTTCTCTTTGTACTTGTTCTGAAAGCGGAGTGCCAAAAGTACATGGTGGCCTTCAGTCCCATGGCTGTGACCTGATCACAGACCAACCTGACAGGCCATGGCATCTTTTATTAACAGCACTTTCTCACAGGAGCCCTTCAGCACTGCCAGGAGCCCTGTTCCCTACTCAGTGACTGGCTCTCACATCATATAATTCTCTCTTTCTTGACAGATTATGTTATAACCTATGATCACAGAAAGTCCTGATCCTCACGTTTCTCTGCTGTCACCTGTGGGCTCCTCCAGAGCTGTGAAGAAGGGGGAACTCCAGCCCCACCATGGCAAGACCGGGTGAGAAGTGACATCTTGGGGAACAACCACACTTTGAGAGCTAGTTTTAATTTTTATTTTTAGCAGTTATGAAGGATGGAAATAATGTTCTCCATTCAGCAGTGAACCACAGGAGCAGCTCTGCCTTCCCTTTCTGGGATTAGATTAAAGACAGTTTCATTAATGTGGGGAAAGTATGCTAATTTGAGCCGCGCTAAGCAAGGGATGAATCAAGCTCCCAGCACGTTACCAAGATTGGTTTCCAGGCAATACACTACCTCAGACTTCCCCTCAGATATCTGTTGGTGTATCACGTGGTTGGATGCTGAGGTATCTTAGCCTTCAGGGAGTAACAAACCTCTTCATTCATTCATCAGAGCAGTAAGGAGCTGCAGTGTGACTGTCAGGCACAAAACCACTATCAGTCAGCCTTCTTCTTCCTCCTTGCTGCTTGAGTCTTCCAGGAGACCAGTGTTATGCCATTCTTTCCCACCCCCAGCCTCCCCCTTCACCCACACACTCTTGTCTGCACCCCGTTTGAGGACAAGAACCTCACTATCTCTTGTAAACCTGCCATCTCCTTAGTGCTGCAGTGTGAGTAAGCTGGACCCGCAGCAAGCCCTTCTGAGCGTTTGTCACTAGAGTTGAGCAGTGTTATTGTGAGGGAATTGCCGAGGGTAGGTAGGATAAACTTCTCCAAATTCAGATGGGTAGTGTAAGGCCACCATTGGCTTGGCTAGAGAAGAAAAAGATTCCCTGCCCTAAGCCCCGTGGCTCGTCTCCTGGTTGTGCTGCTCTGTTCCTACACAAGCTGTTGGTCTTGGCTTCTGCGTTCCCTGGAGGCAGACCTGCTGTTGCATCCTGCGAGTCACCACCAGGCTGCTTCAGTAATTCATCTTTCCTTCCATTCACAGGTCTTCTACGCATGGCGACTCCACCCATGTGAGAGCTCTCTTAAGTGGGTCCCCAGCAGCACACTTTGCTGTCTGTGGTCTGTGGACACTGACTGGCATCTAAGCGACACCCCAGCTCCCTCCTCTCCCCCTAAACGCCACTGTCTTAGAGCCTCCATGTGCATTTGCTATGACATACATCAGTGTTGATGAGAGGCAGGAACACTGCCGGGTGATCTCGAGCTGCCAGAATAATCAGCTCTGTGCACAACATGGCTTAAAGGATTTTTCGGTTAGCAGCATGCATCCACTAAAGAACCTAGACACTCATATTTTTTCTGGGGATTTCCACACTCTAGACTACTGCCACAGGGGCAAGGCACCCTTGGCCAGTCCTGTGGAAAACCGGATGTATCGGAGTGTGGAGAACCTTCACTGGGCAACAGTTGCCGACTCCGGGCTGTATTCTCACTGCCGGAGCCTGGATAACGAGATCATCTTCCGCTGTAGAGGCCCCAGTCAGTGCACAGAAGGCTGTGTGTGTGCGGCCCCGGTGCGGAGCACGTCGGACTCTCTGAGAAACCCTTCCCTCCATGCTAAGCAGACATCTCGGTCGGCACAGAATGTGCTCCTCCCTCCCTTTGCCAAAGTGCCTCAGTGGCTCTTCCCTTCTGCAGAGGAAAGAGCCCTACATGGGGATGCCAAAAAAGAGCTGAAGGAGAAGCTGAGGCTGCACAGCAGTAAGGTGGCAGAGCCCTGTAAGCCAGTGCGCCCACAGGTGGCCCTGCCTGACCTGATGGCCCGGGAGTTCTTTGAATGCCAGGTGTGCCAGCAGTGCAAGAACGGCTGTGCTGTCAACTATTGCACAGTTTTGGTGGAACACACTGCCCTCAGGCCCAGCCTCACAGGGAGACAGGGACTCTGCTTCGCACACAGGATCATCAGTCCAGAAGACATCAAGCAGGAGGCTCAGAGGAGGCTTCAGCTCCGAAGGCAGAATAGCTCCCCCAATTTGCCCCTTCAGCACGCTGGGGAAAGCAACGAGATGGGCAAATCCAGAACAGCAGAAACCCTAGAGCAGTACAGTGGGGAAACAGATGGCAAAGTCACGTCGGGACAGAGCAAGAAAGGTCTCTGTAAAGGGAGGCTTTACATACCCACCTTTGAGGAATTCAAGCAAATGAGAAGGAAGGAAGAGAATTCATCTGCCAGCAGCAGTGGGACAACAGATTGCTTGAGTAAGGGTCTGCCTGCAAAGCAGGTGCTGGAGGAGGAAAAGAATGTCTGTCCAGAAGCTCTGGGGACCAAAGCTGTGAATGAATCTGCTGTCCCAGCAGAGGATGATGACGATGTATTCCATGAAAACCACATCTCTGCTGGCTTTTCCCAATATCCAGCCACATGGGATGGTTTCAAGATGAGCAGTCCTGAGGTGAAGGACAGAACCTTCCAGACCTCCAGTTCAGATACATCGCCAGTCCCTATTTGCTCCAGTCCAATTCCACGATCACCTTTACAGGCAGGAGCAACACACAGAGCTGGGCAGCAAACCTTCAGTGATGAGCAGCAGAAAGGAGAGACAAGAAGATTAAATGATGTCCTCCACCTTACAGGGCAGTCGCTGGCTTCTGAAGCCCAGTCCTCTTGCTGTTCATCGCTGCTGTTAGAAGCCACAGACTTATCCAGCTATGGAGCTAAGCTACAAAAAATGAAGGATGAATTCATAGGTTCAGCCTTGGAACTTATTAAGAAAAGGTAACATGCTCTGTGGGGTCACCTGAAAGCAGTTCCCTTGTGAATGATCTGGTCTTTCTCCTGATATGTACCTTTAATTCCTGTAGCATAAATGAGTTGTTGGCAGAGCCTTCCATCTTAGAGTCTCTGATAGCCACATGGACATGTCTTTAAGCTGTTGAGCTTAAACTCCATCTTTGCATAGGATTAAACATCAAAAAACATTTTCATCTAGACTTTGCCTTTTTGTGTACCTTAATCCTGTAAAGACAGCAGCCATTAGTAGTTCTGACACCCAATTTCCCACCTGTTTTATTTCTGCATTAGACTGATGAAATGTTTCTTTTTTTTTTTTAATCATCTGTTAGAAGCAGAAGACAGCCAAGGAATACAAAGTACTAATGTGATTTCTTTGAAGAAAGATGTAGAGTCTGTGCCACCACTGCAGGACACGAATTTAGGTAGTGTGACATGCAGCAACAAGTGCTTCCACTTGCTGCCTGTGTGTAGTGAACCAGCAAACAAGAGCAAGGTGGTTGCTATGAGGCTTTAACCACCTTTTGGAGACCTGCACAGGCAGTGAGTGAAAGCACTTGCAAATACTGCCCTTCTGTCATCTCAGTGTAGGCAGTGAGAGAAAATGCTTGTGTAAAGCTTTCCTTCATCTTCCCCAACTGTGGTTTTCCCCTCCTCTGGGAAAGATGTCCACAAGGACTGCTTTTTCTCTGTCCTGGTTTTGGACACTGCAGTCCTGCTACCTCCCTCATGCCAAAGAGAAGTGGACCCCTTTCTATGCAGTGTCTCCATAGGAATCAGCAAAGTTCTAGAAGCTCAGGATTTGGGGCAGTTTTCACTGTCTTATAATGAGATAAGGCTGATGGGAAAAGGAGGAATAAGTGTTGGTGGAGTGGTTTATTTCCATGCACTTGGCTTTCATGGCTGGCTTTGCCAGGAATTGCATTTGATTTGGTTCCTGGCTGCTTGTGCAATCTACAGCTCAGCGTGTGAAATGCCAGGACATCAACCTTGTATGCTGTCATGGTATTTCTGGAATGTGTGGGCTCTGAGACTGGACTCAGGTTTTAGAGGAGATGATATTGATTTCGGCACAGGAGAAAGGAGTTGTCTGAAAGAGTTTCTCTGGAGCTGAAGCAGAGTGACAAGCAGAAATACCTCTGCAACTGTATAATCCGGAGGGAAGCAGGTGGTGTCAGAGCCCTGAATGCTCCCCTCAGCTGTCCAGCCCAGCCTTTGTGCTTCTTTTTCTAGGGTATGAAAACCCAATGAAGAAGCAGATGAGAAAGCTGTGGTATGCATCCATTTTCACTGAGTAGGCTATTTTTGTGACATTAAATACACAGAATGGCACAAGCCATGGGTAAGAGTGTAGGAACAGCTGCCTCCATGCAGATCAAAGGTTTGACCAGTATCTGGAGCCCAAGGTGGCTGCATAGCAAAGTACAGGAAATGGGTTGTGCATATGATCCTTCTTCCCACTGCTCTCCAGGCCTCCAAACACTTCCTGCCCAGGGCCTCTATGGCTTCAGTGTGGTTTCTGTGCTTTTAATATCCACAGTGGGTTTTGTTTCTGTGAACGTGTTCAGGCTCCCTGGTTGGATTTCTTAAAATCTATGAAGTGATTTTATTAGCACCAAAATGAGAATGACAGTGGTACCAGTATGAGAGGTTGTTTCTTGTGAAGGAACCAGTCTGGCCTGTTTATGTTCCATGATAATAACAACAATTAATGGTAATTGTTATTGCCAAAGCACTGGTTAGTGGGAAACCCGAGTTTCCTTTGTATGGAAATTTCTCGTTTTTCCCTCATTCTCACTTGAGGCTGTAATATACCTGAATATTCATAACCCAGGCTGATTCTCACTGCAGAGGTGGGAGACTTTTTGTCTGAATGCTTTGGGTTCTAAGTTATGATTGCTGACATCCAGGCCACATTTTTTCTTATTTTTAAATGAAATTAGCTGAAAGCTATGGATTCAGTCCCATTTCCACTGATACTGAGCTCAGAAAGCCTTTGATAGAGATGTTGTGATGGAATGTCATAGAATAAAATAGCTAAAATTGTCATCTCTTTCTAGTGGTTCTATGTAAGTGTCACAGTTTTACAAAGCAGTTTTGTCTGTAAGTCAACTGTCTCCCTGGTAATTCATAGTTAATTACTTAAGACTCATTCAATTAACATAATATGTCATCAGTGACTTGATTTTCAGTCTCATAACTATGGTGGCTTTAGGCCCCTCACAAGTCACTGGGTGTCTTTAACTTCAGTTTTAGTCCTGGCTGGGAAGGGGTGTTGAGATCCAGGTGGAAATCCTGTAAGCATTTCAATAAATAGTCCACTTTCTGAAATTGTTTAAGTGGCAAATCGTTCAGGATTAGGATATGCAAGGACTGGGGGTTTGTGTCTGTGCAATGGGGGACATGGTGGCAACAGAAACCTGCAAACACCACATCTCTGTGATCACACTGGTGATGTGTGGAGCAGCACTTGCCCCAACACCACATGGCCAGTACCTCATGCAAGAGCATTCTAATCACAGTAGAAGTAGAGCAGTCAAACCAGGGATGAAGAAATCTCCTTTCACACAAGGTGGGCTCTGCATCATGGCCTTTCTCACCTCTGGCTGACCAGGTGGGTTTAATTTCTCAGTCTCCAGTCATATTTCCTTAGCTCAGCTCTCTGGGTAGTATTGGCTTTCATTCCCACTGCAGGTCACGGCTGGAGATTTTTAAATACCCCTATTGGGTTATGGAAACCACAATAAGTGGTGGCATCTGGTCTGCAGAGAGCTGCTGTCAGCTTCACTTAAAGAAGCAGTAATATTCTGGAGTGCTTCCCATATTTAAGTGGATGATCTTGAAGCACCGTAAAAATGACAAATGAAAGCTCAGCATCTCTCTGAGAGTATGGTCAGTGTGGTGGTAGGTGGTGTGATCAAGAAGATAATATTTCAGTTATGAGCTCTGCTACTGACCTTGGACACATCCCGTTGCTTCCCTGTGTCCCAGCATGGTCCCTTTCTGTGTGTTTCAGCCAGGAGCTGTTTGAGCAGGAGCAGCTTTTGGAAAGGGTGGGTTTCTAGCAGTGGCACATCCTCCTCAGGAGTTTTCCTTAACCTGTGCCTCCCCTGTCGTGAGTGTGCCCAGCTGAACTGTTCATACTTTACCCAAGTCAGTGAAGCATTGATGAAGTGATCTGTCTGGGAATATGTGAGGTCAGGTATATTTTTTAAACACATATAAATTTCAAGATTGATATTAGATCCTGGCCACACAGTTAGACTGGACAGTTAAGAGTGGCACCTTCAGCCCAAACGTGGCTGGGGACAGGAGGGAGGAAGGAGACAGGAACCTCTCAAGCCCAACCAGGCCATGGTGTGAGCACAGCCTCGCTGTGTGCCTGCACTGCTCTTGCTGCAGCCCTGGCAGGGAGTGGCACAGGCCCTGCTACAGACTGTGACAGTGCTGATGTTGGTGCCCCTTTTCTGCTGGCTGGGGAATCCAGACCTGGGGCCTGACAGCAAAAAGCAAAAGCTGTGAGCCCTTCGTTGGCACTGTTGGTGTTGCTGCACAAGCCACGTCCAAACCCTTTTTAACTGGTAATGTCAGCAGGGACCTGGAAACATAAATGGAGGAAGATGAAAAAGCATCAGCTGGAAAGATGCAAACCAACTTTTCTGGCCTGACAACAGAGACAGTTTGTGCTCTGGGAGACTTGTTCCCTCTTCAGCGATTTCAGCATTGGCTGATGGTTTGTTGTCAGAGCCAACTGTCATTCACTGTAAGGAGAATGCCCATCTGTCTCATGTGTTTGCTTGTAGCTGACACTGTTGGAATTGCACATTAGCAGTATGACCTATCAGCATAAGTTCACAAGTGAAGCCTTTAAGAAGCAGCAGATTTTTCTCATAGGAGATTTTTGTTAAGCATAAAAATATATGCATAACCTGAAATATGTTCCAGACTCTGGCTTCCTGTATACATAAGCATTCATATCCAGTCCTCACAACCTTTCTTTTTAAAAGGATCCAAGTCCATAAAAATTCGGAAAATCCTGAATTTTTAAAAAATAATATTCTTCCAAGCAAGCTTCATTATGCATGGAAATAAGGTGCCTTAGAGAGTCTGTTAAAAAAATGCATCACAAATAGACAACAACCTGTCAACTACTCTGTCAAGTCAGTGGTTTTGCACCAGACTGTGTCTGTCTGGAGAGGTGGTGTTGTCTGCAGAGAGGGGAACGTGGGGTTGGAACAGTCTGCCTGTATCAGCCAGACCAGGCCCTTGTTAGCACCAGACAGCCATGCATAAGGGCATCCCAGAATTGCCAAGTGAGAGCAACAGACTCTGCCAACCTTTTCAGGTCTCTTAAGTGCACCAAAAGGCCTGATCCTGAGGTCACTGGAAGCAGGAGGTATATTTCCAGTGGTTTCAGTGGGCTTGGGATCATATGAAATGAAAAACAGAGGGAAAGCTCCTTTAATCCTCTAATCGCTTCAAAGTATTATGGCTTTTAGCAAGTTTTCTTCCAGATGAGCAATGTGGTCTCTGTGTTGACAGCATCTCTTTAAATAGCAGCAAGTATGGATATGGCCTACTTAGAAAGAAGTTTTTCTGGTCCCTATGGAGAACCTCATGTTTTATGGACACAAAAATGCCCTGTGAACACCCGAGACTTGATAACCCAGACTGATGCTGGCAAGAGTGCAGTTACCCAATTTGCACTGCCTTAATTGAGCTGTGCTTAGAGCTCTAAAATGCATGTCCAGCCATCCATGCTGAGCAGTCATAATTCCTGCCTGCACTTTCCCTGGACTATTGCGGATGGTTGTTCAAACCAGGGCTTGCTGCTCAGTCTCATCTGTGTCGGGAATGGCAGAACTGCATCCATGGTGTTCATCAGAGTCTGCTTCTTGCCTTGCAGCTGCAATGCTGAGACTGCTGCCAAATCCCCCTCCAAGGGACAGTGTGATCTGAGGGAAACTGATCTCCCACCTCCGGAGGAAAGCCAGCAGCCCACAGTGATGTCCATGGCAACAGAGACCTGGGAGGACAAACCAAGCGATGAGACATCCAGCGACACTCCACCTGCAGGGAATGTAAGGGAGAGGAAATCACCTCTCATCCTGGGCGTGTGTTCGGGATGTTTTCCTCATTAGAAGCTCTGAAGGATCCCTTGGTTGTAGGAACTGGGCAGACTGGGAGCATGCAATCTGAAATCACACCAACTCCCCTGAGTGATTAAACTCTGTTAGAAGCATTTCTAGTGCCTTTCTTATTACACTGAATGAAACAGGAGTCAGTTTTGCGCCTCTGCCTACCTGCCACTGCTTTTCTTGCAGGGAGTTCAGCAATAACCCCTTCATGGCTTCCAGTGTGTCTGGGAGATCACTCTCCTAGTCCCACCTTGGTCACACTGTTGATGTAGGTAGGGACGGAGGCTGGAGTTCCTGACCCTGCAGCACCAGAAGGTTCACAGAGCAGAGGCAAGACAGCTCAGATTCCTGGGGATAGGCCCTGTCCAGGGCTGTGCTGTTGGCTCCCTCATGGTTATCTGGCCACCTTGGAGCTGCTGTGCTCAGAGCCACACAACAGCAAAGGGAGAGGGTCCTTGCTCTTAGCACTGAGCAACACAGAGGGACCCGGCAGGCAGATTTCGTAATGATCGTGTAGCAGAGCTGCATTTACAACCCCACTGCTGATGAGTTGCCTTTCCTCTCCTTTAGCAGCTAAAATCCAGCTGCAGACCAGGGGCTGCTTTGACCACAGCCTTGCTCCAAACCCTTCCCTGCCTTTTTGCAGACCCCCAGTCCTGGCTGTCGCCGCTCCAGCTCCGACATTGTCCACGAGAGCACGGAGGGTGCCAAGGCGCAGCGGGAGTGCCGGCTGCGGCCGCACTTCAGCGACCCGATGCCGACGGACTCGGTGAAGAGGAAGCAGCTGGAGCTGAAGATCGCGGCTGCGGCGCGGCAGCACGCCCAGAAACGCCGGCAGGAGCGAGACTATGGTACACACTGCACTCCCAGAGGGGCTCATGGGCCACGTGCTGAGCCCTGCTGTGCTGCTGGAAATAGGGGGTAACTGCATGCCATGGGGGAGGGAAGCATTCTGGGCTGTACCCGGGCTCTGTCCCCGCCTGGCAGATGGCAGGGGAAGAGGCAGCCCAAACGAGTTCACAGGTATGGGCGGTGCAGGGGTGGCAGGCTCCAGGCTTCACCAGAGCTAGCCTGTCCCCCCAGGGATGCTACCACTCCTGGCTGTGCCAGCCTGAGTTCCTCAGGTGAGCTCCGTGCAGCTGGCAGTGCCTGCAATGATTTGTGTGTGTTCTCAGGTCCGGTGGTAGCAAAAGCCAACCTTGGCCATGGAGGCAGCTTTGACGAGACCCGCCGTGCCCCGCGTGGCTCCCTCCGCTCCAGACACCACTGGAGCAACGTCAGCAGTCTGAGCACGGACAGTGGGATCGTTGGTGTGAATGATGCCCGGGATGACCTGGATCCCAGCGAGGGCACCCGGACCAAGACAGCCGATGTGGAGAGGGCAGACAGTGGCATTGGGCAGATGCCAGCCAGGAAGTGGAGGAACAGGGCATCCGAAACGCTGAGCTCCCTGCAGGCCTGGGAAGCCCACCGTCCCTGCACTGACTGTGGAGAGAGGGACCTCCCTGTGGAGACAGATGTTCAGAACTGCAACCAGCGGCGGGCTGACCTCTGCGAGAAGTGCCGCAAGCGCAGGACGGAGCGCAAGGAGTCTGTGCTGGAGTTTGTCAACACAGAGGCCAGCTATGGAGAGGACCTGCGCATCATCAAAGAGGAGTTCTACCTCCCCATGCAGGCGGCTGGGCTGCTGAGCCAGGAGCAGCTCCAGGGCATCTTCAGCAACATCCAGGAGCTCATCGACCTCAATGAGAACTTCCTGGAGATACTTCAGGAAGAGATCGATCAGGCCTTTGACCAGGTATGACACTACATGCTCCAAAGGGGCCAGACTGGGCAGACAGGAATAGATTTTGTATTAGAGGGGCAGCACAGATGGAGCAGCGGAACAGCAGGTGGGACTCCTGGGTTATGGTCAGATATCTAATCCCTTGCTCCCTCAGCTATTGTAGTAGCCGTGTGCCAGGTTGTAGCTGCTGGCCTCACTCTCTGCTGTGGTAATGCCACTGATCTCACAGGCCATCAGCATTGCTACTCATTTATCCCATTAACATGACCTAATGGTCCCATTGCCAAAGTTAGCTCTAAGCTAGTTAGCCTGGATGCTGGTAAGAGTGTGACCATGGGGGCACAGAGCTCAGCTTGGTCTGTCTCTCAGGCCATGCTCTTGCAGCCCTGAGCTGGCTTGCTTCATGCTGGCCTGGCTGTGCTTGCCTTGCCATGCAGTTCCTGCAGCTTGGCTCTAGGCTGGCTGCAGGGCCAGGCAGCACAGGCTGCTCCCTGCCCCACAGCTCTGGGTACCTGCCCCACGAGCATGGTGCTCAGAGAGCAGAGAAATAGAAATAAGACCAGAGCAGCAGTCACTGCAAAGAACAGTGAAACAGCTCCACACCCTCCCTTCTTCAAGAAACCAAACCTCACTTGTTGCTGTGTCAGTTTCTCTGGGATGTTTTGCTCTCCAGGAAACACATCCCTCCTCTCCCTCTCTGAAATTCTACATGTCAGACTGAGTGACAGGTCTCAGAAACTAGCAACTTGGACAACCACTCATGCACCTGGCACAGTGAAGACAGAGGTGCCCTGCCCATGTGATGTTCCCTGTAAATAATTTGTTGAGGCAGTGCCTTCTACAAACAGCCATGGGTTTCTCCATGTCCTCCATCTTGCCTTGGCAGTCAGAGCTCAGTACTGCACCAAAAAGCTGCCAGCAGCCAGTGAACTGCTCCCTGTCTTGCTGCTGAAATGAGCATGGCAGCAGCATACACCTCAACAGAGCTAAGAGCATTATGTGGCACCAAATTCCTGCTATTCCCATAATTTATTATGCATCCAAAAATTGGAGGACAATTTACCATGGCATTTATTTTTCCATCTAGGCATCAAAGTAGCCAGTAGCAGCACAACTGAAGGAGACTGCTTCCCAGGCAGGCCAGTTTCTGGGAGCAACTGCAGAAGCTGTTACATGCCATGTGTGTTACTTGAGTTACAAGCCTCCCCTGCCCATTTGCTCCTAAATGCTCCCTGTTAATCTGTAGACTGCTGCAGGACCCCAGTACACCCTCCTGTCTAGGAGACTCCCTCTGGCCTTTGAGCCCCTGCTCTTCTGGGCTGGCTGAGTGCACAGGAAGAGAGAAGACAGCTCTTTTTGTATGGAAGAGCAAGCAGCTAGACCAGCTTTCCTTCCCCTCCCCATGCACTGCTTCCCCCGGACCTGCAGGGACTGCCTTTCCACAAGGAAGGGCACCCAGCTCTGCCTGTGGTCCTGCAGCAGGTTCATGCTGACAGGACTCAATGCAGGCTCTGTGGCTGTGCCTCTCCCAGCTAACTGAGCAGGGGCTCTATTGCATCCTTGCAGGGGGATGATGACCTGATGACCGTGTGCATTGGAGAAATATTCCTAGAGTTTGTCAACATGCTGCCAGCCTTTCAGACCTACTGCCTTCAGCAGTCCTCCTCTGTGAATATGCTCAACGCACTGGAGAAGGAAAAGGAATTGCTCAGGTGAGAAAGTGGCTGAGTGTATTCATCCAGGCTTTTGGGGACAGAAAAGCACCAGGCTGAGCAGGAAGCCCTTGTCAGCCCAACTAGATCAAAGTTGGATGCTAACAGTCTTCAGTTACCACTGCTCTCTCTTGGGATGAGGACAGTAATGTATTCTCCAAAAAATACTGACCCCTTGGTATCTCCACTGAGGCAACCAGCTGATCCCCAGCTGTACACTGTGTTTTGTGGTGGCAGTGTCTGCCCACTGACCTCTGCACTGAACTGTCACCAAATAATGCTCAGCTGAGAACAGCTCTCAGTCCCTGTGCTGCAGCCCAGGTTGGATTTCCACTGCAGAAAGCCACTGTATGGCACACATGACTTAAATTTGTTCCCCATTCCTAGCCCTGGCATATTGGGCAACATTGGGCAAATTGTTTCTCTTTCCACTGTGAAGGTTAAAATGATGTACCAAATTCTTGTTCGGAGTGCTTTGTAATCCAGTGACTGAAGGTGCTACAAATTAATATAATCTGAGATACACTGATGTATCTGCCCCACGCCTCAGTCAGTGGGTACCAGAGAAAGATCACACCCTTGCTATTCTACAGTTTAATAGAGACTGTCAGGATGATGTGTGCTGGTGTCCCAGGCACCTCACCAAGGTTCTGCAGCTGAGCATAGCTGCAGAAATTGTTGTTAATCTCTGAGAGGACAGAATTCACAAGGTTGCAGAACCGAGGGGGCTGCAGTGCCCTGCAGCTCTCAGCACCAGGCTGTTCATTTGCTTTTAGGATTGCAGCATCTGCTGGCAGAACAGCTGCCATTTCATTCTCTCCTTTTAAATCCCTGCAGAATATTCCTCAATGTGTCCCAGAATGACAACACAGCACTGCGGCGGATGAACCTGAGGTCCTTCCTGATGGCCCCTTTGCAGAGAGTCACCAAGTACCCGCTGCTGCTGAGCAGGATCATCAAGGCCACCACCGAGTACCACCCCGACCACGGCAGCCTGCGGGAGGCCAAGAGCCGCATCGAGTCCCACCTGGAGCACATCAACATGAAAACCAAGCAGGAGGGCAACACGTGGACCCTCCGATCCTTCCGCCAGGACAGCAAGAAGAAGAGGGAAGTCATTAATATTGAGATGAGAGAAACCGCCCTCAAAACCGTGGGTTGGCTGCGGGAGGAAACGCGGTTTGTGATGGAGGGGTCTCTGCAGCTGGCCCAGCCCCCCGACGGCCAGTGGGTGAAGAAAGGCAGCAAGACCCTGAAGTTCCAGAACATGCAGGTCCTCCTCCTGGTGAACATGAAGCGCGTGTCTGAGTCCAGCCTGGAATCAGCCGAGCCAGGGCCTGTGAAGGATGCCGTGCTGGTGCTCATCAGGGACAAAAATAACGGGAAGTTCCATTTGCTCAGGGAGCCTTTGAGGCTGAGTAATTGCATTGTCTCCAGTGATCCCGACTGCGACGACACTTTCGAACTGATTGAGATCAGGAGGGAAGCGTTTGTGTTCCGGGACAGTGACCGGGCGCGGACTCACCACTGGTTCCGGCAGATCAGGCGGTACTCCAGGGAGCTGGGCTCCTGGAAGAAGCGGCGGAACGCGCTGCCCAACATCATGATCAGCACTCCCCACACCAGGCCCTGAGCCCTGCATGGCACGCTTGGCTCCACCAGTGCCACACGCAAAGACCATCCAGGGCCTCAGTGGCTTGACCTTGCTGCGCTCCATGGACAGCACGGGGAGGGGCCTGGCTCCCAAAGACTCTCAGCAGCACTGGAAGCACCACAGCCCAGTGCTGGTCTCCAGCCTCAGGACTCACAACCAGTTTGTGGCTCATGTACATACACAGATGGGCTCCCCTCGAGGAGGAAAATACTGTTTAACTTGTTACTATTGCACTGCAGGAGAATGATGTATGATGCTTGCCATTGCATGGATCGTGTTGAAAGCCAGTCTTGACGAGAGAGGTTTCCACTACTGACTGTATTTCATGAGCATTAGGTAAAGTCAGGGTCAAAATTAGGAGCAGTATTATGCAACAGAGGATGAAAGTTGGAGAAAGTTATGTTTTCCATCACTACTCCTATGGACTGTATTTCATTATTCACCTCTGTATATTCGGTCAAAATACTTGTTTAAAAAGAAAGGCCTTTCATCTTTAATCCACATCAAGTAGGTGTCAATTTGCTCAGATTCAGCTGCATGCACACAGGGAAAAAAAAAAAGAGAAAAAAGGCAAAAAAAAAAGGCAAACCCTGAATAAAAGGAGTTTTTGCTCTATGACACATACACCCCACATATGTGTAGAACTCCTGGAAAAGCAGCATAGCCCCACTGAAAGTTTGTTATTTAACTGGCTTGGGGACTGGAACATAATGCTGCATCTGAAATATCTCAGAAGTGTATGTAAATACAGCTCTGCTACCACTGATAGTGAGCTTAAGAGTTTGCGATTATTTAAATGATGTAATCTAGTGTATTTCAAAATTTAATTGAAAGGAACAATTTACATTGTACTGTAGAGTAACATAAAAGGTTTTAATAATTATGTTTCAATCATTTTAGGTGGGTGTTTTTTTCAATATTTGTCCTCTGGAGTACGTATTTCACTTAGTGTGGGTGGCATTCAGGTGAACAGTGTGCCTACGTCTGCTCTGTGGAGGGGCTACTCCTAATGGGACTGGGAGAACAGTGCAAACCTGCTGCTCTAATTCTCACCAGACAACAACAGACTGGCACCAATCTTTTGCTCTGGCTGCAGTCCTGCCTGGGCAGCTCCAGCCCCAGGGCACCAGATGTGAGAGCCAAAACTGAGGGCACAAAGCACTCCCCGCCCCCCCCTCCAAGGTCCAGCCTCTCTCGGTTCCTCAGCAGGGAAATGACTCGAAGCTGAACAATGGTAAAAGGCAAACAGGGTTTAACCTTTTCAGCCTGACATTACCACTGACCTCACCAGTACAAGATCGGCAAAATGTCACGCTGTGACTAACACAGCAAAGGCCAGATTTCAGCCCTGGAGGCTAAATTAAGAGAGCCTAAATTTTGGTTCATGGATCTTGGAGGACAGCCTGTAAATGTTCTTTCAGGCCTGCACAGTTAAGACAAAGCCAATCAGTATTATTCACTACCAACACAGTATTTTTGTTACAGGCATTTATTCTACAGGAGGATTCATACAAGCACATACGTGTATTTCTCCAGAGATCAGCCAGCAGCAGTGGCACCACATGAAGGCAGACAGAAGCCACCTTCACAAAGGTAGCCCTAGTCTTGTAAAGTCACCACTGACCCAAAACGTGAGTGGGCCTCAAACCATGCCCAGTGCTTTGTCCTCTGGCCACAGCTGCCAGGGCTTGTCACACTGCTCCAGGCACTGAGGCAGACACCAGCAGTGAGGCGTGCTGTGTCTCACTGTATTTGCTCTTCATCTGCTGTATTTTCTCTTCATCTGCAACATCCAGTGTTTTAGTGCTTCGTTTTGTCCTAGAGGGAATGGGAAGCTTTGCATCATCTGAAGGGTACCCAAGATGTGAGGGTGGCCCCGCACAGCTGAGCGCTGCAGGGAGCAGTAGCTGTCAAAACGCTTGTCAGGGCAGCAGCCTGGCTCCCTCAGGTGAGCTGCAGGGAATTCTGTTTCTTAGTTACTAGACAATAAATTGTTTTCCCCACAATACTGAACAGCCAGTGAAGAGCACGAGGCATTGCTTTGGTTTGCTGTTTGTTTTTCACAGAGCTGGATGCTTGAGCAGAGCAGCTGCTGGAGGAAAATTTCTTGTGCTGTCATGACAGATCTGCATCCATGAACCTTCAAGCCCCATTCACCTCCCACCAAAAACCAACAGCTTGTAGCACCTTTGTCTTCTCTCCCAAGATCACAGGGGGGCAGCCACCTTCTCATCATTACCTCCGGGGCAGCTCTGACAAGGCAAGGCATAGGTACAGTAAGTGTAGCAGATTAAATTATCCAAACAGTGAGTGGCTTTCACAGCCACACAAAGCTGCTGCTTCCTGGAAAGTTTTCAATTACTTTCTCCACATCAGTTCATGCTCGAAACCAGCCGTGGATGGTTTGTACAGTCGTATCTTTCAATCAAGATACCTTCAGCCAGTCTGGCTGTTCAGAAAGGTTAGAGAACAATAAATATACGTAAAAGGTCTGATATTTAGCATCAAGCTTGGGTTTGGCTGATTGTTCAATTTGCCATTCAGGGTTTTTCTAGGTATCACAGGAAGCACCTGCCTGCCAGGCTCCAAATAATCATGGCCTATTTCCTCTGAACCAGGCAAAAACTGTCCCCAGAAGAGGGTCCATAAATAATTACCAGGCTTTGAGTTACAAGCACGACGTGTACTTGGTGCTGTAGCCCAAGAACAGTGTGAACCCTTTGATCTGGGACAGCCTGCAACAAGAAGAGACAGTGGGACTGCTGAACCTGTCAAACTAGACGGAGGGTTGTGCTTGCAGCACTTGTGCTTCTTTTATGTCTCTGGTGTGTACACAGCTGCTTGCCTGCCTGTAAATTACAGGTGTTGAAACAGAGCACGAGCACAGAACACCCCCTGTGGCCCTGGAGAGCCCACAGTGTGGGGTGAGGCAGCACAGGGAGGGTGAGGAGTGCCAGCACACTGCAAGGCAGTAGATTTCCATAATCCTCAGGCACCCTTCTGAACTGGATGATCCCACTCCTGGGAAGTTCCAGGTCTTTCAGCATCACATGTACATCTTACTTGGCAGCCACAGAGATTAGTTGTGCTGTATTTTTCCATTTCTGATTAACAAACTGACAAAATGCTATTATAACTCTGGGTACTTGGGAATAGTGTTGTCTGCAAGCCAAGAAAGCAATTATTTGTTCCTAACTGGCTGTCCAAGGACTCCGTAATATTTTTATGCCTCTCATTGTCACGACTGACAAAGTACTAAGATTACTTTTCAAGACTCCTGCCCACTGAGCTTACCCAGCTGGTACAAACAGACCTTTCTGGAAGTACCACTTCATGGGGAAAAAGAGAAAGTTGGTTACTCCCTTAACTTATCAGAACTCAAAAATGACCTTTAACAAGAATTTAGTATAAGCTTTATTGGTCATTTACCATGAAAACAACAAAAGGCAGTCTTTATTTATAGAGTTCATGTAGTTTTGAGTTCTGAAGGCAGAGACACAAGAAGACAACACACTGGATTAAGAGCCTCTTGTGAGCTCAGGTCCCAAGAAAGGAGTCATGAGGCTGGGTGGAAAAGCCTGGAAAAAACATGGGGAGGTTAGGAGCAAATACTTCAGAGGGCAGACACTTCTGCTTTGGTGAATAGAGATCTTCTCCTTTATGGTGTCCTTGTACATTCCTGGTTGTCCTTAACAGAAGTGCAAACAGGGAAGGCCATTCAGTGTGGGTCTCCACTCTGTGACCAAGAACATCTGAAATGGAGCCCCAGCTTTGGTCTGGCAGCAAGAAGCTGGTGTGGCTGTCACTGGGGACTGAGAGATTGACCTCAGCACACCCCAAATCCTGAAGAGAGCTCCAAGATCATGTTGGATCTCCTGCTTTCACTGCATGTGAATGTGTGACAGCGGAAGTCCCAGGAAGGCAGATCTGCAGAGGATTCTGGTGAATCCTGTACTCCCCTGCTTGTCCCTGACATGCTCAAAGGGAAAATAATGTAAATCTTTAAGCACTATGTCAAAGATCCCTTCAGGGCTCATGGATGAGGCGGCTGTAGTAACCTTCATTTTGTGATGACAGCTGTATCCCCTCTTAAATGCATGCTGGGGACCCGGGTGAGTTTCAGCTGGAAGTAGGTTGACATTCTCTGGCTTGAAATTGGAAAAAACCTGGAACCAAAAGCAAAGGAGGAAGCTGTCCTGACAGAGATCAGAGACACATTCAAAGCTCTCACTGTCATTGTTAAGTGACCTGTCACTACAGTGGTGTATGAAGGAGCAAAAAGTTTTACTGATTAGGCAGGCAAAGAAACTGCCTTGTCTCTCAGGCTGCTGAAGAATATTAGCATGACTGGAGACAGGGACAAGCATTACTTAAAGAAAAGTTTTGACAATAACACTGCACAGTCCAAACGAAGGCATCTCCCTCAGGAAGCTGAAGGTGATGCACTAAGGGAAACCTTTCTACAATGTGATGGAAAAGCTGAGTGTAAGGACCAGAGTTTCTGTTCTTCAACAGAGATGGAAGAACACTCTGGAGGAATCAGAATGTGGGCAAAGCATCCTCCAGGCTTGAGCAGTTACACAGATAACATTCAAATGCTGGCATTAGGCTCTAGATCCATTAGCAGGGTTAATGTAATGATAATTTGCAACTCTCCTGTTCAAATCCTGCCCCAGTGTGATCTCCACCAGTGCAGGCTTTGCATCCCTAAGAAATTAACTTGGCTGCATATGAGAAGACTCATCTGCAAACTGGGCAGGCCTTGGGAAGATTCTCTGCATAGAATCAGGCAAAGGAACCCTTAGTTTCAGTGACAGTGGAGTGGTTTTGAATCCTTCCCTCCTACTGCAGGAACTTCCCTTGCAGTGCCAGTCACATCCTTGGGAGGACCTGCATCAAACATCTCTCTGGGGGTTGTGGCAGGGCTGGCAGATGGGAGCAGCAAGCCTGGAGGTCACAAGAAATTCACAGAGCAGATCCCATGACTGATGCCTGGGGTAACCAAATCATGCAAAGAGCACAGGGCCTTCACAGCTCTGGACTGTTTCACAGGGGCTGAAATCTGAGTCCTCTTCTCTCAAGGCTTTCTGCAGTCCCTGTGGAAGTCTCTCCAACAGGCTGTGGTGGTTGTTAGAGTTGACAGAGGCCTGTGAGAGCTGCTCAGGCCCCAGTGCAGACCCAGAAGCAGCCAGCCCACTCTCCCTACAGGGCTGGGAGCCAGCAGAGCACCCTTGCAGAGCTCAGGCTCTTACATTTTCCCCAACAGAAGCAGGTTAGACCTTTGTATGCCTGTAGTGTGAATGTGCAGGTGGAACAGGCATTCAGACGAGGAGTGTGTTCCCCCTTTTTTCCAGAAAGGGATGGTTTTAGGACAGCCATGTTCTCCTTGGGCAGGACAAGCCCCCAGTGATGACTAACCAGTGCAAGCCAGACGTGCTGCAGCTTGAAGTGACAATGAACAGGCAGGGAAACCTGCCAGGAGAGCCCCATCTTACCTAACTCATGCCTGAGCCACAACATGCAGACAGGAGATACATACCATGTAAGACTTTTCTTCCAAAATCCAACACTCATTTCACAACACTCCGTGACTTCAGCAGGGAGGAGGTTCTGAACACTCTTCAGTACAGCTGCACCACAGCATCCAGCAACAGGCAGTTCTTTAATGAGGGAGGGTGGACTGCTGGTGAGTAAGGGATCAGCATCCACACACAGACCCCTGGAGTCATCCACATGCACTTTCTGCTCTCCTTAATTGCCTTGGTGTGTAATGACCTTACTGGCTGAAAAACTTCAGTGAGACTCTACAGCACAGAAGGTCTCACTTTGCAGTAGAAAGGAAGACAAATGATTTACTTAAAGAGAAAATCCTTGGCAACCCCAACAAAATAGGAAGTAGTTAAAGTACTGCAAGAAAATTCAAAGTTTACCACATAGTGTTACATCTCAGAGAACACTTAGAGGTGGCACTGCAGGGAGAGGAGGAAGCCTCCCTCCACACACTGGCACAGCATGTGGGGGAACTGTGTGAGGCACCAGACTGGGAGAAAACACTGCTGAGAAATAAAGGTTGGTTCCTTGATCCTGTTCACTGCACAAAGATGTTTGCTGGCACCAGAAAAGGGCAGCCTAGAGGTGGTAACATGTCCTTTAATGAGTGCCAGTTTAAAGAGGTGGCTGGGCTCTGGCTGCAATTAATCAATTCCAGCAGGCAGTGCCCACTTCAACAGCCAGCCCCAAGGTCTACTCTGCATCCTGTGCCAGGGAGCTCTGCCCACCCCCTGCTTCCCAAACTGTCTCAGGTCAGCACTTTCATTGATCTGCTGGGCTTAAACTGGCAGGGCTATAAATAAGGAGCAGTTATTCAACTATTTAAGTGTCCTTTTTACTGAAACAAAAAAACCCCACAGAAATTACGTCAAGATGTAAAAAAAAATAAAAAAAAGAAAAAAACCCTGAACAAAAAACAAACAAGTGAGAGAATACAAAGATGATCCAAGAGAGTGCTCCTGGAACACACTTGAGGCTGAAGTGGCTCAGGGAACAGCCGCGCTGGCTGTTGAGTCACTCTCCAGTGCTCCTGCTCTGACTCACTCCCCTCCCAGCTGCCAGCGGCCCATCCATTCAATGCCAACAGGAGTTACTTGTTCAGAGTTCAAGTGCATCTGATTCATCATGAGCCATCAAGCCTCTGCAGTCCTTGGAGCTCCATTCCCTGCTGGCTAACCCACTCCCGTTCCCCCTGGGAAAGGGAAGGGTCAAGGAAGAGACACCTCCCCATCCTTCTGTGTTTTCCCTTCTTCCCTCTGCTCCCCGCTCAGGGATGGAAACACAACCTATCATTTAGGATCAGAGTACTGTGCAGATTTACAGTCAAGGCCACAAGATCCTACAGCCTACCTCTGTGCAGAGGAAGCTACAAAAGCACTTCCTGCCTTTCCCTGCTGCAGCCTAGGAGTTAGCAGTTTGCTTTTCCCTTCTCCAGACTCAGTTGGGAATGCACTGTGCAGCCTGGCTCTTGCAAACGATGCCTTTCCCAGAGGAAGATGCTAAGCTCTCCCAAACCCCAGGAGCAGGAAAGAACGAGGTGTTTGCTAACACACTCCAAGAACACAACATGGAGTGTCTCTCTCTCTTGCTCTTCACAGAGCCTTAGACTGAAGGATCCCACACCTCGCACCTCTTAAGCCCATAAGTAAGAGACTTGCTCTTCCAGTTGTCCCTTCCAGGGCACCTGCCCCTGTGGCACAGCACTGCTCCATCTCCACCAGCTCTCGGAAACCACCGAGAGATGCAAGAGCTGGCAGGTCTGGGATCTACTGCATGCCTCCAGTAGGCACATGGGAGGGATCCTGTGGCAGGAAGCAGACCTGACCAAATGCAACGGGGGGGACCTGGGACACAACCCAGCACAAAGCACTAATGAACACCTGCCCTGCCACGTGGCCTCACATCCCAGTTCCACAAGCTGGGAGTCCTCCAACCCGAGACACCCCAAACTGATGCTCAGGAAACCTTTCTGTGATTCTCCTGCTCCCACACGTTTCCTGTGTGACCTTGATCTGTCTCAGAGCCTTAGGGTGTTGTTTCACCCCACGTCTCTGGTTTTGGCAGCAAAACTGGCTTAAGCTCCTTCCTTCCTCCCTTCCACCTCCACAGGGTTAAATCGAGACAGGAGCAAACAGTGGCACAGGGTAAGAACAAAGAAGTACTTTGAAAGCTGGTCTCACTGCCACAGGACTCAGGAAGTTACACCCTCATTTTCTTCACCTGTGAAAGAGGGCTATTACCATCTGGGTATAACTTAAATGCCAGTGTATCAGAACAGGCTCCCAGGAAGGGAACCAAATAACAGCAGATCATCAGACAACAGAGAGAGGTACCAAATGGCCAAAATCAAAGAACAGCTTTTATTGGCCAAAATAACCAAGAAACCATTTTCTTCCAATAAACAAATTAACCCCCTAACTGAAACAGTGGTAAATCTTTGCTAACAAACTCCACATGGACTTGGCTGTTCATGTTCATCCTCTGGAGTATTCCTCCTCCTAAAGAAGCCAGCTGTTCACTCTAACACTCCTGCACCACCAGAAGCAGGGGAATGGAGAAACTCACACTCGTTCAGGACAAGAGAACAAGCACACTGGGAGCCATGAGTCTGCCCACTTACACAGATGAAAGAGGCTGTTGGTGTTTGCAAACACCTCACATGCAATTACCTGAAACTAGTAATTTCCCCTTTTCTCAAGATACAAACATTCTACTACACGACCTATAGTTTTGGTGTTTAATCCCAGGACACAGGTACAGTTGTGGCCTGTGCAGGTTATCACAACTCAGATACTTCTCTATTCAGGAATCTTGGAAGTTAAAAAAAAAACATAAAAAAAATTGGTTTTGTTGAGTTCTCGAGGCAAATCATCATATTAAAACTCAGCATTTCCTCATGTCAATAAAAAAATACCAAACAGAGAAAGCAGGTGCTTGAGAAAACCTTGCTTTTCCATGGTAACTGAAGTTTTGGAAGAAATAAAAATGAGAGAGAGAAAACGAGAGATGTGCCAGACACCAGTTCCAATGAAGGAATTCTCAGGAATATTTTCACTAATTTCTCAATTAAGGGGGATATATTAACAGAAACCATTTAAAAAGATCTGGTTAGTAAACAGGCAAATCCGTTCAATTTAAGAAACAAAAAGGCAAAAAAAGAAATCAGTGTCTTAAAAAAAGTAGATATTTACACACTGTGTTTTTCAAACCATCCTGTGTATTGCACTGAGCTGTGTGCTGTGGATACATCTCTGGAGGTGTGTGAGCAGACACAGCCACAGCACCTCACTGCCCGAGCAGGGAAGCAACACTGCAGAACTAATGGGGATCTCAGCTCATGGGAGTTACTGGCTATTGCTGCTGTGTACTGAACAGCACCGTGTGTTGGACAGAGGAATTCCACTGGGAACTGAGAGCTTCCTGCCCTAATCTAGACATGATTTTACAAAACATCTAACACCTGTACCACACCTTTTGTAAGAAAATAGAGAGCAGCTCTGAGCTGCAGTTCTTCTAAACTACTGTAGGAAGGCTTCACTAGATACCTCCTCAATTGGCAACCATCTGAGGTAATGGATGATGCTGTCAAAACGAGCATCCTTCACTTCTCTCCACCCACACCCACTGTCGCCTCCTTATTGAGTCCTCTGATGGACAAGTCATAAACCACCTCCTCGATCTTCTTGACATCGTATTTGAGGCCATCGTAGCGTTTCCTCAGGGAGTCGTTCTTCAGGTTCAGGAGCCGGAACCCGGAGTCCAGCTCGTTGATGAAGGCGGAGATGCGGAGCGGGCGGGAATAGTCCCCGGCCGTGACACTGTTCACTGCCAGCCTGGCCTGGGGGAGACACACCTGAGAATGCTGGCACAGCACCCATCACACCACACCACCGTCCCCACCAGATACCCCACCAAATGCAGCACCTGTGTTCCACCCAGGCAGATTATTTATACTTAGACCCATCTTTTTGTTGACTATAATTCTGGATTTTCAATCAAATGACTAATTTAAATCTTAAAAGTATCAGTGAGGAACATGCAGAGAAGCATGCTGCTAGAAGTTTAGATCAAGGTACTGTGTATCAGAACTTCCAGGAACAATGTGGGAAAGCTACAATCACATTACTTTGGGGTTTTAGCTCAGTTTCAATCCAAAGACATGCAAGAGTATCTTCCTTACCAGCTCACTGGCGAGAGTTAATACTCCAGAGAGATAGTCCTCAATGTCCAGGTGAAAGCCCCGTTCTCGATCAGCTTCAACTGAGACAAGAACAGAGCAGTAATCAGGTGGTGCTGAGCATGAGCAAACCAGCCAGCTGAAATTGCATTTGTTTACTGGAGGTAATTTGAAATATCAAACACATGGGATATCATTACAAAATAAAAGTCAGTATTTTCCTGTAAATGATGTAATAACTGCCTTTCCTCAGTGCTTTTTATTCAGCATCTTGTACATCTTCAACTCGACGTGCAATAGGTTATAATCGATCCAACAGAATAAATGAATTTACATCAATATACAGGATATATTTCCTTATTTTTTTTCAAATCTTTTGCTCTGCGAGGACACAGTTCTTTTATGGCAAAGAATTTAATGTTTTCTACCCTTTTAAACAGCAACAGCAAAAGCAAAAAAATCAGCTCCCATATTTATGTTATTCTTTCAGTAGATTTACACAGTTTGAATGGATGGCCTTCAACAATGAAAAACTTATCAAAGAACAAATACTTTTGTTCACGTAAGGTTTGCCAGTTTCCATCTTCTAAGAAGTTGTTGTTTATATAATGAAATCAAATACCAGATAAAACTCTAGAACCAATTTCTTGGGAAGAAATTAAGTTCTGCTGTTTCCCTGCAGCTCTGAAAACCACAATGTCTAAGAAGGTCACAAGCTTTTTCTCTTTGGTTGCAACATTAACTTACTCCCGAGTATTTCTGCCACAGCTTCTCGAGTCACTAATGTTTCTGACTCCAAGTAGACTACAAATGCTGCCAGAAACACCAACCGCTGAAGCACAAACCTCCAGTGCTCATGAAATCTGCAGAAGAAACATCAAGTCGAGGTATAAATAAGTAATGTCTATTACTGGAGGGTCAGGCAACAAGCACACATTATGTGTGTGGTGTGTTTTCTACCTTTACATAGCATTTGGCAGTATTCCTGGCTTATCAAAAGGACACCAGCTGGAACACATCCCCTTCACCCTCCAGAACTCCACCCCCAGGTTACCAGCTGGCATTTGCTCACCCCTCTGGGGCACCTAACCCAGCTCCCAGAGTTTTCCAGGTTGTGGTGCCCACAGACAGCCAAGGCTTTCCCTCCCACCCTTCCCTCAGCAGATCCCAGATGACAAGATCCTTGTTCTTTGAAATGTTCCTGCCAGACACTGTCCCCTTCTGACAGCAACAAAACACAAAGGTGACAACTTCATTTAGTGTCTGCAGAACCAAACAGCCATTTCATGACAGATTTAGAGCTCTGCTTCCAGAAATGCCCCAAACTCAACAACTTAACTGAAATTAATGGAGCAGCAAATGCCCAGCTCCCAGATACAAGGGCAGCTCCAACAGATAATCAGTTTATTAAGCTTTCCTTTTTCCCTTCAAAGAAAGTTTCTAGAAAAATAATTTAATACTGAGTATTTTTAGTGAAAAGTTAGAGCGTTTGAGCAAAAGCATTTTTTTTATCTATGCTGACAGAAACCTCACATTTGTCTACCACAATTTACTTCTCAAAGAGAAAGAAGCTTTCAGCCCATACACCTTCAAATCTCTATTCCAAAGCAGTGATGCCAAACACCCCAGTAATTCCCATACATATCCGTGTCTGGCTGTGTGTGACACTGCCCACCTGTAATACTGATCAGCAGGAAACTTGGTCTTCAGAGACTCCATCTGTGTCCTCACTGTACTAAAGTGCTCCCGAGCCTTCTGACATTTCTTTGGGACTGGAAAGAAAACAGCATGGTGGCATTCAGGGAATGAGTATATTCAGGATATGGATATTTAACAGGGAACAGGGGTTTGTAAGCAGTGTTTTCTAGTGCAGAGGGTGCAATTTAGGCTTCTTTGTTGTCCAAGACAGGCTCCTGACCCTTGGAATCAATCTAAGAAGTATTCCTTGTCACACCATGAGCCACAGAGATAAAGGAGGCTGCTGATCTGCTCTGGGCCTTCCAACTCGTACAGTCAAAGGAAAAGCAACTTTTCTTTCTCCATATTAAAATCTTACCCTATTTTGTTCTTAGTGATCAGAGTTAGGTTATGTGAGGTGCAACATCCCTGTATTCCCTGCTTTTTAATGCTGTGTTTGAAGAAACTGGGTTTCAGCCTGTCCAGTGTATGTTCCATGTCTGCAGAGCACCGATCCTGTTTCCGTACCAGCCACTGCCACCTCCTGTTTGCCGGCAGGAGCTGCTGCCACGCTGCATCCGCAGCACCAGCAACCAACCAGAGGAGTCAGACCAGAACTTCTGAACTGCAGCCCTCTCACAGATCCTGGCCACAGCCCAAGGAAGGCCAAAAATCAGCCTGACAGGCTCTCCTGCACGTGCAGAAGCCAGGATTATTCACTCAGCATCCACAGAAGGTAAATCTGAAAACTGTGATGGGTTTTATCAAACAGACCCTACTAGAAATCACTTAAATGTGTTTATAAAACTTCTTTCAGTTATTAGAACATAATTTCTGTTCAGGAAAAGGGAGGGAGAATAACACTTAAAATAAAAGCTTCAGGAAGCAGCAGGTGGGAGTGCTCTGTGTGGCAGCCAGGATGAGAGACCCATGTGAAGCTCACAGTTATGGGGCTGCCTCAGTTGTGAGCCATCACATGGCCGGCGGGACAGGGTAAGGAACACAGTGGCATTTTGGCTTCTACCAAGGGAAACCTGTCACAAAAATAAACAAACTTAACTGTAAAGGTTTAGACAACAGTGCCCAAGGATACACAAGTAACCCCAAATCCAAACTACCCTTGCACATCCTCAGGGATCAGCTCTGATGTTTTGCTCTGCTCGACCCCATGAGAACAGACACTGAGGTGACTCTCAGGCTGTGGAGACACTGCCTGTCACCCCGACTGACCTCAGCTGTCAGCAGGCTCACACTGCCCTGGGCAGCTTTCTGAGCAGTTCTCAAACTCCATCTTGGACAGGGAGCCAAGGAAGCTTCTGTAAGATGACATTTTAAAGGCCCCTGGCTGGTATGGGAAACTGTCCTCCACCAAACTTCCAACTACCCTGTGTTTCTATTGACGGAGCTCACACCATCCCCTACCCTTAGAACAGCCTGCTCGTGCAAACCCCTGCCCTGTTCTCAGTGGCTCTCTGTTGTTTCCTCGAGTTTTCATCACTCCCCTCAGCTGAGGATGCAGGAATAAACAAAGGAATAACCACGAGGCTGCAGGAGGAAGTGAATCCTCTCCCACTTACACTGGCACGAGGGATGGGGCACAACTGGCAGAACGGCTTCTGCTGGAGCTGCACCAGCTGCAATTCAGCTGCAGTCACCCAGCACCAGCTCCTCTGTCACCTGGGAACTTGTAGTAATTAACAGCATTTTTGCCTTTTTACTATTCTAATTCAATGTGGTTTATTAATAGTGTTAATAGCTTTCCTTTTATGTTGGAATAAGTAAGTATAAGGCTAAAAACCCCTTAATTTTACAAAGTACAGCCAGAACTCTGTTGCAATGAGATTAATACTCTCTGTCATAGTTACAGGAGTCATTGTTTAGCCCTTTTTACTCTGCTAAGGAAGAATCATTCCAGTTTCTCAGTAAAAACATTGTACTGACTCAAACAACAAGCTGCTGCAGGAAGCCAAACAGTTAAGGTGCTGCACAGCAGAACTACAACCATTGTAAAGTAAAACTGTAATCTGCATATGTGACATCTGACAGGTGCTATTCATCCCCCAACAATGCTCCTGTTAATGTGTGTTCTGTTATTCTGCTGTAAACCTTTATCAATCTGAACATTTATGAACCTTCTTTACTTGTAACTGATGACAAACTGACAGGTCTGTTGCCGTGAATTAATTCTTAATCTATTAAGCTCGAATTCATTATTTTTGATATTACAAGAATTACAAACTGAGGCTTTTGGTTTGGGTTGGGGGTTTTATTTTTGGAGTTTTTTTCCAGTTGGTTTTGTTCTTTTTTTCTTTTTCCTTTAACTATTCCAAATCTCTTCCGAGACTCTGCAAGTTCCAGGACCAGCCCTGTCCAGGAATTAAAAATCAAGTGAAAATACACAGAATCAGACACAGGCCTGTAGTATTAAATGCTGGGAAACAACCCCTGAAGTTGTCACCCACACAACCTCTGTGGGTTTTCCCAGCTTAGAAAACTGGGTTTTTTTCCTTGTCTAAATAACCAACCAGCAGTTCTGACTTTCAGCACTGCCGGATTTCCCAAGAAAGTGGAATTTGCACTTGAGAGCACAGGCCAAACCTCAGGTGTTGTAAACACAGACCCTCTCCAAGGACAGGGGAATCCCAGGAGGCCTGGGAACATCACCAGGCTGAAAACAACCAGTCAGCTCTGCAGGTGAATTAAACAGCACCTGGGGAGGCTTGTTCTATTCACCTTCAGAGTGTGGCGTGTCCAAATTCCTCTCCAGAGTTTCCAGCAAAGTGAGAATGGTTGCTTCTTTTCAGGAGATATTGACCAAAAAAATGCAGCTTTTAAGTCACATATTTAATTTTATTCCAGACGTTTCACCAGGAAGCTGAGAAACAGGGGAGCAGGAAAAACACATCTGACACCTGGGCATGCAGTGCTGCTCTCATGGCCTGGAGGAAACGGGCTGGCCCTGAAACACCTCACACAAATTTGGTGTGAAAGCCTGGAACCAGGCTGGGGACAACCCAAACCTCAAAAACAGCACAGCAATTCCTGCTGCCACCCAAACATGCAGCTCCTGCTTTTCAGCCTTTGCAAATTCCATTTGTATTTTGCAACATTTTGTATATATATACATAGAATCTGTCTTGTACAAATCAGATTCCCAGTCTATTCTGAACACCCCCAGAACTTTCTGGGGTGTGAAGGGATGGGAAGAGGACACTGACACAAAGGCCCAGCAAGCGATGACACAATCCACGCCACTTACAGGGATACCCAGGCAGTGAACACCTGGAAAAGAACCCCCCGCTCTGCACTGAGACGGGGGAGCACCGCGCCAGGGAGGGGACAAAGGGACAGAACGGTGTTCGCTGGGGCTGAAGGGCCGCTTTGCTCCTTATGCGGCTCGAACCCCGGGACGGCCCTGCGGGACTCACTGTGCTGGAAGCCGGGTCCCTGGTGCACGCCCTGCAGCAGCGTCAGCATCTCCCGCGCCGTCTGTTCCAGCGCCTGCACCACCTTCCGGATCTCCTGCGGGCACAGCGCCGTCACACGCGGGCCCTGCGGCCCTCCCGGGCCGTGCCCCCCTCACCCCGG
>VXBX01003755.1:610292-624990 GCA_013400415.1 Scytalopus superciliaris | reverse complement strand
CGGCGTGGTGTTCGTGGGGCACCTCCCGAGGGGCCTCTGCGAGCCGCAGCTCCGGGAGTACTTCGGGCAGTTCGGCACCGTGACGCGGCTCCGGCTCTCCCGGAGCAAGAAGGTGAGTGAGGAGCCGCCGCCCCGCGGCCTTTCTGCGCCATGGGCTGATCCATGTGTCACAAATAACGCTGCAACAGGGCAGGACTAAACCCTGCGCTTCTTCGCTGAGTTTTCTGACTTGTGTTTAGCTGAGACGGGGCTGTGAGTGTGGAGGAATTGAATGGGTTTGATGGTGCTGGTCCCGCAGCACTGTTTGGGTTTGTCTCTGTTGTCACTCACAGACCGGAGCCAGCAAAGGCTACGCGTTTATAGAGTTTGAGTCTGACGATGTGGCCAAGATTGTTGCAGACACAATGAACAACTACCTGTTCTCTGAGAGACTGCTCAAGTGTAAGTTCTCTAACGTGCTAACGAAATGCATAGCTATTTCTGCTGTGTTTTTAGACTGTTTGTGGAACTTTAGGGGTTTTTTTGTGAAGTTTTGTCCCAAAAGTGTTTTCTGTGGGACTGAGCTCTCCTTCCTCCCTTTCCATCACGTCTAAAGAACACCCGCAGCAGCCTTTTGGTCACTGCTGCTGTTTCTGACTCCAGGCTAATAATGCCATGGTGTGATTGTGTAACACGAGGGGCTTTTTTCATTAAAAGGTTAATTAAATCAGCGAGTTTCCCAGACGTGGTGTCAGTAACACTTTGTAGAGGGTTACGAGCTGTATGTTGTAAAGCAATTGATTATTTCTGATTTTTCTGGGTGAGACTGAAAGTGTTCTATCCCTCCATGCCTCCATCCCTCCATCCTTCCATCCCTCCCTCCCTCTCCTCCCCCTCCCCCCGAGGGTTCCATGCTCTGTGTCCATGGGCTGCAGTGACCGTGTTTCCCCGGGCAGGGAGCGGCCCTGTGTGGGTGTTCTGGTGCCAAGGGGAGCTCTGCCCTCCCCTCCTGTCCCCTGTCTGTGCTGCAGGTCAGTTCCTGCCCCCTGAGAAGGTCCACGACAGCCTGTTCAAGGACTGTGACAGAATGTTCCGGAAGCCGTCCCAGCCGGCGGTCCGGCGGTACAACAGGGTGCGTTCCCTGCTGGAGAAGGCCCGGATGACGAAGCGCCTGCTGCGGAAGGAGAGGCTGCTGCGGAAGAGACTGGCTGACAAGGGGCTCCAGTATGACTTCCCGGGATTTGTGAGTCTGGCAGTGTTTCCATTTCGTGCAGAACGTGTTTCTGAGGTTGTGCTAAGCACGAGGAAATCGCGTGTCCCGTGTGGAACAACAAGCAGCAAAAGTGCTGGAGCCCCAGGGAGTGAAGGACTGTACTGGAAGCTCCAGGAAATGGTGCTGTTGCTGGGCTGCCTTCCATGTGCCTGTGGGTTCAGTGACAGCAAAGGGGAGGTGTTCCTTTTGCTCTTTTGGTGCAAGCAGCTGGAATTCTCTGGCTTAGCACTGGAGAGCAGCAGGGGCTTTGCCCGAGCCCTGCGGGAGGCTTTGGCAGGGTGGGATTTGAAGGCAAATCCCAAGCCCAGAGCTCCCCCCATCGCCCCTGTACACACTAACTGGGATGTCACTCCTCTGCAGAGGGCTTGGGTCAAGTGCTTGAGCTGTAGGCAATGCTGTTTAACATGGTGTGTTTTTAAAAGGCACAGTAGCAGCTTTTCTTGTGTTGCTTTGGGGTTTTTTGTCCAAACCAGATCACCTCTGTGTCAGTCAGTTTATTACTCTAAATTTATTTGCTGTGACAAAGAAACCTATGGACTGTTAAGCGACTGTTTGCAGCTTCACACAAGGAAGTTTGTAGTGATCCACCTGTTCTGTCTTGCTTCCTAGGCTACACAGCCACTTTGCAAAAAGAGGAAAAAAGTTAAAACATCCAAGAAAAGAAACCTGAATGTTTCTTTGACCAGCCAGGTAAGATGGACCAGTCCTGGCGGTGTCCAGTGCCATGCCCCACCACTCACACTGGGGCAGATGTCTCAAGTCTGCAACTGGCATCTTCACCTTGGTCTCAAAAACCTTGACATGGTTTGCTTGGGAGATTTTTGTGCCAGAAGTAGCTCCTTTGAGATGTATTAACACTCTTGAATGAAGGACAGTGGTTGAATCCTGTTGGTTCTTTCTCCTGCAGGAGCATTCTGCAGCAAGGGCTTCTGCTCAGCATCCTGTAACCAGCAGTCCCTGCCCTGTGGTGCCCCTGGGCAGTGGTGGGTGTGCTGTCAAACGCTGCTGGTCAGCACTCCCTCCTTGGGCACCTGTACACCACCTGCACAGGTGCTTTAACCTGGTACAAAATGATCTCCCTGCTGGCATCCTGCTGTTGGTCTGCACTGTGTCACAGTGCCAGCCTGGTCTGATACAAAGGCAGTGAACTGTTAGTGCAGCCTGCTGTGGTGTGTCCCCATTTACATACTCTGCTGTCCCTTCTGCCCTGTGCTCTTCAGGCATGGTGTTTGGTGTGTTGGAAACAAAGGCCAGCTAAGGGCAGCAGTAGGGTGAAAGGGAAGCTCAGGACTGAGATTTGGGACACTGACAGTGTAAAATGGTCTGTAAGGGATGAACATTTGTTTTGTTTTATCACTGTTGTGAATGGATTGGGCTTTTTTGTTTTGAATGTTGTTGGATTTACTTGTAATAATTGAGACATGGCTGATTATGAGGAAGACAGGATAACTCACACATTCCCTCAGCTGCCTTCTGAGGACTTACTGAGGTAACAAAGCTGGGATGTATCAGCTCTGCTGAGGGCTTGAATGTGGCATTTCTGTATGTCAGTCTCAAACATACTTCCCCTCTGTCACCCTGAGGTTTTTGCTCTTGACTTTCTTGATGTTTGGAGTCAGGAGATACAAAGTTTAGAAAGCAAATGTGCATAATGATGTTAGAAAATAGGCACATGTAAATTAATTCATCTCACATACACAGTTTTGAAGGTGACACTATTGTCCGAAGAAATAATATCTCAAAAAATGAAACCAATTTTCCTTAACATTTGGAAAGTCTGAAAGACAGCTGGACTGAGGTGCCTTGTGGTGCCACAGGAGCAGCAACATCTCTCTCTGGCCATGGCTTTGCAGTGAATCATGTTCTTCTGATCTCTTCAGGATCCTACTCCAGTCTGTACTCCAGCAGTGCTCGAGCGCCGCAGAGCCGCTCAGGTTGATGATGATGATGCAGAGGACGATGAAGTAACTCTCAGACTGCCCCCTGCCAGTGTTAACAATGCTGTGCAGGGGCCAAAGAAGCTGCCAAGGAAAAGACCAAACCTGAAGATACAGAAATAGACTTAAAATTTAGGAGCTGCAGCCATGTTTTCCCTCAACTTAAAAACTGTTGAGATGGAGCTTCTAGCAGTTCTGCTGCCCTGGCTTTGTTCATCCTAACTAGACTGTTCCAGTCTTTCCTAGGCAAGGACTCTGCTCCCAAATCCTCCCCCTCTGGTGTAGGTATCAGGGGACCTATGATCTTCCTTGCCTTTGAAGATTTTCCAGACTTTGTGCTCCCAAGTGCCCGTACTGTGACATGGCTGCAGTCATGCCAGAACCTTCAGTTAATTCTGTAACTTCTCTCTGGCACTCACTGTTTGGAAAGAAAACGTGAGACTGTCCATTCACAGCTCATTGCTGATGAAAGCAAATGTATGTTGCATTTATAATTAATGACAGATTATTAAAAAAGAATTACCATTTTCCAATTTTCTTGGCTCTGGTAGTGGTTCTTCCATTTAACTGAATGTCTGTTTCATGTGAGTTCTCTCACATATTTGAACTAATACAGGTTGAGGGATTTTTTTCCCCAAGGAAGACGTTCCATGACTTTGATCTCCTGTTTGTGATCTGTCAAGATCTGCCTGTACTGTCCAGGACAGAGGCAGAACATCACACTGCCCTGAACAAGCCAGTTCCTTCAGCCCTGCTTTCAGCAATGCCTGGGAAACTGCCTGTGCCAGGATGTGGAGTGGTTGCAGAGGGCTTGGAAAGGCCTGGGATTAGGAAGATGGGGAGAAGAGACAGATGACTGAAGTCACTCGCATTCAAGATTCCCATTCCCTCCACTGTGCAGGCCAAAGATTTGTGTTTGGATGTTCCCTGCTGTGGAGGACACAGGGTGATGAGGCTGCTGGCTCAGCCAGAGCCACTTTCATTCCTCACCCACTTTTGTAAAAGGCATTTCACTCTGCAGAGCTCCCATGGGACACCTACTGACGTGCTGCTTTACCTCTGGGCTGGCCAGGCAAAGGGAACTTGCTAATTCTCTGGGGTTTCTTTGTGCCACAAATGTGCTGTTTCCCGCTTCAGAAAATGTTCAAGGACCTTCCAAGTGTGGCTGCTTTTAGAGGGACTTCTTACTGAGCTGTGGGGAGGAACAAATGGTGACAACTAGCTTAGGTACAGCTGTTCTCAGAGTAAGCAAAGCTCTTTGAGAAGATGCATCAGTAATCAGAGCAGTCTGGGTTCTACTGGCAGTTCTGTTGTCCTCTGTCCCTGCATTTTGGTTTCACTGCCTGCACGAAACAAGGGTATCTTCTGCTTCAGGGGGCAATAAGTGTATTGCAAGATTGTAATAAGCATCTGGGTTGGTTAACCAGGAGTGAGAAGGCAGGTTTTTGTCACCAGTAGTATGAATTCAGAGAACTGAATAGTAACTTTTTGTTGTTCATTCAGATTTATTCTTGTTCAAACTAGCTTGTCATAGAGCTCATGGCAGATACCCAGTCCTGTTTGAAAAGGCAGTTGGACTGTGAACTTAGAATTTGGATTTTATTGCAAATCTGAGACCTGTAGAAATTCCAGTTTGGGTTCTGTGGCACCTACTTAGCCATGAGCTTTTGTTGTCTGAGATTAAACACTCTCTGCTGCTGTTGGCTGCAGGTCAAGCTTGGCAGATATCAGAGGAAAGCCCAGATGATGATAACTGGCTGCACAGGTAGGTGGTTGGCACTAATTCCTTGGCTATTTTAAGACTTGGAGTCCCGGCAGAGGAGAAGAAATCTTAAACCATTGGCCTGGCTAATCCTGACCTATCTGGCCTGATCACTTGAATAATCATTAGATTGTAATTACATTCTCTTGTTGACTCAAATTACATTATTCTCCTTTGTCCTAACTTGAAGCTGCTTGGATGGGTGTATCTTTATATCAAACACTTGTCACCTTGGGCATGCCAGAGAAATCTGCTCACCAGCCTAGTGGTCATGGACACTCCTTGCCTTTTAATAGCAGTGGTGCTGTGTACATCTGCAGGCTTTCTTCCCTGTGTGTTTGATGTGACACAGGCAGTGCTTTCACCTCAAATCTGTGGAAAAGGCATCCTCAGCTAAGGCTTGAGATACATGTGCTCAGAATAGTTGGCAGAAATTGCTTATCTGTTTGTAACTGAGGTGCAGCTCTGAAAGAACTTCTGCCTTGACATCACACAGCAGAGAGCAGCAGAAAAAAAGCAATTCTTTATAAAATCCATATTCCTAACTTTGTGTTGGGCAAATAAAGATGGCTCTTGGGTCAGGAGGAACTAGAAGTGTGGCTGGCCCTTCTCCTGGCAGGAGCTGCATCTCTGGCACAGCCTGACACCGGGGGGCAGCACGCCCCAGCCGTGTGCCTGTGTGCTGCAGCACAAGGTTTCCTGGGAAATGACGGCCCCGTTTATAAAGAAACCCGGCTCGTCCAGGCAGTTTGGAGTGACTGGATACATTGGTGTGACTCACGTGTCTCTAACAGGGTTTAATAATACGGGAGAAACTTAGTACGGATCTTAATCAAATATGCCCATTTCTTTGGTGCTGCCACAAATGCTCCTTCCTAGGCTGAGTTGAAGCTGCTCTTAAGAAAACTTAGTTTATCTAGAGTAACTTCTCCAGTGCAGTTCCGTGTTCACCAAAGCCTGATCATCTCCCTGTGCTTCCCATTCCAACCATCTGGCCTGCATTTTGAACCTGCTTTGTTCCTACTTTGCCTTTCTTGCTGTGCTCCTCTCTTTGCTCAGTGTTCTGCCCCTGCCTGTGTCCACTTGCTGCTTTCTTCGTACTTTACTCTGTCTTCTCTCCATGCTGCTTGCAGTGCCAGGGCTATCCTGTCTGGCTGCATGAACTTCCAGGGACTTTGGCTTCTGCAGGTCTCTTGGAAAGGCTTGTGTCTTTAAGCCAATGTCCTGGCTGCTGCTGACTCCATACTCACACAGCAGTGCGAGCCTCGATGGGAAGACATTCAAGAAAGCTGTGCTTACAATAAGGGTTGCTTCCTGCTGTAATTTTCCTTTCCCTTCCTTTTGTTTGTTCATCTTCCTTCAATTGAGATCAGCTTGGATGGCAATTCTGAAAAGCAAGGAAACAAAATTCTACAGCAAGGAACTCTGAGCAGAAGGGCGGCTTTTCTTGGTGATAGTTTCTGTTTTTAGGCTGCCTGTGTTATTAATATACTGCTGTCCAGGGAGATGTACGTAAGCAGAAATTCAGACACCTGATACTTGCCAAACATAGTTTCCATAGCAAGTGGACAGACATGCTGTGTCATGAGTTATGCCTCAGTCCTTGCACTGGCTTTAATTTCTCATCTCTCCAGTCGTTTGATCATTCATCTCGGACAAACACAAACCTCCTGGCCACTGACTTTAGGGCAGGCTCTGAGTTGTTTTTACTGGGATGCTAGGAGTGTTGGGGCTGTGGTTTCAAGGCATGACTTGCAAGTGCTCTGCCTTTCAGTAATGAATGACTTTGTGGAGCTGTTTTGCTGAACACTTATGTATGTATTACTCTTTTCAAGCTTCAAAAACACTTAGGTGCTAGCCAAGCCTACTAATTTACACACATTTATTACAATTTCTCTGTTTTGCAAGAGGGAGATCTGGATTTGAGAGTGCCCAGCATTTCCCAGCACATGAAGTACTGCAAGTATAAGAAATAGAGGGGCTGGGAAGGGTGGGGGAGAAAAGCAGAATTGGCTGCAAGATAGAGAGGAGAAAGGAATGATGAAGCCAATGTTCACCTCTCAATAAAGAGGCACTGGTGAGTGTGGTAGTGTTAGACTGCTTAAAATTAAAGATGTAGTTTTTTGTTTCCTTTCTTGTTTTGCCTGTTGGATGGGCTGTGGGATGCCCAGGCTGCACAGAGCACAAGGAATGTGCTGCAGCCACGGTCCAAGTGCTAGTCCTTGCTCAGGATCACACTGGAGGAGGAGAGCAGGCTGGGCAAGTGACACTTGCTCTTGCCAGTACCAAGCCTGTTTGCTTGCATACCTGGCTTTTCAAAAGCCTGCAGCCCCAAGGAACAAGGCTAAAACCTGCCTGCAAATAGCTTGTGGTGCAAGGGAGGACTTGGGCATGAGGGCTGAGCATGCTCTCCTCTCAAGTAACATACCAGCGAGGCAGAGGGGAGGTCTAGCAAATTCCTCCTCTCCCAGCTTTCCATTCAGAGTGCTGGGGTGTTTGGCTCTCCCTTTGCTGTGGGATGCAGCTGCCTGGGGCTGTGCTGTGCTGTGTGAGGTGCTGAGCACATCCCTGCCCTGGGCAGGTGCTGCAGGTGAAAGCTGGACAAGCAGGTAACAGGAGTGCAGTGAATGTGATCTCCATTATGTGTTTTCCGGGAATGCCCATGAGTCCTCTTGGACCAGACTCCTTCATTGTCCAAGACACTGTTCAAATACATCCTGTTTTCCTGAGTTTACAATCTAGCCCCCAAATTCTCGAAACATTCAGCTGTAGGCAGCAACAATCTGCATGTTCTCAGTCAGAGATATGTTTGGGACCACCCCAGGGTGCTGCTGGAACAGTGGGGAGGCCATTCTGAGTGTCAGGCTGCTGCCTGGCACGGCTAATGCAGCCACATCCCTCCTGCACAAGGCCAGCAGCTGTCAGAGCAAGCTGAAGAAATGGTTAACTGTGTGAGTGACAATTCCTGAAGTGAAACACTTTCTCCCATGCAGGGTGCAGCAAGGCCTCTCATTGCTTCTCCCACCCAGCAGTAATTAAGCATATGGCAGGGACAGAGATTTTGGCTGTCCTGGGAGGCTTGGACTGGTTGTGGCCAGTAATCATGTGGCTCTTCTGTGCTGGGAAAGGATAAACTACAGAGAGGCTGCTACACAAATGTTGGCTCTGAATGAGGAAGAAAATGCTGTTTTACAGTTGTCTCAAAGAGAGAGGCAGGATTGGGAGGATGAACGCAGCAGGACTTCGAGGCCCTGAGTGGGTGCCTGCAGTGAGCCACAAGCACTGGGGTCACTGCCTTTCTCGGGCTGCACATTTCACGCTGCACTTGACCCATTACATGCAGTCTAGGGCTTGGCCTGGATTTGAAGCTTTTGATTTGATTTGTTCTTTTGTTTTAAAGAACAGAAAGGAGAAAAGCAAATAAATCTGGCGTTTGTGGTAGTGCTTTTGGAAAGCCCTGGTTTTTCCTGTGTGTTTTTCCAGCGCTGACTGAGAGGAGGCTTTCTGAGCAGGGGCAGACCTGGAAATCAGGCTGCTTGCTCTGCAGTGTGGTGTTGCTGCCAGTTTCCCACAAGGACTTGCACAAACCCAGCAAGTTTGCATGTCTGTTTTTTAAAAAAAAAAAAAAGAAAAAAAGTAGGGAAGTGGAGTGACTTCTGTCAGGGTGGCTTTGCAAGGCTGAAAGCCTTGCACCATTTTGAGAGTGAAGGCTGTGCTTTGTGTTGTGCTTGCTCGTGTGCTGTTTCTGGCAAAGGCAGCATGCATGGGGAGTGAGCAGGGTCTGAGCCAGCTGTGCATCAGCAGCACCGCTGTTTTGTGACCTGCAGCATTTTTGTTTCTGTCGGTGTGAGAGCTGGGAGGAATCTGGTGTGATTTTCAGGTGTGGGCTGTGTTTGCAGGTCTGCCTGTAAGAAGGGCTGGGGTTATCTGCTCAGAAGCAAAGGGCAGAGGAAGTGTAAGACCAGTCTATAAGGCTTTTCCCTCAGCTGTCCCACACAGACGTGGTGTTTGTTTTTTACTTAAAGTGCATTCTATTGAATTGTATCCTGGAAAGCAAATTCCAGGTTTGGAGCTGCTGGAGCTTTGTCACTGGTTGGGCAGGAGCTATGCAAGTGACTAGTTTCAGAGTCATTATGGATTCTCCTAAGGCAAACCTGTCTGTTGGTGTAATGTCAGTGCAGCCACATCAGAAGAATCACAGCCCAAGTTTTTATCCTGAGAACTACTAGCTCAGCTTTTTTTCCCCATCAGCTCATAATTTTACAAGATGAAATCCCGCCATGTTAATATATAGTATAGAATCAATCAGTTGGTTGTTAAGACTCATTTGGAGTTGGTGATATGGACAATTGGTTTTGGGTGAGCTGCCAGTGTATGTTTGCTGTGTTGCCATTCAATGTCAGCCCTCCCATCGCATTCTGTAAGAGCTTCCATTAATTTCAGTAGAAATCTGCATTTGGGGTGAAGGGTGACCTAATCTTTAAAAAGGATCTTAATCCACTTAGCCTTTCTTGCAAAGCTCAGCATTTTTTCCTTGTCAGGAGCAGACTGCATTCCTAACCTTGATGTGTCACTTTCCAGTTGGCTTCATATTTGGGTGAGGATAACAAGGAAATGTTTTTCAAAGATTAAAAGAACCCATGCTGCTAAGGTATGTGCACGTGTGATATGCAAGTATGGAAAAAAAAAAGGAAATGTGAACATAATTGTGTTTGGATGGTGGAAAAAAGATATAATAACATCAGCAGATGACAACACAGAGAACAAGCACAGGAAGAGGTAAATCCATTTGAAACTGTAAATGGGAAATTATGAGGAAAGAGGAAATGGGGCTGAAATGCTGTTTAATGTAAATTTAAGTGCAAGACAAAAATAGGACTCCTGTAACTTTGACCTGTAAATGTCTCTTCCCAGGGACCTGAGGGCAGCCAGGAAAAATACAGTCTCTGATGCAAATACAAGACCTAGTGCCCATGCCTTGGTAAGATCAGAGAGCATCTTCTAGGCTGCTGCATTAAATCCAATGTGGCCCAGAGAGCATGGAAAGCTGTTGCCAGCAGCCTGTGTTCAGTTTTGGGGTGTTTCAGCTCAGGCTCGGGTCACAAAACAAACAATGCCACATTAACACTAATTGGTACCTTCCTTGATGTTTTGGTCAGGGAGAATGAACCGTTCTCTGCCCCCCTGGAGGCAGCCACTCCAGGTCAAGGGAAGAGGCCCATGTGGACATTGCATGGCTCACAGGACCTCCATGCCAATGGGAAATCTCTAATCAAACCCAAATCACACTTCATGAAGACTACCTGCTTTGTCTGTGATGTTTCTTCTTGGGTGGCCACATGTCTGCAAGGAGTGAAGGCAGGCAGACGTGCCCCTGTGCACACGATGAGCCTTGAAGCCATTTGCTCACTTCCCTTTAATCAAAACCTTCTGCTTTTGCATTTTCCTTTCTGTTTGGTGACTGAAGCGAAGCTTCATGTGCCTTCACGTGGGAGTTAAGTGGGTCAGTGGGATGCTTTGTTCGTGGCAGCTCTCACGTGGAAAAAGTCCGATGCAAAATGCTGAGGCTTGGCAGGAAAGTGCCAATTAAAGATAGCGGTGCAGGAGCACGTTGTGTGAGCTGAAAGTGCTCAAATCTGGGGCTGTGACAACTGTCATGTGCAAAGGAAAGAACAAGGAATTATTAAATTTAATGTTGAAGTACTAGTGCTTTCCCTGTTTCAAGTGTTTGTTCTCACACAGTATGGATGAGGAGTTTGTTCCCCGTTTTGCAGGCAAGTGAGGGGTGAAAGAGGTGAGTCACTCAGGGACCCTGTGCCGCGTGGGATCAGCAGCACTCCGAAGCTGGGTACTTGGGCTTCACCTCGTGGTGGCCCATGGTATTTATCTTTGTGCCAGCAGCAGTCCAGCCTTCTCCTTAGCACTGCAGAAGTCTGTTCAGGTGATGTGTGCAGGAGATATAAGTGCCAGGAGATGGCAAAGGGAGAAATGCAATGCTACATCGAGTCAAGTGAAGCTCTTCTGCTCCTTAGCCATGCAAGCAGTCAAGCTGGGACAGCACATAAAGGAACTGTGGCTTTCTAGTCTGCATGGCAATGTGCTCAACTCTAGGGAAGCAACTCGGGGACATCCAGGCTTTGATGCTGCTGTCCTCTGCTGTCATGGGCAGCTACATCATCATACTGTCACTCGTGAATAAACACATTTCTTCTTGGAGCACTCGGCCCTCAGATTCCTGAGCTGATCCTGTGCAAAAGCACCCTGAAGGAAAGGGAAAGAGCAGGTCACTCAGGTTTAGTCAGTGTTTCTGCTGAAAGAGACCCTCTACTTCCCACTAGTTCTGTTTTATTGGTGTGCTTTTGTTTGAAAGAGCAGTGTTGGTAATTGAAAGCTAGTCTGTCCTTTTATTTCTTTATTTTAAAAAGCTTTCTGACTTTGCTTTGCCCTTACTTAAAGCTTTTTGTGCCCTTTGTGCTGCAGATGTCCCTAAGTTCATCTCGTGTTTCACCGTGCAGGTGATCAAGTATTGTACATGTACAGGCACACACGTCCTCATGTTGAACCTCAGCAAGCAGGGAACAATGTACTTTGCAGGTGGACTGATTACAGAGATAGATGCTTCTTCACTGGGAACAGCACCCTCTCAGAAGGCAGATGTTCCTACCTTTCCACTGCACTAGTCCCTTTGTTTTGGAGATTCACATGTGAGACAGATAAGTAAATTGAGATCTTTCAGAAATGAGGGCATAGTAAAAAGTATCTTTTTTTAGGTATGTTATGTATAAGGGTGTTGTGAAATGGCTGCTATTGAGCCACTGGTAGTGAGGGCCTTGTCAAGCAGCCATGTGTGATGGTAGCAGCCCTTCCAGTGGGTACTGCTGTTTCCTTTGTTTAGAGAGTCCTTTCTGCACCCCAGGATAAATCCCCAAGGACTGGTTAGCAATAGCATAGTCATTACCTAACAATAACTTTGGAGAAGCTGAGTTATCCCTGCAGAGTTATCCCATCCAGAAGGTTAGATCTGGTTGTCCTTGGGGTATCCTGATGTGCCTGCATGGTGGGTTTCCATGGAGAACCATCACAGGCAATGGATGCAGATCTGTCACGAGTGTGCTGGAACTAAAGCAGAGAGATGGCCCTGGGAAGGTCAGGGGACTGTGCAGGGTAATCAGGAGCCTCCTCAAAGTAAAATTAAAGAATACTGAGATTAATGTTGAGAAATCTAAGAACAATGCCTTCAGCTCCTGCTTTTTAAAAATATGAAGAAAACCTGCAGGTTACGATGTATTTTGGACTTCTTTTCCTAATAAATGAGGCTTATGTGGTCAGTCTGTCTGTCTGCTCTTCAGCTGTCAGGCTAGCCCCCTCCTTTTTCCTTCTCAACATTTAGGGGGGAGGAAAGGATCTCAAGTTTCATGAGAACTGGAAGAGAGGAATAATCATTGCCAGCCTCAGGGGGAGGCAGGAGGGAAGCTCAGGCATGGTGTAATCCCTTTGGCCATACAGCCCTGGACCAACTGCACACCGTGCTGCCTGTGTCCCCTTGGAGGGAATGTCACAGGACACACAAAGGAAGGCAGGGCTGCTGAGGGAGCAGGGCAGATTAGAGGGACAAAGAACACAGATCTGTGGGAAACCTGGCATTATTGGTGCTGCTGCTCGTGGAATAATTTGGTTATCTTAAATATAGGTATAAACTGCTCTAAAAGTCTCTGCAGGAGCCAAGGAAACAGTCATGGAATAAGAGAAAAAAATCAAAACATTAGAGCTGATTAAGTGACAAATTTCTGTGCAGAGACTTTACCTGTTTGATAATAAAAATGTGAAGAAAACACATAGAAAAAAACCCTGTCCACAATCTTTTTGCTAATTGCACAGTGAGGAAGCTTTTAAGTTTTGTTCAGTTGTCCCCTGAAGTTTTGCAACAAAAGAGAAAATAAAAAAAAATGTGTTTTCTGTGCAAGTGTTATCTAGGAGGGGAGAAAAAAATCCTTTAAAACCATGCAAGCTGCATTTCTAAGCACTTCTTCACAGTGTTTTAGGCTGCCAAACAGCCTAAACTTCTGTAAAGTTTAGGTGACTATAAAGTCACCAGAAGTAAGAATCTGTGAAAAAAGGGCAAACATACAATTACAGCAGAAAACAGTACTGAGAAATTTCCTAAGTAAATGCCTCTGTATTGTAATACTGAAGAGAATGAATTCACAGCAAATGTGATTTATTTATTGTTATTTATTATTTATTTCTTACTAAAACTAAATGACATATTGCTTATCATAATTCAGCTAACTTAGAACTATTCAGTTTTTATCTAATTTTCTTGCTCAGAATGGAATGTGGTATTTTGGGAAGAGAGAGGGAACTATCCAGTGTCTGAGAGAACTTTGCCTGTAGTTCTAGCAGATCCAGATGAAGTGGAAGGATTGGTCCTTTATTAATGTACCTATGACCTCTGTCATCAGCTGCTGGTGGGAGACTGCAGAATCAGAACAGAGAAAACAACTGGAGTCCTGTTTGCAGAACTGCCCAACTGGGGAGGAAAAGTACTTGGCACAGGGCTGTGCCCCCTGTGGGTGCGGATGGATGGTAACACGGGGACTGGGAAGCCACGATAGGTGAAGCAGAGCTGTTGTGTCTCTGCTGTGGGTAATGCTTAGCCAGTTAGGGCTCTCAGGAGATTAGCTACTGCCTGGGGGTGAGAACCATGGTAATTTCTAAAGCTGGTTTGTAATCACCTGCTTTCAGTTTACCCAGAGCTGGCATCCTTTTAAGCACTAATATCCCCAGCTTTCTCTTGACATCTGTGCAGCCTGTTCCAGAACTTACACTCAGCCTGTGCTGATGGCTCCATGCAAAGCAGCAGTTGTGTTGCTCTGGAACCTGAGGGAGGAGAGGAACAAATTAGAAAACCAAGGATTATTTGGAGGGGGCTTGCCAAAAGCAATTTCTGTGCCAAAACCGCAAGCCAGGGAGAAGGGCATTATTATTTCAAGAAGTTATGAATGAAAACGAACCATTTGTTCCACATACAGGTCTCCCTTATGGACTGCTCTGATGGCTCAGGCTACTTGCTTGTTGGGAACAACCCTGCCGGGGGGGTCAGCTGCCTTCTGCAGCACAGGGGACGAACACAGGGTGGTTCAAGGGCAGATGGAGGTTCATCCCCCACAGCACCCCGGCAGCAGCAGCTGTGAGCCCGGGGAAGACAGTCAAAACACCTCTTGTTGTAGAGTCTCCGTGCAGGGTATTTGTGTCCCATTCTCACCTCAGTTACACGGTGGGAGCACTGCGACTCCTTCCGCGCAGGAGAAAGAATTAGTTGCCTTTAAGCGCAGCTTTTTAACTCAGGCTGCACATAGCAGAGAGACGTGGGGCTCCTGGTGTGTCCAGGGGGTCCAGCGCTGGGCAATGAGGATTATTACGGGACTGGAGCCTCTCCTATGAGGAAAGGCTGAGAGCTGGGCCTGTTCAGCCGTGGGAAGGGACGACTGAGAGGAGACCGCATCACTGTGTTTGAATATCTAGACGGGGGGAGTCACAGGATGGACCGGGCTGCGCTCGGCGGTGCCCAGCACCGGGACAGGAGGGACGGGCACAAACCGATGCGTAGGAAGTTCCACCTGAACGTGAGGAAGAACTCCAGTACTGTGGGCTGCCTCTCGCTGGAGCCCTTCCCAGCACCGTGGGCCGCCCCTCGGCGCTCCCATCCCGCCCGTGGGCTCCGCGCTGGGCCCGGGGCCCGCCCGC
>VXBX01003755.1:565706-610143 GCA_013400415.1 Scytalopus superciliaris | reverse complement strand
CGGGGCTGCGGAGCCTCCGGCGGCGGCGCCGCCTGTGCGGGGCGGGCCCGGCCCCGCCGCTTTGTGCACGTGCCGCGCCTCGCTCTGCCCGGCTGTCCGTCTGTCTGTCCCTGTGTGTCTGTGTCCCTGTGTCTCTGTGTCCCTGTGTGTCTGTCTGTCCCTGTGTCCGTGTCCCTGTGTTTGCCCCCGGGGGTCGGGCGAGGAATGCGGGTCTGAGCCCCTGGGAAGGGCTGGGTCGCTCCTCAGGCAGATGCTGCAGAAACGCCCCGGGGAGATGCGGGGTGTGAGTAAATAAAGCGCAGCTCGGCGTGTCAGGGGCCTGTATGGGCGCCGCTCAAGGCGTTCCGGGTGTTGTGTGTGCTACCCATACCTGCTTAGGAGCGGGGGCTGCCCCCGAGCCCTGCACGGCCGCTCGGAGGGGTGTGGGAAACTGAGGAAGGATGCCAAGCCCAGGGCTGGACCGGAACCCTCTGGTGGAGCAGCGCAGGGCTTCCCAGGTGTGAGGGCTGCTCTGACCCGCGGATCTCCGTCCCTTTTGGGCTTATTTCGTAAGTCAGCGTTTAGTGAAGGAGACAGGGGTTAAGTAAAGAAGCGTGTGCTGAGCCAGTGTTAATAGAGCAGGGATGTAGTCTCCAGCCCAGCACTTGTGCCAGCAGCAGAGGCAAATATGTCATAGTCCAGTCTGCTGCTGAGTACTGCAGCTTGTTTCTCTGCATCTTTTGTGCAGTTGTGTCTCTGTTGTAGCTTCTCTTGATGCTACCGGGGCGCTGTTGAAGGCAAACCAAAGTATTGTTGCTTGACACATGAAGACACAGATCCCCCATTTAGTTCAGCAGTGCTCGGAGTAGTTCTTGTAAAGGCATTGGAGTTGCAGGTGTTTGCTTCCATGTGGGATTCTGAATTGGATTTAAGAGGTTTGCAGCTGGGGGGGGGGATATGGCTGAGAACTTCAAATGCTGAGCTTTCTCTGGAGGAGAGGACTACTGGAACTGCAGTAGATCTTCCTTATCATGGCAGTGTAGCTCACTGTGTGCAGCAAGCCTTTGTGCTGCAGTCCTGGGCTTGGCAAAGTTCAGCCTCTGCTTGTTTTCTCTGTTGAACCCTGTCAGTGGGACTGAAGCCTGGAAGTTACGAGAGGGACAGAGGAATGATGTGTCACCATGGGCGATCCTCTCTGCATTTCACAGTCTCATTTGCTTAATTTTTTTTTTTTAATTGCTGCCAACATAGGTTTTTCTTTTTTGCAATTGATGCTTGCGACATACCTGTGAAGTCTTCAGAAGTGTTCAAACAGCTTTAAAAGTTTCCATTTCAAGAAAAAAAATGCCATGAAGTTATACACTTAGGCCTTGCTTCACTTGGCTGTTAACATGCCGTGTTAAAAGTGAGAGGGCAGCCTGCTTGGGAGATGGAAATGTTTCTCTAGTTCATGTTCCCTAGAATGACAGTTGCAGAGAATGCCTAGGACTGAATGAACTGGCCCTCCAGTCATCTTTGAAGTTCTGTGAGAATGTAAAATTTGTGCTACAGCTTCAGTGTTAAGAAGACTGTATATTTAAACAGCAAAACTCAAACTGAAGTAATTTATCTGTTTCTCCTATATGTTAGTTAGTCCTTCTCTGTCCATCAGGCAGTTTGTTCAGGACTCTTGGTTGTGAGAGGATGAGAGCTTGACAGCAAGTCTGGCCACTTCTGTAGTGATTTACAACATTACAGTGAAGGATGAGGACAAGATCTCCTCAACAACCTTTGTGTTGTGGCAGGTTAGAAGAAGTTTCAAGAGGTTGGCCAGGAAATATTCAGGTGGATAAAGTAGTGACCTTCCCTACATGTACCTGCCCATTTCAACATTCATGCAGGTTTTTGTGAGAGGTGTCTTTGAAGTGTGTGGACTGCCATCACAGGTCCCTTCTGGCCTCAGATGACTTTGGATCAGGCTCATGTGTCACCCTGAACCTCTCATTATCTCAGGCCTTGCCTAGACTAGGGATGGAAGTCTTGGCGTGCCTCTGGATTGGGCTTGCTGCTGTTAACGCCTCCTTGGCTGGCAGTTGTAATTGAAGCTTCTTTCTGGATTCTCATAGTTCTGGCACACCTTGAAGCAGCCTTTGCCAGTGCATTAGAGAAAATGCTGGCAAGTATATAAAGGTCTCTCACCTGAGTGAATAAAATAGACTGTTCTTGTCTATTAATTTCTTCAGACTGTGACTTTAGTAAATGATAATCAGTCTGACTGTGAGAGGTAGGGGTTTGCTTCTTTTCTTGATGATGGGTTGATGTGACAGGGTTATGCAGAACAGCATTAGCCTTACCCCTCTGTTTAATGGCACCCACTTCATGTTGCACTTTGCTTGGTTGCTCCATTTTCATCACCTCATAGAGCGTTGGAGTTTGCGTTGTGTGCTTCTTTTGAACTCACTCAGGGCTTTGGACATTGTCCATTGGACCAACCTGTTACCAGTTCTCAAAGCTGTCTGAAAGTCTGATGTGAGCTAGTTATGAGCTTTGCACAGCAGGATGCTGAGGAGCTAAACACACACACACACGTTCCTTGGCATTATGCACTGCACTGGTGTCTGGCTCTGTCACACATGTGAGACCTCACTTTCTCCTCTCTTTGGCAGCACTAGTATTCTTACACCAAAAAAACCCCACATCACAAAACCCAAATGAACTGGATGGAGCTGTAAGTGTTCGAGTTATAGGAGAGCAACAAGTGGATTTTGTGGTCTGAGAGACTGCTGATGCTTCCCAAGAGATTTGATCTCAATTCATGTGTTTGAGTTCACCTGGTTTCCTGTTCTGTTCCTTAATCAAATCTCTTCATGTCTGGCTCTTTAAGAAGGGAGATGTCCATTCTGCATCTAGAAACAAGAATGCCAAACAGGAGCTGCAAAATTAATTGTTAGAAGAGCGTCATCATCATTAGTTTATTGGAAGTGAGTGGGCAGATTTAAAATTCTCTAATTTGTTTCCACCGCCAGCAAGTTAATAGACTAAACAGCCTAACCAGGCAGTCCCTGGTGCAGCATTTCTGTATTTCAGGTTAAGCTGTGGCATTTTATTTACACTTTGCTTGTTGATGTTTTAGATTCCAAGATATTTCAGAAAGCCAGATTGAACCAGTAATAATCTGAGGCAAAGATCTGATCAAAAGAGTCAGATTCTGACCTGTGTTTCCAAGTAATGCTGAGCAGAAGGAAGGAATTGCAGGTGTCTCTCTCTGCTTGTTACATGCAAGTGGTTTTGTTGCCCAGAAGTCTCTTCACTGCCATTAGAGGTTTAGCCCAACTCATGTATTGTCAAACAAAAGTCCTTTCTGCTGTCCTGTGCTCCCTCCACCCACTGTTTCATAAATCTGAAAGGGTTGTGGTGGTTTTCTACACTCCCTTGCAGCCTGTGTTGAGGGATTTCTTTGGCCATCCACTTATGTGGTTGCAAATGCCAATCTGAATAGAATCTGCTTATGCCTCAATGTAGAGGGTGACCCTCCTTCCCCTCTCTGGAGCTGAACTGGCTCTAGGTGCTGTTCTCTGCTGGCCCTGTCAGCAGTTGAAATCCAGCTGCTGCTGAGAGTTCTCTCCTTGGCCAAGAGCTTCCATGGCAGCCCTGGAGAACAGGGATAGGCAAAGACCCCTGTTTTGCCCTGGAAACAAATTTGTGTTGAGTCATGGAAGAGAGATGGGCATTAGCTGGGAAGCCTGGAGACCAAGAAAATAAACTTTTCCCAAACTGCTGCTGTTGCATCTCACAGCCAGTGTCCCTTGAGGGCTTGCACCCAAGGTATGATCTATGTGTATTATTTTGCCATTCCAGCCTGTCATTTTACTCCTAGCACTTGTTTCTCAAGTACTTCCTTCCAGGGTAGTTCTAGCTTGGACTTGTACACAGAAACTTACTTCTGTGTCATTAACCAGTTATGTATCACTAGTGGTAACAAGGTCCTGGAGGACTGGAGTATGGAATTTATGTTGAACCCACTGCTCTGTTTAAAATTCAGTTATCCTGATCGTGTACCAGCATGTGGTGGTGTTGTTTTTATTTTCTTTCTCCAAGGTGTTACCTCACCCTTAGTTCCCACTGCCATTGCAGACTTANACCAGTTATGTATCACTAGTGGTAACAAGGTCCTGGAGGAGTGGAGTATGGAATTTATGTTGAACCCACTGCTCTGTTTAAAATTCAGTTATCCTGATCGTGTACCAGCATGTGGTGGTGTTGTTTTTATTTTCTTTCTCCAAGGTGTTACCTCACCCTTAGTTCCCACTGCCGACTTGCTTTGCAGTGACTCTGGGGAAGGCACTGAATTTCTACTCTATTCCTGCCTGTCAAATAGGAGCTTCTTGGTATTCTACCACTTTTCTCTTCAACTGATGCCCAGGAAGAAATGCTTTTCATCTCAAGACTGGCTAAATTAGTGATCTTAGCCTAAGGCACTTCAGGAATTGCACTGTGAACAGAGATTACAAGATTCAGATGTGAGCTGTGAAGCTACTTGTCCTGCTGGCAAGTGATGGGTCACTCTGTTCTAATTCTCAGTAGCATTCTTACTTCCAAACCTTGCTAAGCATTTTACCCACATGAGGCTGCAAGTGAAAGTCTCTTCATTTCCTTCCCTTGTTTTTCCAGGTGAACCAGTATTGCTGCTGGATTGTTGAGGAAAGGGTTAGGATGTGACTCTGGAAAATTTTGTTCTGCACTCCTAGTTGCAGTAAAAAGGGGGCTGGATGCCACTTCCATTCTTCTGGGATGCATCACCACAGCCCATCAGGGAACCTTGTGTACCTGGCAGAGCCGAGCTGGAAGTCAGAGAGAGCCAGTGCTGGTGTGGTTTGTGGGCCAGGGTCAGTCTGCAGGCTCTAACATACAGTTAGCTCTCTAGAGTGAGGGAGAGGGAGGGGTTTTGTACACATAAACCCAAAACTCGAGTGCTATCACAGAATCAAGTGTCATGATGATAGCTGTGTGAGTGCCCACTGCCACCGCTCCATTGCCCCTAATGAATTGCTTGTAGTGTGTTACCTTGGAACCATGAACTGAGATTCCTGCACAGAGCAGCTCCTGACATTGTAGGATTTTGAGCTGCATCTCAGCACTAAAACTATTGAAGAGGAAGGAGACCTTGAAAGCTCATTCTAGACTTGTCCTTGGTGTCAAAGTTAAAACCAGACTAATTTCAGAGAGGTGTCACATTAGGAAAACAGAAGATGTTAAAGCACATCTAATTTCCTACCCTGCTCTGGAAGGGTTATTCCTACTCTGCAAAGTGGTTTCATTAGTGTAGGGTATTGGAGTCACATTGAGGCGACCTGCAAGTCAGTTTGATTTGCTGCATCTTCATTAATGGGAGATTTTTTGAAGATTGTTGCCTTGCTGAAATCGGTATGTCTGTGTGAGGTGTTCAGTTACTGAGCCAGCAACGTAAACTTTTAAGTGGAGACATAAGAATTCCAGTTATCTGAAGCTTATCTCTCATCTTACCCAGGGTAGGTAATGCAACTTTCACAGCTAGCATCTGGCCTAGAAGGATTGTGTCGGGGCTAGAAGGCCATAGTTAGCCTAAGCCCTGGAAATCTTTCAGCTGTCTTCATTCTGGAAATGTGCCTCGGTTTTCCTGATGACAGTGGAGTTGTGTCTGTGCTTGTGAACATGAACCCCTCCATGGACTCCAGGCAAGTTTGAAGACCAGCTAGTATTTAGCAGAGTCCTAGCAAGCCTTCAGCCGGACGTGGCTCTTCTGAGGATGAACTGCCTGCAGCGGTAGAGTTTTACAAACACTGCCTTAGTGTGGCCCGTGCTGTGGGAAGAAACTGCATCCACATAGGCAGCGCTTTGCTTTATCAGCAAGGTTGTACGGAGAGGTTGTGGTACTGTCTGAAGACAGTTAAAGTTACTGTGGAAGTCTCTGCCTCAAGTGCCTGCAGAGACACTTGGTAGATGGAGATAAGCACGGGGCTGTCCCGCCAGCTAATTAGGAAAGCATGAGTTGTCAGTCTGGAAATCTAAGATGCCATCTTTGGATTAGGGGGAGGCTCAAGTACAAGGCAACGCTAATTACTGATTTTAAACAATCACGGTGGTTGTGCAATATCTCCGGGCACTAAAGAAACATTATTGTCTGCTTATGGAGACAGGTGAACAGTGGGGAGGGTCCAGCTGTCAGTTGCTGGGTGGGTGTTTCCCGCAAACGCCCTGACCTCCAGAGAAGGGTTGCTGCTCTCTTCCTCAAGTAGGACACTTGATGTTGCACTTGCCACCTCATTCTCTCGGAGGGTTTGAACTAGTAAGACTACTTTGAGGTTGGAAACTATCAATGTAGCTGCTTTGTTCACTGCTACTTGCACACTAAGGGAAGAGTAGGTTTGATTGAGTGGTTAGTGATTGTCATACTTTGTGGTACCCTGACACCAAATCCCCTCTGGGCAGGGGATGGCTCTACCGGTTGAAGCAAAAATAGAGTGTAAGAGGACTGAGACCTTCCACCCATTCTGCAGAGCTGCAGTCTGACCCTGCCTTGCTGATGAGATCTCCACTTAGTCTTTTCAGCACATGATTTCCAGGTGCTGTTCTAATATCTCTGAACTTCTTGCCGAAGGTGGCTTGGCTAGCAAACTCCCTAGTTCTGTATTTACACTGCCCAGCTTCCAGTAGTGGTGAGTTACCAGGTTTGATGCCTGGTAGCTTTTATACTTGAAAAAATTGCTGCATTTGGCTAGGGTGGAGATCTCTTCAAGGAGGAGAGGAGTTCTTTGTTGTGGAAAGTCAAAGTTCAAGGAAATGTCTGTCTAATATACCTCGAACTAATTTTAAAGTTAAGTGACTATGCAATTAGGTCCTGAGACCTGTGAAAAAGGAGTCTCATTGGTACAATTGTGTTGCTGTGTTATTTCTACAGCTGCTGGGCCATAGGTAACCATATATACAGAAAAAGACACCAAAGAACTGTGGTTGCATTTACAAGTTGTTTACAAATGAAGCTTACTGGCTGGAATTAGGGAGATGCCTTCAGGAAGATGACTGGAAAGGGCTGGTTATTGTGTGGCACTGGCTCTTGCCTGCAGTGATAGTGAGTGGCAGCAAGAGTCTGGTCTGTGCAAGCTTGTGTCTGGAGCAGTCATGTTAGAGAATTGTCTGGGGAGATCATGGACTGCATCGACCTTCTGGCACATGAGGATGACAGTGAAAATGACAAAGATGATAACCTGATGACTAGAGCAGAAGAGAGTGGGACATCATTTTAAAGTCCAATAGCTGTATTGGAAGAGCTCCCAAGTATAAGCAAGCCCCCAAAAGAGTTACTATTGCGTTTTTTATGTGCTTCAGGTTTTCTTCCTCATTACAAGAGGAAGAAGATTTAAAATTTCCCGTGAAGTTATCCTAAGATAAAGTCTTACTTGAAAACTGTAGATAATGCATGTTCACTTAGTCTGAGCCCAGTGGGGTTCTCCTAAGTGCTGAAAAAAGTTCAGTGGCTTATGTATCCAGTTTAGTGTTGCCACAGCATCTGAAGTAACAAGTATTTCCTTCTTACTGTTTGAATTGACTTATTCTAAGTGCTCAACCAGTTGCTTTGCTGTGAATTGTACCAGTGTTTATGGTGTTATGATGGGAGTATCTGGGCTGAGTAACTTTGGACTACTGAGTCTATCAGCTTCCTCCTTCAAGTTCACAATTTTGAGTTCCAAGGTGGCATTAAACTTAAACCTCTCCATAGTCACTTTCTGCTGGATAGGTCTTGATGGAAAATTCATATGTTACTGGCAGAGGCTTTGACTAAGCACACAGTTTTGATGTCTTCTTAGTGAAACAGGGAACTACTTTTGCAGTGACAGAGTTGGGGTGGGAGAATAGTTTTTTTTCTTTTGAATTATTTTGCTTACATATTGACATTGTTACATGTAGCACTGCCTGTCTCTTCAAGTGTAAACTGCCAGCCTAGGAGGAGGATTGTAGGAAACTCTTACTCTGGAGCTTATATTTGCAGCCCATCTCAAAACTTGGTGGATCTCCAAACACAGGACATGTGCCACTGAGTTACTAGTTTTGAGTTCTGCATGACTGTTCTTCGGTGGGAAGAGGTTGTAAACAAAACCCCAATCTAAAGTTGTTTGTGTCTTGAACACTGGCCACCTGAAAAGTGCAGGAACAGAAGTGGGCCACTGGGGCTCGGATTGTGGCTTTGTTTTTTCAAAGCTTGTTATGTGGGGAGCATCTGCCCAGTTGGTTTCAAACTTGCTGGGATGTGGCAACCATATGCTTCGTTGCTTGAGAGGTTAATTTTTTTGTCAGTTTGGGACTTGTTTTTCTCAGGTGGTATTTTTTCCACTTCCTTCTGTGAGGAAGAGAGGAAGTCAACAGACTTCGTAGCATGTGTAGAAAAGGTTGGGGTTTTTTTTTTCTTTTTTAGGTAAAAAAGTGCTATTTAAAAACCCGTTGGCTGGTAGACACAAGCAAGCTTCAGCCTTTCCTCTTGGCTTACTATCACTGTTTTCCCCAGGATTCAAAGGTGTTTCTGGCTCTTTTCCCCTGCATGCATTTAGTAGTGGTGCCTTAATGTATAGTGGATCTTCTTTAGACTGAAGTCCTCGAGGTTGTGACACAAACATGTTCTATAATGCATCATGATTTTTATCCTGTGCCTTCCTTCATGTGTTTAAAAAACCAGAACTTTGTTTACATTACTGTGCTTAAAAGCTTGTTTCTGTGCTTATGGACAGAGATTTAGAAACTCCAGTGAAAACCGCATAGAAAAAAGACCTGTAACTTTCAGTGCTCCTTTCTCATGGCAGCATGGCCAGTTAATGGGTTCTTGGATGTGCTGAGAATTGTTCATGTGTGATGTTAATAAAAAATGGCTATTCTGTGGAAACTAACACTCATTCACACCCTTCTGTAATCTGAATTTTCAAGTTTAAGCAAGTTCTACATTTACATTTTAAAAGCAATTAGACTTTCTTCACTATGTTCCAGCCTGGTTTAACAGAAGAGTCCCCTTTTGAACATCTTCTGGAGTCCAGAAGCAAATTGCACAGATAACTTGAAAGGTTTGAGCTAGAACGTGGTAGCAGCTAGAGACCACTTCCCTGCCCCTTCTCCAGTAGCTCCATGCTAGTGAGGGATCTGGTAAAATGCTGTCCTACTGAGTGAAAACCCTTTTTTTAGATACTCTGACACTGCTGTGTGCAATACTGCCTCACATAAAGGGAATGCCTGCAGCAAGGAGCAGGAGCAGCCTGTGCTGGAAGGCAGGGGCCAGTATTCAGAGCTGCAGACAGGGGGGCTTGGATGGAAATGTCTGGTGCACTTCTGCAGTTGGTTGAAGTGGCCCCGTTTTTGTGCCTGTGTTGCCATGGGTAGTCAGAGCTGTGTCATGAACCGTTTTGTTTGAGGATGGTAAGGCTCAGAGCACTTCTTTCAGAGTTAGTGCTGAACTGATCAAGTGAGAAACTGTAGCATCAGCAATAAAAAAGGGGATGCTTTCCTCCAGCTTGGAACCAATGTATCTCTTTTAGACAGAAAAAAGGCTTTGCTCTAAGAATATTGATTGGAGGGAGGTGGGATGTTGACACTTTTAGAATTTAAAGTCAAATCAGTCTTGAAGTGACTTAAAACAGTAAGAGTTTTGTATGTCCTTGAGATAGTTCATATTGGGGCAGTGGTCACGGGTAACCTGTCACAGCACTAACTCAAAGCTCCAGATGCTGTGTGTGCAGTTGCAGTTGCTGCTCAGAGCCCCTGCTCTGAGGGGCAAGGTTTTCTGGTGAGGAGAGAGTTTAGTCTGCAGACACAAGCAATCCTTTCTGGCTGAGGATTGGATTTTCCACGCAATTGGCTGAGGAGAGTCCCTGGATGTACAGAACCAGTTTTGATCACCATCAGCCAGCGGGGATTTGAACTGGCTGCCTGGAATGAAGGGACCTGCTCTCTGGTGACTCCTGCATAGCCAGTGTGGGCAGCTGGGACACATCTGGCAGTGCTTGTAGGGTTAGGGAAGCTTAAGACCTCAGTGCTGAATCTACATGCTGTGCTTGGTGGTGGTAAGATGTGTCAGTGTGTAAGTCTGGCCAGGGAGATGGAGGTGAGATAATGAACTGAAACACTTTGCCATATGAGGGATGCTTTTGTTTCCAGGCTGGGATTCTTGTGTGCATCTTGTCCACTTTGTTTTTATTAAGACTTTTGTGAAGGCCTTATTTGCTCAAACAGAAGGTATTTAGATTTGCTGCCCCAGTGCTTCCAATTAGTGAACTTGTGCCTCCAGCTTCCTTCCAGTTGTTTATTGAACCAGGTGTCTGCTGCACAGCCTCTTCCCTTGCTCTGAGCTTGACCTGCTTTCCTCATACTGGAGGAAAAAGTAGGGCAGATTTCTAGCTTTGGGTATTATTAGCCAGGAAACAAAAAGACACCCCGGGTTTTTATCACCTCCTCCTGAAAGAGCTAACCTGTGATGAGGGAGCAGTATGGTGATGCCAGGAGCCCTGGTCTGTGGGAGGGTGGAGGACAAGGCTCCCTGGTTTGTTCCCTGGCTACCTGGAGGGATTCATTTGGTTGCAGGTGGGGGAACAAAAAAGAGCTGAAACTGGGTCCAAAAGAGCTGAAACTGGGTCACTAATGAACTCCTTGGACAAGAGAGTTTCTAGGGTTGAGGAACATAATCAAACCCCAGACTTAGGGTAATTTTTTTATGCATAAGCCAGAAGTTTACCTGAGAGGTGATACTGTGCCTCTGAGAGGCTGCCAAGTTTGGCTTGGCCTTCCTTGTGTATGGCCTTGTTCTCAGGACACCACGGGCACTGTCAGCTGAACTGCATTTAGACTGTGCCAGTGCTGTTTCCTGTACACCTCTAGTTGGGATGTAACAGAATTAAGCCTGGAAACAGCTTGAGCACCTTAGTTTTTTCAAACTGGTAGTTTTACATTCCTGGAGCCCAGTTTTAATGCTGTATCTTGCTGACCAGCTGATGACATCGATTGCTGAAGGCCAACAGTCAAAACAGGATCCAGACCTCTTCCTGCTTTCACTTAAAGTAGACAGGTTTTCCTGGTGACCTGCTTAAGGATTTTGTCCCCACCTTCGTGGGTGGATGGTGGTGGTGGCAGCTGCAATAATGTTGATTACTAATCAGCCGTTAATTAAACCACAAATTTACGGTCTGTCATGAAAACTTCTGGGGAACTGATGAGTGATTGCTGTTGTAAAGAATAACCAAAGGTTTTTGTCCTGACCTACCTTGTTTGATTCCTGAAAATAGAGCAATGCTGCTCGTATCTGACTTGCCACAGCTTCACAGCTGTATATGAATAACCTATTTTGTGACATGCTTTCAGTCTTTTCTTTTTTTTTTCTCCAGTCTTAATTTAACCTATAATACTGTTCTTTCTCATTTCTTTCAGAATGGACTGCTGAATTGGGATTTATTGCAGACTCAACAGTACAGTACTGCTCGTTGCTTCATCTATTACTAGTTATTTAAATTGGACTTTTAATATCCTGCCAGCTGCTGTCCACACACACATGGTGCATTGTTGCCATTCTCAGAATTGCATCTTTGAAATCCAGGCCCTCAGTAACCTTCATCGAAGAAAGAGGCGACCTCCTGCATACTTTTATAGAGGGATTTTTTGGACCTGCTGCCCTCTAGCTTTCTGGCTGGTGCTGTATTTCTGAGACACCATGGAGCCCAGTATGGAGTACTGCTTAGCGCAGGTGCTGCAGAAGGATGTGGGAAAGAGACTTCAGGTTGGCCAGGAATTGATAGATTACTTCTCAGATAAACAGAAGTCAGCTGATCTTGAACATGATCAGACTATGCTGGATAAAATGGTTGATGGACTGGCCACTTCGTGGGTAAATTCCAGCAATTATAAGGTAAGACTTGTCAGGTGGAATGTTATACTGTTACACTGTTCTGTAAGCTGGTAATTATGGTGAATCCACCACTGCTGTTCCGTATCTTGGTAGCTGATAGCTGCTGTGATATTGAGGATTCAAGGCAGTAAGAATTCAGTAAATGGTGTTTTAAGTGCAAGTGGATTTACATTTGGTGCTCACAGTTTGTGATATCCTGACGTCTTTGTGTACCTTGGTAGCTGGTGGCACACTTTGATCATCCCAGTAGTTAGCAGTGTTGATTTCCTGCCATATTAACAAAGTTTCTAAAACTACAGAAAGCATATATAAACAGCATATTCTTCACGATCATTAAATGTCACTAGACTTTTTTTTCTTGTTTTCTGCGGGCAACTTAAACGCAGTAGATCAATTGTACTTGGCTCAAGAAAGGTGATGTGTGTGTACATATCTCCTGTTGAATGTGGTGGTGTTGAAATGACTCGGTAGGACATGGAACGCCACTGCCTTGTTGTCCCTGTTGTGTTGCTTCATCTCCCTACAGGTTTTAGTGAGGAAGTCCTACCAAAGCAAGTACTGTGGGAGTGGGGAGGGTTTCTCAGCTGTGGCTTGGCAAACTCCTGTCCTGGTCTGTTCCTGAGACACTTGGACACACCTCTAATAGACGTCCTTAAGATGCTGTAAGATACTTAACTGAGGTTTGCACCTGGAGAAGTGAAGGAGGGAGTGGCTGTACAGATTGCGAGTACTCTGGAGCTCAACATCCTCAAATTAATTTATATTTAGGAGAAATTTTGATTGAGAAATGTGTGTGAGTTTGCAGGGTGTTGGCCAATGTGTTCTGCACAGCTGCATTTTTTTCTCTACATTTTTGTCAACAAGCAGCTGTGGAGAAGCTGTTTGGTGTGTAGGGTCAAAAAACCTCCAAACACTAAAAACACAACCACGAAAGCCAGTATGGTCTAAAGAGGATCCATTCTGGTGGAGCACATGAAGAACCTTTTAGTTTGCTGTCATGAATAAGCAGTGTACATAGAATTTTCTGAGATTATTGAATATTCTTATTCCCCTTTTTCTTGCCAGCTGGCTTTTTTCCCCAGACTTTCGTGATTCTCAGTGGAAGGGTAACCCAGTCACAGTAAAATTGAAATTGTTACAAAATGTGCGTTTTGCATGCCTGTTTACTAACTGATGTGGATTGCAGAGCTGTGCAGGGCTTTGCAATTCCAGAGTCACTCTTAGTCTGCAGAATTTCTTTTCAGATAACTTGCTCCCCTCCACAGTCTTTTGTCTGCCGGGCTGTGTGCTTACACTGATCACTGTGGTATTCATTTTCCAGTAACAAACTGGTGGCACTTTTGCACTGCAGTGACTCTGTTCCAGAACTCATGCTGCTGAGCTGGCTGTTCATTAATGTGTGTGTTCTATAGATAGCATTTGCTGTGATTAATAAATTCTAGTAAGCATAACAGAGATGTGTCTCAGATGTCTGGAGTGTGTTTTCTCAGTGAATGAGTATAACGGGGGGATGTGGAGCCTTTCAGTGGGGCAGGCTGGCTGTCTGGAGGTTAGTGATCTGGTGAGATCTGCTTCAGGATCCAGCCAAGGCTTAGTGCACCTTCATGTGTCAATCCCTGCCTTTTCTTTTTGTGCTTGCATCTGCATTTTTGTTGCCATTCTTTTTGGCTGCTTGTGGGGTGGGGTTTCAGAAGCTCAGCTCTGTCTGGTGTGAAGGGAGCACAGGGAAGCTGGTGTCATCTGAATCCAGTTCATGGATTAGTGTGTCAACCTTGAGAGTGAAAGGCCAAGCATCACTGTGCTAGAACAGCCATCTGGAGAACTAAACTGCAGTTGTTTGGTCACAGTTGAAAAAGCCATTATATTTGTGGTCTGTTTCCCTTCTCACCTCACTCCCTTCATTTGATAAAGTACTGGCTTAAAACAAAGATTGAGATCATATGCATGATTTGAAATTTCCTTACACTTCAGTGATAAAGTGTGTGCTCTCAGACCTAGTTTGTGTAACAGACCCATTATCTTGGGACAGCATCCAGTTGATTCATGGCTCCTGCTTGTCTAGGACTCTTCTAGCTATATACATGTGCTTATATGTTATCACCGAGGAAATACCAGCAAACCACAGAGAAGTGACATCTCTAAGGCAAACCAGCTCAGTTTGGATTAGAATGAGCTTGAATTGATGATGAAATTACCACCTTTACAGGAAGGGCTTGAGCTGTTTCATTGCCTTGCAGTTCTGAGCTGTGTAAGTCATAGCCATTGTTGGTGTTTTTCTGTATATTGTTTCTATTTTAACATGACGCTATTTTGTGAAGTCCTTGACCTCAGCACCCTGACTGGAGACAATGCAATCTTCATTTTCAGGTGATACAGCAAAAAAGAATGATGAAGGGCAGAGATGCTTCTCTTTCCTTGTTGCTAAGTCTGTAAAAGCATCATGTGTGAAACATAGTGAGACCTAACACGCTTCTGATAGCACTCAGCACTCTGAAACCCTTGTAATAAATGGTCTTGTGACCTGATCATTGATTCCTGCTTCATAACAGGCAGCTGCCTTAGGTGCAGAAGTTGCTTGGGTAGTTGAAGATGCTTTTCAAGTTAAGGAAAAATAGGAGTTGTTTCATGTAACAAGGCACTGAGGTCCAGTGCAAACCCATTTGAGTGTTTGTGCTTGCCAGGAGTGTGCTTGAACTGCACCCAACAGGCTTTGCCTGGTCTGCATTTTCCCAGCAGTATCTATGTGTGTGTGTAAGAGAGGAGAATGGTGCAGAGTGAAAGATGAATCTGCTTTGAGAGCTCTTGCTCCTCTTTGGAGCAGTTACTTGGAGCAGACAGCCTGTGTTTGCGTGGGCAGGAGGAATTATGTATTACACCAGTGAGGTTGGGCTGGGGAAGGTCTTGGAGGATGCTGCAGACCAAAGAGGAGTCCTGCCTCTGTTCTTCTTCTTCATGTGTTTTGGTTGCTTGCTCTGTGCTGTTTCAGGGTGGTGGTTCTGCCCGACTCCATTTCTTCCCCTGCTAAGCATAAAAGGGAGTTGTTTTGCTGAGCTGTGAATCTCTGAACAATAATTAAGGCCTGTGCAGAGCTGTGTGTCTTGAAACATGAAGCAAAACAGCACAGCACTGTCAGGGGCCTCAGCATGTCCTCCCAGCTTCACAATCCTATAGCAAGGGAGGGGGCTAAAATCGTTGGTAATCCCTTGGTGAGCAATCTCTCTCTGAGCTGCTTGTGGCAGTATTTAGTGGTGTTGCTGTTAAGTGTGCAGGGTCTCCTGTTCGTCTCTGACTGATGTGCCTTTCTCACTACCCAGGCAAGGATGTGCCATTGATGTACTCCCTTGAGGTGTCATGTAAAATAGTATGTCCAGAATCTTAAAGTAGTTTTCTACCAAGCTGATATTCCTAGAGGTGAACTGAGGGTGTTTGGCAGTGACCTGCTTCTGCACAACAGTATTGTGCTGTTGCCCCCATTTAGCAGTGTCGATGAGGTCTCTCACATGTTTTTCTTCCCTGGGGTGTGTGGCCTGTGCTGTTGGAGTTGAGGTTTACACTGGAAATAGCCCTTGTTACTGCTGGTTTGCTTTTGATAAACACACAAGAGTGAAAGCGGCTGGTGGTGACGGCCTTTGAGTGGGTCAGGGTCCAACATATTGGAGAGAGATTCTACTCAATATTTTCTCGTGTTGCAGAGTGGTAGGAGAGGCCAGTTTGAAGTGAAACGAGGTGGAGGTTTGCAGTAAGGAATGGGCTGAGGCTTTTTATTTTTTCATGCACTTCAGCAAGTAGTGATTTTTTGGCACTGCACCGCTCTCACTGGACAGGGTTTACTTTCCAAGGAGAGTATCTCACCCTTGCTTGGGATGATCCCTTTGCCCCACTGCAGCTCCATCTGTGTAAGGCTCTGTGCCTCTGAGAGGGGACTGAGATGGTTAACAGACCCCTGTGTCTGAGGACACTTCCACATCCACAGCCTCCTGCTGTGCTGGTAGACCCAGTCTGTCAGGCAGGGCTGTCTCCTAAGCTTGCTTTGTGTTCATGTATGCAGGACTTCAGATTAGATTTGTTTAGTTCCCAGCTGATGTTGTTACTTACAGAGACATCATGCTCTTAAAAATAAAATACACGGTAAGATGTTACAGAGAAATTTTTTGGTATGGTGAAATATTGCAGGGAAATTTTTATTTCCCCTGACAGAATTCCTAGCAGTGTGAGAGAAAACAGCCTTCCATTCTGATCTGTTTCTGAATATCAAGCCTTACAAGAGCACGCCTCACTGAACCGCAGAGAAATAAAACTTACATACATAAATTAGCTAGCTTTCTTAAACTGTGTATTGAACAATTTTTTTTTGCTTTGCTAATTGAGGGGTAGAACAGATGGTGCAGGCTTAGTTTGAAGTGACATCCATTAGAGTTACTTAAGCTGATGAATGGTTGTTCAGTATAAGCATACATTTGTTCTCTATGCTGTGTTTATTTTGGTTGAAATTCGGTGGAAGGAGTCCTGATTTAAGAAATAATTATCATGCATGGCTATGGGTTGATATGATAATTTGGTAAGCGTGTTTTGTCGAATATTTAACGCATGGGGGAAAAAGACTTCACTATCTGGGGAAGAAAAGGAGACTTGTAAAGGGTTTCCAAGAAGCTACTGTTAGCTGGTGAGTTTTGGGATGCTGGGGGTACCAGAGCATCAGTAATTTACACATTCATTTAGCACTTTCATCCCTTAAAACCTCTTTACCATGAAGCTGAAATTGCTAATAAAAATGAATTAGATTATTTTTTGATAGGAGAAATGGACTATGGAGGAAGAGTGATCTCGAGATCTGGACTTGCAAGTAGAGCCTATTCCTTGTATATGTCCATATCACAAAAAGGTATCTTGACAAAAACTGGTTTTGATGACTCCTTGTGGGGAAAAGAGTAGGAAGGGCTAAAGACTCATGGGGTTTGAACTACATTTGTGGAGTGTGCTCAGTCCTTATTTTTAGGCTTTTGTGCTAGGTGTATTTGCTAGCACATGTAGGTGCTCCTTGTAGGTGTATTTTCCTGCCTTAAACTTATGAAAAAGCAGAGTTTTGGCTCCAGGATATCCATTTTTTTGTAAATGTTGATGTTAATTCCCAGTCCAGCTGATCAGTTGCTTTTTCTCTGGCTCCAGAAGCTGGACCTGCCTTTCCAGCACTCCCTTCTCTGTGTGGTAACTTGATGGGATTACGGTGCAGCTCTTACCTGTGTGGTATCAGCAGTGTGGGGAGTGCCACGGAGGGTGCAATGCAGAACAGGAGATGGGAGCAGCTGGGATAGATCAAATTCAGTACTAGCTTCAGTCCTTTGTATTCACAGCAGGGAAAAAAAATTAACTGCTGTGAGAAGTTAGCATTTAGTTTCACTGTGGCTTTTTCTTCACACTTAAAAGGTAATAATGATGGGTTGTAGAAGGAAGATTTGTCCTTGTCTGGCTGGGGTGGGAAGAACTGTAGTGGAGTAGTAATATTTTCTGGTTGCTTTATGCACAGTGTGATTGTGCTACGGGTGGCATAAAACAAAGAGTTGTGAGCTTGAGTGTCTCAGACAACAGTGTCTTTCAGTTGTTTGCCAGGATATTACCAAATCAAATATTAATAGTGAGAACCTACAGGATCCCAAGAGAATGTGAAGAGCGGAGACCCAATGTTGAAATAAATAGGATAGAAGTTTGGTTGCAAAGTTGTGGCACATCCAAGGTCTGGCTGACTTGGTATCCTGCCTCTTGGTGGCCCTTAGTGGATGGTGAGAGATGAGTAGAAAAATGGGATACAAAGTAAAAGTCTCCCTTGCATATCCTTCTGGCTTGTAGTGATTTGAGTCTCTGATTTCATTTTCTCACCAAATTAAGTTCCTAGAGGATTTCAGTCCTCAGACTAACAAGTGTTGTCTATGGCTGCTTTTTTTGTAGTTTGGGTTTTTTTGTTCTGTTGATCTATTTTCTCATGGCTGTTTGGTAGAGTGGCTGGCTCAGCACTGGCAAGGCCAAGCAGGCTCTTGTTTGGGACTGGGAGTCTGGTCAACGCACAACAGACTGAACCACCGAGGTTACTAAATTGAGAGGATAAAGCTATTCCTTTAATGCTGGTGTAGTGTTTCAGTTGCAGCACTTCAGTGCTTGTCACCAGGGTTTATTCAGAGGTCTAACACAGTTACCCAGCTCTCAGGAAACCTTCGTGTGCGTTGCTTGACTGCACGCCGAGGGTCACAGCTGATGCATTGGTGGAAAAGGCAGATTATTGGGGATTTATTTCTGTGGGGATAAGGCTGTACAAATGCTATTGTGCAGTGCCTTGTTGGACCCTCTGTGGCATGTGTTGTACAGTTCTAGTTGCCTGCCTGCAAGGAAGGAATTCAAGCTGCAACAGGTGCAGGGAAGGGCCAGCGGAGTGTTTAGGGGGTTGGAGAGCCTGCCTAACCAGGAGACTGAAAGTTTGGCTTGTTTATTTTACAGTATGAAGGCTGACAGGGAATATGATTGCTGTCTATAAATACATCAGAGGGGTGAACCTCAGGGAGGGGAAAGAACTATTAGATCTAAAGGGCAAGGTTAACACAAGAACGAAGGGTATAAACTGGCTGTGAGTAAATTTAGTCTGCATGTGAAATGAAAGTTGCCTGCAGCAAGAACATTGGAAAACTCTTGAAGATATAGAGATAAGGGCAAGACATTTGGTTTTGGAATAGATCTTGGGATGATTTTGAATAGTTTATATATAGTGGAGAGGAACAGGGTTATGCACAGTGATAGGGAAAGTTCATTTCAGTTCTTTGTGTGGTAGAACAGGTATGATACTATGCCTGAAACTGCTTGAACAGTCACAAATATTTTGAACAGTACACGGATTTTGGTCCTCAGACATCCCAAAGTGACTTAGAGAGACTGTTCGTGCTGTGTGTGTTACCCCTGGATTAGAATTAGTGGTCTCTTATATGTGTGTCTGATCCATCTCTCTTTGTGTTCAGTTGGTAGCAGGGTGAGTACAGGAGAATCCTCACTCTCCTTGATGTGGCCTGGAGGGAAGGTTCGTGCCAATGATGGATTTACATGCACCTTGATTTTTTTTTGCTAGTCTCTGAATTGTTCAGTGGAGTTCTGTTGTCCTCTGATGCTGACAGAAATATTCATCAGCCCCTGGGGTCCTTCCACCAGCACCAACCTGTTAGCTTATCCACTAAAAGTATGCACACTCCTCCATGTCTTCTTTGTGGGATATTCCTTTTAGTTGTCTTAAAATCCGTTCTTGTCTCACCCTTTGAACTTCAACATGAAAACACTGCCTACTGACCATCCTGCTGTCAGGGGGGTCTGGCTGCCTCTGACTTTGTCTATTTGTAGTTAAGTCATTTTGTAAGCAGGGAAGTTTTATGAAGCCTCATTTCCTTTGATTTTTTTTCTATATAGATTTGCTGGTGTCTAATGCTGTTGTTTTCATCATGCAGAAATCTGTCTTTTATTGAAACCTCTTTTGGTTACTATATTTGTAAGAGCATAGTCCTTGGTATCTCTGTTTTCCTTACCATGTTAGCTTGAACTTTGCTAAAAGTGGTCAAAGAATTCAGAAGTTATGGGACAGGAAAGACTATATGAGTGTTAAATGAACAATGTAATGATTTCTTCCTTAAAAATAAGACTGAAAAATACCTGATAATACTTTTTCTTTTTTAACCTTCCAGTGTGTTCTTAGCATTAAGTGTGCACCTATTTTTGGAGGACCAGCCCACTAGACTAGGCAGTCTGGTGCAGGGTTATCTTGTTTTAGATATGCAATTCTGGCTCTGGCAGCCCTCCTTCTGCAGCAGTTGAATTTTGGGACTGAAAGGCAACATTTCCTGTGCGGCAGTAGGATCAGCTCGTAGGATCCCAGGGTAGTTCAGGTTGCAGGGGCCTTTGGGGTCATCATCTGGTTTCATCTGCCATTTCATTGTTAATCGTCAAGGCCCTAAAACTTGTTTCTTGTTTTCAACAAAATTTATTAGCACATAATAAGTGTCCCAGTGTCAAAAGTGTCTATGTGAATGAACTACCATATAAACGGTTTTGGGATGCTAGTGATGACAGCAGTTTGGATTTGTCTCAGAGGTGTGTGTGTGCTGACTCTTAAGTGAGTCACCCAAGGTACCAGCGAAAATTTAGCTGAGGCTTAACACAGTCAGTTTTGTCTTCCTGCTTGACTTGCTTAGAGCTCCAGATTTCTGATGGCTGGAACTGTGCTGTGTGTGAGTTTGTATGAAGCCACCTCATGTATTCGTATCCCATGTATTGTCTGGTCTGTAGCCATGTCATTAAATGCTGGAGGGAAGGTGTGGGAACCCAATGGAGACATGTAGTCCCTGATTATCTCCAAACGAGTGTTGCCTCAGGGAAATCATTCATTACTTTCTTTCTAGATGAGATCTCTTTTTTTTTAAACTAGGCAAAACCTACTGTGTTCCTCATTTGGTATTGCTTTTGTGCCAAACATGAAACTTTAAAACAAAGCAACATTTGAGTATTCAAGAATCAGAGCAAAGACTCCCAGTTATCAGAGCATGGAAAGCAAGATAATGTTTTATGGAGTGGCTGGGATTTTAGCCAGAGAAAAGAATGTGTAGGATTGGATTTTGCATTAAGTATGAGAAAGAAAATTTTTATGACTATTAATACTTTTTCATCTCCAAAAGTAGCTTTGTGGAGAGAAGTTTGTGGAAACCATGAAAAATTATGAAGTAGAGTACCATTCTGCCATAGAACCATAGAATGTCTTGGATTGGAAGGGACCTTAAACAAGCTCATTCCAACCTCCTCTGCCACAGGAACACCTTCCACTAGACCAGGGGGCTCAAAGCCCCATCCAGCCTGGCCATCCCCTCTTTGCTGGCTCTGCCCCTGCAGGCGGGACATGCATGGAAGTGAGAGGGCTGGCAGGATCTCCCTGGGCTGTGGAAGCACTGTCAGGGTAACTGAGGGGGTACAACCTTGCCACGGCTAGGAGTGTTCGTGCCACTCAGCAGCTGGTGTTTGAGAACCTGGCAATAGCAAATGGGAAACCTAAAGTTGCTTCTGCTCAGTGTGTTCTGAAATTATATTGTTTGAGTAATATCTGCGTTTGCTGGGAATTGTATATTAGAAATCAGCTACTCATTGCCTTAGTTCTTTTTGTGTCTGTTAGAACTCTGTTCCATTAAAAGGCAGTGGTTTTGCCTTCTGTTGCCACGACTCTCCATTTGACTAATATCAAGTGACATAGTTGTGTTGGGTCTAATTGGAAATCCTACTGCAAATGGAGGCATCAGCACTTGTGCAGTGATATGGAACACATGTCTGCTTTTAAAAGTTTAGGAGAACTCTGTGTCTTGCTATTGGGAGCTTAAATAAAGGGGCTGCCCCTCATTCAGTGCCCTATGAAGCTGAATGTTACATACAGGCTTTTACTGGTGTATGCCCATCACCAAAGTTGTGTGATGGAGCCAGACCTGTTAATACTTCAATTTCTATAATAGCTCTATAAATATGGACAGCTCTAGCTTTCACACTGGAATAAAAAAGTGTACCTGAGTTTTGGAGGGAATTCTATTTGGTCATAGCTGATGGAGTCAGTCCTGTTGCACGAAATTACTTAAACCAATTCTCCTCAATAAATGCATTTGTGCATCTTCTTGCCCATTTAGAGTGCTATGGACAGAATGATCCTGGGCAGATTGACTCCTAGCTTTGAAAATTAAGCCTCTGGAGAAGATAGTTGTGTACCTTGATTAAATCTGAGACATTCAGAGGGGCACTGCAGTGTTGTATCCTGAGGCACGAAGGGTGCCATTGGTGTGCTGCTGTTGTGTGCATGGCTGAACTGCTTGGTCTCCCATAGGAATGTCTCTCACAATGATTAAGGGCTGTGTGGAAAGCTGAAACTGCACAGAGGTTTTAGTAGATACATGATCTTACAGATTGGAATATTTGGCTTTCTTTTGTCTGTCTGGCTGGAGCTTTTCTTCCATGCCTGCATAGGTAGCTTTTGTGGTAGTCTGCCTCTTCCACCTTCTGTCTCTTTAGGTCTTTGAGAAGTTGTTACCTGTATAATGTTGCTGGAATGTGAATAAGTTGTGTGAAAAGGTCTGCTTGTGAAAGACTCTACTAGTTCCAGTACCTGTCATGATCTGAGCTTTCTTGCTGCCTTCAAAGAGCTCTGCTGCTTTCTTCGCGTTGCTCAGGTCCCATTCTCTCCATGCAGTTTCATCTGCTTCCCTCTGGAATTTCCTGTTCTAGTAAGCCTGCTTACACTTAATGAGAAGGTTTCCCAAGCAAGAGGGCACTTGTTTGTGGAGAAAGGTGCAGTGGTTCTTGTTTGAAAAGTTGCACCTAGAGGTGCATGGGAATTGGCAGTACAGATGGATGGGAAGGCAGGAACTGACATCTCAGGCTAAATGACAGTGCTTTGAAGGTGGAGATATGAAATTACAATGTGCAGAACTGCTAGAGAGGGATGAGGCTGTGAAAAGAAGGATCATCCTAGACAAGGTATCAAGGTAAGAGAATTCCCTCTAAGGCAGTAGTGATAATAAATGAGGCAGAGGGAAAGCTGGAAGGGAAAGGATATATAACAGCACAAAGATGAGCTGCTGAGAACCACATGAAGACATCTAGCTGTTAAAGACAGATGGGATAGGCTGGATTTCAGGTCTGCCTGAAACACTGCAAATTTAGAGACTTAAACTTGAAAATTTTACAGGAGGAAGTAATGCATGAGAATTGTAGCTGAGTGTGCTGTAGCTGGACTTAAGAACATGAGTTTGTGACTTTTCTAGGTGGTAGCTCTGTTCCAAAGCTAAGTCATGTGAATGGTGGTGTGAGGGTGGCTTGCTGGCTTTTTTGTCTAAGGAAAGCAGGTTTCTCATGACGTAGTAGTGAAGTCATTTAGGTCATGTGGGTCTCATGGGTTCCCCAGTTCTTCCAGCTAACATAAAGGAGGGAAATAAGATGAAGGGAAAGTTGATTTAGACAGGAGAGCCAGGTTGAATTGCTGGAATAGGTACTTCATACTCTGCATGGGTACTTCAGACTCCCATGTGTTATGTATTTTCTGTGTCTTAACTAAAATATAAATTTATCACAATTGTATTACAGGTCTTTTACAATTGCAAGATTGCTGGTCCAACATCAATATACTTCTGTTGCACTAGGCACAGAGGGGTGGCTGGAGGGGTCCTGTTGTTTTCATGTTCTCAGCCAAAGGGGCTCATTTTGGACACTGCTGAGCAAAGGCTGTGCTTTGGATGGGTGAGACGTGGAGTGAGAAAGTGTGGGGAGCTGTGTAAGTGACTGTCTCAAAGAACCAGTTGTTGTGCAGACAGGTTGATACTGCGAGTTCAGAGAGCCTGGATGAAGCCCCTTGGGGAATGTGAGCAGGTGTGTGTGAGCCAGGAGCTTGGAGGAGAAAGAAGCTGTTGGTCTGGGGAAAGATGGAGCTGCAGGGAAGGATGAGGGTGGGACAGACTCTGCTTTCCCTGTGGGAAGATAACCAGTGGTGACTCTGCTGTGGCAGTCTGAGAGGAACAGGGCAGGAGGACAGGTTCTGGTGTACCTTTTTAAACTGGAGAAAGGTAAGTGCAGGCAAAGAAAAGAGGCCAAGGGCAGGACTCTGAGGTGGTGTTCATCACCGCGGGAGGGGAGCCAGGAAAAACTTCTGGGATGTCAAGGAGGTGCCTTGAGCCTGTTTATTTTCCTTCTGTTTACTTCATAGCTATCAGCAGTTGTAGGTGTTTGGCATCTTCAGACTGGGAGGAGGGAAATGAAATGTGTTGCTAGGGGTTGTTTTCCGGGGATCAGAAGGGCACTTGTGATAAATGAGAGCGGCAGTTCTGATAAGCAAATGTATGCTGGAAAATGGCTCTACAGGCAAACTTGGCAGAGCAACAGCTAAAACAAAAATGCTCTAAAACCTGCCTTTTTTAATCAGGAAAGGTGTGGTAGGGTTGGGACAATGGGAAGTCTGGTACTTAATTAACAGCCAAATCCTGCTGCTATTGAAGTTGGAGAGACTCAACTTGACCCCAGCTGCTGCAATGTGCCATGTGTGGGCTCTCCGGAGATGGGACATAATTTTGGATGAACACCACAGCTAATGCGGGGAAGATATGTCAGTTTATTTTTAGTTTTAGCTCTTCAAATGCTTTTAATAACATGCCTGTGTTAGTTTTGTGCATGTTAATAAGGATTAATTCACATTTGAATTTTGTTTCTTATGGAAATTTTTTTCTGGGAGACACTCCTTTGAGGCTTTCCTTTAATAATGGGTAATCAAGGGATAACTAATCTTGTTTTCTCTTTTGTTACACGAGTCAGAGTATGTGATTGAAATTTATGATTTTCCACTCCCCCTATTTGAAGCTTTTGAATTTTTATTTCCTTGTAATAGTTTTGGTGATTTTAAACGTGAAAACACACGGATAGTTTTTTATAGCCAATTATATGTGAATTTATATGAGAAATTTTTGCTTCTGTGCTAGTTACTTCAGCACTGCGTGAATGTGACATCTTCAAAAGGTGCTGTTTTGTATAAAACTTTTACACAATAGAAAATGGGGACAAAAATCATTATTGCTGATTTTGTACTGCCCTAGGAATGGACATGAGAACAACTCCAGCCCTCTGCTGGTTTGCACTCTGACTGAAGCACAGCAATTTCCAACCTGTGATCTCTCAGCCACGTGGAACTTGGTTTATTTTTTAAGGAGCTATAAAAGACAACCTCAAGGGAGTGATGGTGTTGCTTGTGGGCTTACATTTGCTCTGTAGAGATACACATGCTCACTGTGTAGAAAATGTGTAGATCTCCACATTTCAGAAGGCTGGAAACTATTTCATGTGAATTGGAAGTGGGGGGTGTCCTTTTTTGGCCGATGATAATGCTTATGTTTCTCTGCAGTTTGCTGTGGTGTATGCAATGTCTGTATCTGTAACAAAAACTAAATTGTTGGTCAGAATTCTTAGTTCTGATTTTCTTCCTTTATTTGATTTGAAGACCTTAAATCAGGTTAAGCCCTAGCACTGTTGCAGAATAAATACTTTATTCATAGAAAATAATTGGTTTCAGTGCAGGAGGAACTGCTTGGGATTTCATGAACTGTATTACATGGAGTATCAGATTAACTGATCTAATGAGCCCCTTCTGCCTCTAAAAATCTGTTATTGGTGCAAATAATGTAGGATAAAGAGGTCATAGTCTTTGCTGCCTGTGTTCTTTAAAATAATGTAGATTGATGCTAGACAGATAATGCTGTTTTCAGTCATTTTTTTCTCCTCTTGTCCTTGCTGTTTCCTTTGCCCTTCCTGGATCAGTGGTGTGAGAAGGATGTTCCCTCGGCCTCCAGACAATGCTTGTTTTGACATCTTGTATTCTGCTCTTGGTTCTTTTGGAGGAAATTTGCAATCTCATTTGACTTGAATAGAATCATTATAGATATCAGTGTCTGGGGAGAGGAGCTGACTAACCAGCATTACAAGCTGGATTGTTCTGTGGAATTAAGGCTTCAGTCACGAAGGGGTGTCCTTGTGCAGAAGGTTATTTGCTTGGGTGGATGCTGAGCGGTTAGTTGAGGGCTGTGTCACTGTTTTTGAAAGGGCTACCACTCTGTAGCATATAGAAGAGCTGAGAATGCAGTGTTTGAAACAGCTGATCAGCAGATACTTGGTTGTCCCACGACCTGTAGTAGTGTCCATGTTCTTGCAATAACTCTTTGAGGCTTGAGACCTGACAGGGAGGGAGATGGGGATTGAACCCAGGTAAGGCTGGAAGGAGTCCTTTGCCACAAGATGTTTTCCTTCTTGCTGGCAGGTTCAGTGTTTGTGGATGACATGCTTAAGCTGCATATGGATGCTGTTTTCATCTTTGTGCCTGTTTTGAATCTCTGCTCTTCAGTGCTCATTTTTGGAACAGTTGCATACTTGTGAGATGGATCTTATTTTTTCCTTTTATCTGGCATCAAAAGATTAAAAGGAAACTTGAAAAGAAACATTCGCTCTTCATTTGACTTGCACAGCTAATTTTCTCCTTAATGCAGTGTGCTTCAACTTCCTGCTGAAAGCAAGTTTGTGCACATGCACCAGGAGTCTCCACGGGGAGAGTCACAGGGAGATCAATGTTCTGTTCCAGAGGAGCTGCAGATCTCCTGTTTCCTTGTGCTCTTTCGTTGGTGAGGAGCAATAAGGGATCTGTCTGCACTGTGGACAGTTGACCATCATGTGTCAGTCTTTATGTAGTTTTCTAGACTTGGTTGGTCTCAGGCTGTGATGGTGGCCCTTGCCTCCTGTAGTGTCTTCTTTCTGTAGGGACCATATTTGTCCAGAGTCTTTGGGTTGAAGCCTTTAACAGACTCCAGTACAGATAATGCTATTTGATGCCTGGTGTCTAAAGCTTTCACTAGAAATAATCTGGGTATAAAACTTCCTGGAAGTCCTGCTTGTTAGGAGGAACCCCCTGCTTCTTTTCTGCTCTTGCAAGATCTGATTTAGAAATACTTTATGCATATTTTTTTGCTACGTTCAGTGTAAATAGTTTGTTTGGAGATTCACTGCTCTTCTGACTGACATAGTTAATGATATACATATCCTGAAAATCTTTGATGCTGGATCAAAAGAAAATACAGTTATTTTGGAAGGATGAGATTAATATCAGTTTTTAAATTCTGTAATATGTTTCATCTGAAAGGATCTGGAATTACTTTTCAGACCAACAAAATGGCTAAACTCATCACTGAAGCCTACTCCTCTTACCTGGCTGAACAATAGACTTGGCACAAATGTGTTGCTTTCTTTCAGGGGAATTGGATTGGTTTAAATATTGATGTTATGCTCTTTAGTCACAAGGCTTTTAGGCAGAGATTGTATTTAGTTCCTAGTTCACAGATAAAGTTGCAAGACAATACTACAGGGAAAATTTGGCAGTGGGGTAGTGAATGTTAGTATCCTTTGGGCTCTGGACTACTGTGTGGAGCAGGTGTGGAAGCTCATCCCAGAGCTCACTGAACAGAGCTTCCAGAGGAGGAGCAGGAGGAGCAGGGGAATGGCTTTCCTCAGTGCCAGCTCTCAGCTCGTGGCTGTGCCGAGGGTGGGCCCTGCTGAGCCCCGCTGTGCTGTGTCCTGTTCCAGTTGGGCTGGGCCTGATGGCCACATGCCCCTGTGGCAGGCAGGTGCCACAAGTCTGTGGCAGCCAGGTTGCCAGTGCCCTTCATTTACAAGCAAGAGCCTGTTCTGATTCTTGCTGCGAGCTTTTGCTCTCAGATATGTTCTTCAAACTGTTAGTTAATTAAAAAAATGTCTTCAATTTAAAGCAAACAACCCAAGGCTAGACAGGAGGTAAGACTATGCCTCTCTTCTCACTAACTCCTCCTTCTTCTGACTTAACTTTCTAAGTTTTCTTTCCCACTGTGTATTTCTGGAGCTACAGAAATAGGACCCTGGATTGAAAGTGCTGCAGAATCTTTTCAGTGCATCCTGCCTCCCTTCTGCCCTCTGAGTGGGAAAGAAACTGCACTGAAGATACAAGCATATTTGCTGAAACAGTGGAAGAGGTTCTTTCTCACTCCTGCTTCCTGTGAAGGAACTGCTCCTCCTCCCTTCTTTGCTGCACCAGCAGTTGCATTAGGTAGCTTGGCCTGTGGTGCTTTGCCCACCACAGCTCTGGCAGTCTGAAGCCTTTGCTTAACAGGGTGGTTTAGAGCTTCCCTGGCCTGCTCTGGTGTGACTGAGCACAAGAGCCTGGTGTGCAGAATTGGCACCTCAGTTTGAAGGGAGAGATGCAGAACCAGTGTTAGGAAAACCAGACATGGTGGGAGGGAGCCCTCCACTGTCTGTGTGACTGAAATAGGCTGGCAGGCAAGGTGACTCTGTAGTGGAGAGGAAATCCCTGATTATTTTTCATGCTCATAATTTTCTGCCTTATGTTTCTCTGAAGCTGCAAGTCACTCCCCAAAGTATGGAGGCTGCTCCACAAATTCCTGTTGAAAAGGATTCCTCATTGTGTGGAAGAGATGCTAAGTGGGTTGCTTGCTAACCTTGGCCCTTTAGGTATAGAAACATGATTAAACTACTGCAGATGGGTTTTGTGTGTGTCAGAAGATTACAACTACAAGTTAGAGACCATCTGTCTGGGTTGCTGAACTGTGAACAACTGAGTGGGAACTGGGTTTCTGCTGGTGTAAAGTTTTGCTGGGAAAGCAGGTGCCCTGGTAGGGATTAGCTCCAGGGGAAAAGGTGTTTCCTCTCTTGCTTGTATATGCAGGTGCTGTAGCTAAGGCCACATGCAGATGCTTCTCGTTCCAGATTAATGATGCCTTGTTCCCCCAGGTCTCAAGGAGTTTGTTTAAAGGAGGGAGAAGTGTATTGACAGGATCCAGTTGCTGGGTCTGGTCTGTTTGCCCAGTTTCTAAAACCACCACAGTGAATTCACTCAGGAGCCATGGGAAGGGCTTAGTTGCTGCTGAGCTGGCAGCCTTAGCAGCAGGTAATTGCAGTTGTGCCTCCAGTATTTTGGGCTCTTGGGAAATGACTAGAGGGTAGAGCATTGCCATTTTCCCCTTCCTAAGCACATTACATACTCTGGATTTGAAAAAAAAAAAAAGAAACTTCTCTTGCAGATCCTTGTCAGCCAGCCATTACTGCTCCTGGTCTGGCCTGTGAAGGAGCTGTGTAGATTTTATTTCATGTGAATAAGAGGAGAGCAGTAGTGAAGAGTGGTTAATAGTGAAGAGCCTGCTATTGACTCAGCTTGCAGTAAGCCTTTCTCCCTCCACTGGGTGCTGAGGCTGTAAAAGAGAGGTGGTAATGACAAAATCCAGCTCTGCAAACCCCTGGTCTGTACCACAGCCAAGCTCTTCTGTGTAGGCAGAATAGTCCCATGTATTTGTAAGGTGACTCAGGAGATGATGCTTTAGGTACCTTGCAGACACCAGCACGCTCTTTGGGCTTGTTTGTGCCCTGTGTGTGGTGTTTGCAGGCAGAAGGGTGCAGCCCCTGCCTGCAGGAGGCTGTGCTCTGCATTACAGACTGCAGGAGGGGACACGCTTGCAGCAGCAGTGCAGTGTCCTGCTTGGCAGTTTGTTGCCCATTTTGTTCATCTGTATGCAGAGAAAAGCTCTGTAGAAAATCTGTTGAAGAGTTCAGAGGCTGCATATGAATTTTTAGGAAACCCTAACCACAAGCTAGACTGTATTTTTTCCCTGTGGTTTTAAGATGAACAGACATTGCAGTAATGTGATAAGAGTACTACACGTTGATGTGTCTGTCTGGCCTGTGGTAACTAATGTGTTTTGGTGGTCTCTACCTTTGTAGATAGTTAGGCTATCCATAGAAGGAAAAATCTCCTCAGATACGGTTTTCAAATAAAGTTTCTTCAGGTAACCGGGGCTGTTTAATATCCTCTCTTGTATGAGGAGCATTGAGTCTTTGTTTGAGTTAGTGAGGCCTGGAAGCCCAAGTGGTGAGTGTCAGTCACAGCTTGAGTCAGCAGAGGTGGAGGGCTTGTGCTTTGTGCAGGAACTGGGCTGCTGCAGGCTCAGGTACAGCTGGCAGCTCTGCCACTGGCTGACAGTCTGCAGTGTCCAAGCCTATGATGCCTTTCCCTCCTCCTGAGTCCCTTCTCTCTTCTTTTGGGAAAATCTCTGTGCTTATTAAATTGGCGATACTGGTTGTGTAAGTCCATTGTAGACATTTGAAAAGTGGCCTGATGCCAAGACTTCTGTAATTGGGGGGAGGATTGTTTAACTTAAGTTCAGCTTGTTTCTTGCCCCCTTCAGAGCCAAGGATGGTATATGAATACGTTGTAGCACAGACCTTATCCTGGGGTTTCACTCAGTGGTGGATCTTAACTACATGGGGGAAAGACACTTCCCAAATCTGAAGGTTTGGGAAATTGTGCACAGTTCTTTTTTGACACACTTTCATACAATATAAATTGTCCCTAATGAGCTAAAATACCACAAGCCTAAAATGAATTTTATATTGATTTGAGTAGCCTGGGGACTTTTTTACACGGTTTAGCTCACTTAGTGTGGCATAAATCAGTTTGATTTAATTGGGAAAGGGCCTGTCTGTGTGTTACTTGGGCTTTAGTAGCAGGTCTTTCTGTGGCAGTGCAGCACAACTGAGTCCCACTGAGATGGAAGCCAAGACAGGGCATACTGAATATGCTAACATTATTTCCCTTTCATGCAGGGTCCAGCATGTGTGGTTTGTAAAGTTAGGTGTGTGGGCGATTAGAAAGTTGCTCTGAATAGCCAAAAGTTTGTTAAGACCTATTGTTTGTTGTTGAGTAATGAATGTCACAAGGGTGAGGAGTTTTACTGGGTCTTGGAGCAGCTCAGCCTGAAAAAACCCAAATGTCTCCTTGCATCTTGCTTGCAGCCAGGACAAAGCTCTTTCATGTTCTCTTGAGTGAACACTTCCCTAACTTGTTATTCCAAGAAATCTTATTATGTACATGCTCCATACTTCTCAAAGCTGGGGCCAAAGTAAGCTTTGTTGAGAAGAAAATTCTGTTGGTGCTTGTGTTGGGGTCATTGGTGTAGAATTAGCTAAGGATCCTTCAGGAAAAGAAAGGATGGATATGATTTGAGTTTCAGACATGGTAGAGAAAGTCTAAGGTTCACCATAGTCTTCATATATGTCATGGTTGGATGTTAATCTTGATTTATGCCAGTATTGGAAAGTTTTATTAATCAGGATGTCAACCTTACCCTGGGGAGTAACTTCTATTAGCCAGTGTAATGTATTTCTACAGTAGATTGTTAATAAGAGTCTGTCACTGTGCCTTTCATTGTTCATAAAGGATGCTTACTGACTAATAATTTATATTGCTGATAATGTTTCGTCTAACAGCAAGGAGGAAATTTTGAGGCTTTATAGGCATTGTAATGTAAGGGACTTCAGGAAATAGTCAAATCCAGTTTATTGTTCGGAAAGACAAACGAACGTATCCGGCTGTGTTCTGTCAGACGTTTATCCAACCTATGCTTAAAATATATCCTTTGAAGATTTCACAGCCTCCTGAATTTGTCTGTTCCACTGCCACTCAGCTCTTCATGTTTAATTTCCTTTCTAGCTAATCTAAGAGGATTTCTCTTTATCCTTCTGGAGGGTGTGGGAAAAGTGGATCACCACCCTTGTTCAAGTCCCTGCTAGCAACATCTCCCCAGTGTGGTTTCCACTACAGCTGTTTACTTGTGCCAAATGAGGCTGTTAGTTTGTGCCTTGTTCTGCAGTGTGTTGGCAGAGCTTTGTGCTGAGGCATCCTCTAATTGCTGCTGTACCTGGTGGGATTCTGGGATGAGGGCACACCTCCCTTTTCATCCCAGAAAGGTGATAAGTAATTGAAGGGTAGAGAAAGAAGAAAACCTCACTGGCCTGTAGGTTAATCTGCTCAAAGGCAGAGGCCTTGCTTATGCCTGCTTTTCACTGAGGGATTGCGTGCCCTTGGAGGTGTAACATCTTTATTATTTAATGAATATCTAAAGGAATCTTTAGCCATTTTATGGTAGCTGCTCTGGTTTCCAGCTCCAATTCTGTAGCAGTGTCATTAACAAAGGGGTAGAGGGAGGTGTGGGACGAAGCTTTAAAGGCATTGTCGTGGACAGAAATAGTTTTTGTAATCTCTAGGAAGACACAACATGTGGCAGGGAAAGAGCATGCTGGCAGATGGGCTGAGTGCAGCTACAATCATACCAAGGAGACACTTTCATGCTGTGGTAGACAAGTGGGTCACAATGTTGATACGTCACCCTGACTGGGAACTTCTGCTGTGATCAAGAGTGTAGTGATAGGAATTGAAGGCATTTCTGAGGAGGGCACCAGTAGAAGATGGCAGGATTGATCCGTGTGCATAGGGCATTTTGCCCTTGGAGATGGAGGGCTTGAGCCAGTCTCCTCTGGGTGAACTTTTTGCATGTACAGTCTGGAAAGCAGCAGAGAAGAGAAGTGGTCTTGTAGGCTTGTTCTCTTGGCTGCAGCAGAAGTGTCCTGCACAAGTCAGCTGGGCTGTTTCCTGTCCTCATAGAGTGTTTTACAGTCATCTGATGTACATGGCAGAAGTGATGGGTGGTGTTAATGGTGCTCTGGCTTGTGACTGTGTCTGTATATTGGTCACAGTGTTAGTGCAGGCAGCTGGCTTCAGATTCTGGGTTTGTGCTAGTATCTTGGTCAGAATCTGGCCTGTAGCAGCAAATAATCCAAATTCCCTAACTTTGGTTGATGAAAATGTCAAGATACATCAAAAAAGAGTATGGGGCTGGCACATCTCTTGCAGTTCTCTTCTTCAAAGAAAGAGTTAATGAAGAATCTGTGCTTTGCTTCTGTGTTGCTTTGTGTTTGTGGCACTTTCTTTGATCTATGAATTCGGAGACAAGAAACAGAATGTATATGTGCATACTCAAATTCCAAGTCCTTTGAAGGATGGGGGAGAAATCTCTTTAAATGGTGATGTGAGTGTACGAGTAGGTCTGCATGGATATTTTTTTTCCTGCATGTATAGATCTCAGACTGAACTTCATTTGTTACTGGACTGCATGCTGGCGCAGTCCCAACACTGCAGGCAGATGTATATGAAGTAGCCAAATAATACTTCTTCCCAACATACAGTACTGCTAGACCTCAGTGGGACAAATCTGTGATAGTGATAACGCTCTGTAGTTCCAGATGAGGATATGAAAACTCATGAAAAACCCCTACCTTGTATTTCCTGTCTTGTTGGGGTGCAGGAAAGTGCTGTTGGCCTACAGAAGGAAAAAGATGAAGGGCAAGAAGAGATATAATTGTAGCTGATTCTGCTTCTGAAGCGGTTTGTGATGTTCATTTTGTGGAAAATTTAGCAACTATCTGCTTGACTTCTCTTACAATGTCTGTGCTTAAGAAAAAGCAGCCACTTGATCTCTAACCTGCACTACAAGCAGTGTTATTAGGAAAGAATGTTACGTATCTTGGTTTTATCCTTGGGCATTGTCATACTTTAAGTCCTCAAAATGATGTTTTCTAGTCTGACGTAGTTACTATCTGTGAAACTCAGTCTCCAGTTCAGCTGGAACAGCCCCTATGCTGTAGACTGCAAGAGATTTGCCAGCAGCAACCCCTCCTCCCTTCCAGAACCACATTGCCATTCACAGACTGATAGAGAAATAGTAATTGAAGCCTATAGCTGTGTGTGACTTCGAAGCTTTTACTTTTATCAGATGATGTCAAGTGAAACAAAACCTAGATAAATGAACCAAAAAGCCCAATGCCATTTCCTTGCTGAAAAGAATGTACCAATTCCTGGTATGACTGGCTATATTTGAACTTGATGTGTGTGTGTGTCGTGCTGCCTGATCTACGTTGCAGATCCTTTATACCTGCATGAAACCCTGTTGAAGTCCAGGATTGTCATGGATCAGATCATGTAGCTGAAGTCTTTGGGGGCTACAAATTCTTGCCTGGCTTACACTACTGTGCCTAGAGAAGGATTAAAAAAATGCAATCCGTTTTGGTGTTTCACAGTCTGTCAGGAAGATCTTACAGGTGGTGACACTGAATTGACAGGGCTGCTTCTAACTAGACTATAAAACTGTTTCAGGTTTTAGTGAACATTTGAAGTCAGTTACAGCTGAAGACATATGTTAAGAACCAAATAACAAAAATGCTTTGTAATAATGTGACCTGCCTGATGTAATTTGAGCAGTGGGGTGGGAATGGTGTTGAACTAATTGGCCTTTGAAGACATCTAGCCTGATTTTATTGTTGAGGCCTACTCTTATGCTAAAGGTAGAGAGCTACTGTGTCATTTAAGTCAGTATGGAATATGCAGCAGGGCTGGATGGGATGGGAGGAGGCAATCTGGCATCCTTTTCATGTCAGGTTAACAGTGGCACACTGTCTCATCCAGCATTCTGTCTTGTTTCAGAATTCACAGGGCATCAGGTGTTCGGCCCTGGGAGCTCTCAGAATGGCCATGCTTACCCTTTTAAGTAAGAGAAGTCGCTATATTTGAGACACAAAATAATACTAGTGGGACACTTCAGTTTGGAATAGATATCTCAAAGGGAAGAAACTGCTCTTGAAGTTAGAGGAGCAGGAAGGTTTGCATAACGTTCAACCTGTGTGAATAAAAAGACATGAGATGGCATAGAATGAAGAGGTTTCAAAGATGTGAAGGGCACGTTTTTAGATTTACAGGTCCCTCTGGGTGCTGCATATTTAGTTCAAGCTGGCATCTAATTTGTTCTTTAGGAATTTGCACCAAGTCTCCCTTAAAATCTTTTGGAGGCAAAAATAAGTAGGTAAATCTACTTTTGAGTGTGCTTGTGATGACCACAGGGGACAGTTGAGTCTCTTAAGTAGTCTCTTCCTTCACAAATTACAACAATTTCTGTGCTTCTTTCATAAAACCTGTTGGTTTTAACTAGAAGGAAACATTTGGAAAATTGTTGTTCCCTTTCTTCTGTGACGGGAAATGTAACTCGAGTTCTGCAGGTTACATTTATTTTTCTTCAAAATTGCTTTCAGTGTTGCTACAAGTTTCTGCAGTGGTGGGGGAAAAAAAAACCCCTCCCTCACCCAGAAGCGTGACACAATCTCTTTTTCTAAGCTATATTAAATTAAATTTCTGCATTTTTATGAAGATACGCTGTGCTATTAACTGCTTGCATAAATACACAGTATACCCTGTTCATCAAGAAGCTACGGGGCTGTTCTTGTTGACAATTGTCCAGTGAGAACAAACCTCTGAGAAAATAACAGAATTACAGAACAAGGCACCCATCTTCTAAAATCACAGTCAAAATGGTTATTGAAACACTTGATCATCTTACCTCTTGTTGTGTTGAAAATAACCATGGTAGTTGTGAAGGAGAGAAAAATGTAGCAAAAGCATCGTTGAGAGGTGAGTAGAGCCTGCCCAGGAGGTACCTGGTGGGGTCTGGGGGCTCAGCTCTTTGTGTGCCCTGCCCTAAGCCCCGAGCGCCTTCTTGGGTTACATGTATGGCTTCTGTTCTTCTGATGTATTTCAGTTTCTTAAGAGTTCCATTTAAGATAATTAATCCAAGAGCTAATGATTTAGTTGAACGTTTAATTAATACCTTTCATGTATTAATCCACAAGAATTTGTGGAAACCTTCCATGTGAGGGATGCTTGTTTGTGTAGCTGTGGCACTAGAGAGGGCATTGATAGGAGCTATTTGCCTGACTTGTTTAAATGTGTTTCTACAGCTGGATGTAGAAGCCAAAATGTTTGTGGTTTGTCCCTATAATTTTCCAATTCGTTTTCCACTTGTGCTGTCAGCTGCTCAGAAGGCTTGTTCTTTTCCCTTAACAAAATCCTGGCTCCTCCAAGCAATGCAGGATGCAGAATTCCTTTCTCTTCCCTTGAGGTGTTTGTGGTTGGGGTTTTTGTTTGTTTGTTTGTTTTGGTGGGGTTTTGTTTATTTGTTAGTTTAGGCTTTTTTGTTGCTTTTTTTCTTTTGTTTCGGTTTGGGGTTTTTTTGCAGGGAGGGTGTGGGGGGAAGGGAAGGGAAGCTGTGGTGGGGTTTGTGTGTGGTGTTTTTTGTTGGTTTGGTGGGTTTTTTTTTTTTTTTTTTTAAATTTAAATCTGTAAAATGTCTCTCCAGTTGAGCAGTTCTGGAGACTGGAGTGCTTTGGCTGCAGGAATAGTCGTGGCACAGGTACTGCTTGAGCTCCATTACCAGTGCCAGCCCACCCTTGTGTCTCAGGTTGGATCTTGAGCCAGTGATTGCCAGGCTGTTCACCTCGATCAGCTGGGATGGGCTTCCATGGGGGCCAGTTGAAGGAATTTTTTTTGTAGAAGGGGGTTTCCAACAGGACAGCAATAGCCAATAAACTCTTTCCAGGGAGATTTTGTTGGAACAGTTATCCTACAGTCAACTGTCACCTGTTTTATATCTGGAATGTCAGGTGAATAGGATGATGAGTGTTTTTTGCATGGAGTTGGGTTTTACAAACGGTTTGTTGGAAACGCCAGGAGCACACAGCTGAGCTTCAGGGCTTGGTGCACGTGGTGTTTGCTCCAGAGCAGTTCTGCAAACATTGCAGCCTCTAAGTGCCAAGGCAAGAAATCTCCCCTTGCCAGTGTGCAGGTGGCTCAGACCCTGGGTACTTGTGAATAGGTAGCTTGCCTGAGATTGCAAACCCTCTTTGTGTTCCAGACCACATGCCAGGCACCCATGTGGCCCAAGGGTGTGTCCTAATTTAGATGCATTGTGCTTCACTATGCTGTCATATAATTGAGTATCTGTTGGACACAACTGAAAAGGCGTCTGTTTTCAGTCTGAGGGAGGAAAACAGATGTTTTATTCTCTCGTGAGAGCTCAGTAGAGTGATGCATCAGCTGTTGCTCCAGATCTCGATGATGACAGCCAAAAAGGCAAAGGGAGAGACACATAGGTCAAGAGGAGTTGAGGAGAGGAACATTAAATAATTTCTTTCCTGTATGTTCGGTGATGTGGGGTTTAGCTCTGAAGCATGTGGAAAGAGTTGCCCTTTAAGTTAGCATTATCTTTTAAATAGGAAGGGGGGAATCTTTTTCATTGGTTTCTGTTTCCTGGACTAGATAAATCAAAGTCTTGGAAGATCCCTGAATGCCAAAAGTTAAAAGATACTAAAAATGTTGCCTGAATTGATCAATAACTGTGCTAAGAGCTGCTGTAGATGTTGGGTTTGATGTTGCTCAGGTGTACCCCTGACTGGTATAGAAGAGACTGAGAAGTGGTTTAACCCATCTTCTGGACTTTGTCCTGAACGGATCAGAAAGAGTATGAGTAGGACTCTGGCTGAAGTGGTGCCTTTCGCTGCAGAGGGTACATTCCCTCTTGCCACATACGGCCTCTTTCTCTATCTAGCATCCATCTCTTCACTTTTCTAGGCTGCTGTCTGTCTTTCTGCAGCTGACAAAGGCATCTTGAACCTTTCTTCTTTTCTCAGTGGAGCTCTTCATTGTACTATTGGCCTGTTGCTGACTGTATCTGGAGACTCTTGTCAAGGGTGTGGGAGTGTGTGGTACAAGCTGAGCAGTCTGTCTGTGCAGGGCTGGGAGGTGCTGTGAAAGCTTTAGATCTGTTTCCACAGTTTTACAAAGGATGTGGCTACTGAAAATGCTATTGCATTCTTAATTGCGTGTGTTCCTTTCTTCCCAAACAAGGCAAGAACAAAACTTCATTAACTGTGATCTAGCAAGAGATGCCAGCATCTAGTAACTACTCTGCTCAAGTCAGCTCATCATCACAGTGGCTGCTTGGCCTCCCAGGTTGATCCCCAGCTTTCTTCACATTCCAGCAGGTGCTGAGACTTGGCTATACCTGCACCTGTTTGGTGCCCTCCTCATGAGGCTGTCCATGTAGCCTGTCATCACAGGATTGCTGTTCCTCATAAAGGTGTATACTGAATGGTGTAATCTGGAAGTGCAGATGTTCAGAAGCTTGGGAGCTAGTGATCAAGGGGAGTATCTGAGTAGCTGGGCATCCTTATAGTTCTTACTAGTCTTTGTGAATCCTAAGGGAGCAAAGAGGACTGTTGGTGGTTATCTGCTAGGTTGTGTGCTCGCCTTGTTTTTTTTCAGATGCTGTCTAAACCCTTAGAAGCACTTCTGTTTCAATATTAGAATGTGCTGAGCCTTCCCGTTCCTGTCTGTTAGAGATGGGGCTTGGGTCAGTGCTTCTGTGATAGGAGCTCTGAGGTGCTCCAGCTAATGTGGTTCTGCCTAAAGGCAGATTACTAGTGTGGTTTCTCACTTGCTCTGTAGCAGCTTTTTGCCTCTAATGGAAGGGAAAGCAATGTTATTAGGGGAGCCAACCTGGTCTGTTAATAAGGCACATTGCTGTGCTAGTAATTTATTAGTTGCCACAAGAAAGACTTTCAGTTTTCCTATGAAAAACAAAGCAGGGTGATGCAACGGCTTTTTTCCTTTCTCTGACACATTCTTGTTACTTTTCTGTAAGTGCACTCATTGATGCTTCATTATGCCTTGAGCCCCTGATGTACTACTGGTCACCAAAGCTACAAGGATGTGGTGGTCCTGATCCTAGGCTGGTGCTGGGGCATGATCTCAGTGCTCACAGAGCTACATTCTTTTTTCCTTAGTGGCTGAGCGCCTGGCTGTAAGTGCTCAGCTGGAGGCAATGGAAATGTATGGAATAGGGGCAGTGTTTGTGACTAAGATATGTAACTGCTTCGTGGTGAGGAACCAAAGGCAAAAGCAGTTGGTAGTGCAGGTGTTTCATTTTGATGTTGTTTCATGTGAAGACATGAAACACTGAGTGCTGCTGTGCAGGTATCCATACCTGTCAGGTGCTCCATAAACAGGACCACCTTTCTGAAACAATGCTGCTGGTTTTCAGCAGTGTTTGTGGTAATTGAGACAGACTCACAGAACCAATTAGGTTGGAAAAGACCTCTGAGATCGAGTCCAGCCTTTGACCCAACACCACCTTGTCTACTGGACCATGGTGCTGAGTGCCACATCCCATCTTGTCTTACGCAGCTCCAGGGACAGTGACTCTACCACCTCCTTGGGTAGCCCATTCCAATGCCAATCACTCTGTAACAAACTTCTTCCTAATGCCTAACCTAAACCTCCCCTGGCACAGCTTAAGCCCATGTCCTCTTGTCCTGCTGCTGGTTGCCTGGGAGAAGAGACTGGTACCCACATGGCTAGACCCTCCTTTCAGGTAGTCGTAGAGAGTGATAAGGTCTCCCCTGAGTCTTCTCCACCCTTTCTCCAGGCTGAACAGCCCCAGCTCCCTCAGCTGCTTCTCACAGGACTTGTGCTTCAGTCCCTGCTTTGGACACACTCCAGCACCTCAATGTCCTCCTAGATTGAGGGGCCCAGAACTGGACTCAGCACTCAAGGTGTGGCCTCACCAGTGCCAAGTAAAGGGGCAGAATCACTTCCCTGGTCCTGCTGGCCACACTGTTCCTGATGCGGACCAGGATGCCACTGGCCTTCTTGGCCACCTGGGCACACACTGGCTCGTGTTGAGCTTCCTGTCAATCAGAACCCCCAGGTCCCTTTCTGCCTGGCTGCTCTCTGACCACTCTGTCCCCAGCCTGTAGCACTGCAGGGGGATGTTGTGGCCAAAGTGCAGGATCTGGCACTTGGTCCTGCTGAACCCCATGCTGTTGGATTCAGCCCATCTATCCAGCTTGTCCAGATCTCTCTGCAGAGCCCTCCTGCCTTCTAGCAGATCAACATTCTGCCCCAACTTGGTGTCATTTGCAAATTTGCTAATGGTATACACTCAGTCCCCTCATCAGATCATCAGTAAAGGTGTTAAACAGGACTGGGCCCAACACTAATCCCTGGGGAACACCAGAAGTGTGAAATAAGTTCAGACTCTGCTTTCTACTGCAGAAAGTCTCCTGTTGTATTACCATGAGTGCTGCTTCCCTGGAGATGGAGCACAACTGTAGTTTGTGTCAGTGGTGCTTTTACCTGCTGTCTGGTGTTTTGACCTTGCTCAGGGTAGAAAAGCCACCTGTGCTCCACAGCAGTGACTACAACTTGTAATTCCCTCTGTGTGCTTTGGACAGAGCCCAGTGGCTGCTCTTTTTCTCATAATGTGCAACCATTCAAGGACCAGTTCAGAATCTTTGCAAGTGTGAATCAGTTATTCTTTGGAAGTCATCTCTTCAATTCCCCTGAGCAGAGGCAGGGCAGGGAGCAGTGTGGCTGGGGGGTTCCCTCAGTCCAGCTCTTTTACTTAGGACATACTTGTCAGCTCTCCTGCAAGCAAATGACCATGTCTCAGAGTGATCATGTTCTTTTAAGCCTCACTGTCTTTGTGGAGTTTCTGTAGTGATAATTTCTTGCTCTGCGGTGCATTTCCTTAAATTGCCTTTAATTCCTCATGTGTTCTACCAGATCTCTAGCTCTTACATCAAGAGACAACCAAAGAGGTTTTGTTGGCTTTTTTTACTGGATCCAGAAAATAGTTCTTGGGACTTTTTGCTTTTGCACAGGAAATGTGCCCTTGTGTCTAACAGTAGCAGTAAAAATACATCTCTGTAGTGATAGTTTCTGACAACTTTTTCTTAACACCTCTCAACATTTAAATGACTTCAGTCCTTCTGGGATTTATTTTGCTCTAGATCTATGCAATATTTACTGAGTTGCTCATCTGTTCCCAAGTTTGTAAATGAAGAAGAACTTCCAATAATGAGTTTTTTGCTTCTTTTACAAGTGATGGTGGTTTTATTGTGTGTTTTGGTTCACCTGCTTCCATCAGTCCAGCAGTGAACCCTGGCAGCCTGTCACTTGTCACACAGGCTTTACTGTCCTTGATCATTGTCCCACAGTGCTGCACCACTGTAGCCTCTGTGAGCTGGCATCAAGTGAGCTGGGCCCTGGAACTGTGGTATGAGCAGTGAACTTTAATTCACAGACTTTGTGATAGTTTTTTACAAGCAGTAGTTTAGATGTGCTCTGAGCTCTGTTGTGTTGGAGCCCCAAAGGGTTAACAAGATGGGCTGGTTGCAAGTTCTCCCTGTCTCCAGTTCCCCTGTGGGAAGTTGTGTTGCTCCTTGTGTTGTATAAATGAGATGTTTGCTGGAGGCTCAGATGGATGGGACTGTAGTGTGGGGACTCTGAGGGGATATTTCTGGCTGTCATCACAGCGAGGAAAGGTGATTCAATCGACCTGCAAGGGTTAGTACAGCCAGAGGAGCTCAGAGTCATGTTAACATGGAGGCCAAGGGAAAATAAACTCTCAGGATGATACTGGACAGTGTCTTGGACTGAGGGGAGACCACAAGTAGTGGAGCTTTGGGAACCTGTATGTATGGAGAAGTGCAGGGCAGGTGGTACCTTCTGGATTTTGCTTTGAGGTAGTTCCAGGGGACAGACAGCACGAGCAGCCTGGACTTCACTGCCTTTGGAGGAGAGGGCTGTTGTCATGGGCTATTTACAGAAAGAGACAGGCATCTCTGGATGTATTGCCAAGAGAAGAGAAAAGTCTTCAAGCATGATGTAGGAGAGACTGGGGAAAGGGATATAGAGCTGAAAACTGTTGTGTGGTTTAAATCCTGTCAGGTCTGCTAAGTGTGCTGCTAGTCTGATTTGCATGCTGTGGTGCTAGGAGCCCCCAGTGCTGATACTCTCCAGTGCACAGGATGTGGTGTCCCTGCTCAGGAAGGAGTGCCAGGGATGTTCCTGACCCACCATGACTGTNAAAACCTCTCTGAATGGTTTCTGTAGCTCTTTTGTTCATTCTTCTAAATCCAAAATAGATATCTGGCCTCTCATCAGTATCTTAGAAAATAAACAAACCCACAGTAAGTGTTCTGTTTGGTAAACTCCCACACTAATTACTCAAATTTTCTAAACTTCATAGATTCAGAAATCTGTCTGTAGATGAGAAATAAATGGGTCATTTTTCTTCCAGGCAGCTAGTCCAAAAGATTGTAATCCATGTTCCAATGTAAAAACTTATATATCCAAACCAAAGAGATGTTTTCTTTAGGCACTGCTGTATTGAATGGGAAATCAATGGCCCAGTGCCCAAAATTCTGTGGGGATTTTGAAGGTGGTGTCTGTGACAGAATGGATGGCATCTCATGGATGTGGAGAAAGAACCTACAAATAACTATTTCAAGTCTTCTCTTATGCAGGTCTTTGACCACAGCTTGTCATGCTAGTAAAACCAGTTGTGCTGCTGTTGCTGCCTTCTTGTTTGCTGGTGATGGCTTTGCAAATTGTGTTGTGCAGAATAACCCATAATCTGGGTCTGTGCTGGGATTGTTGGGCTGGGGAGATACGCTCATGCTGCCAGTGCAGATGTGATCTCTGTCTTGAAACACGAAATGTTAACTGCTGGAATGGCAGGAGGAGATGGACTTTTCCAGGGTGGATGTGGTTGTAGTCATGCGCAGGTGGAATACAGCAGTCAGCATTTCATAAGCTAACTTCATAACTTCATGTTTCTCTGTCTGTCAGGAGTTTTGTTACTGTTGTACTGACTCAAAATACACACCTGACTTCAAAACTAAATCTGCAAATGTCATCTAACTTTAGTACTTGCTTGATCTTTGGTGCCCAGTTCAGTTGTGGTGGATGTCTCAAGTCTCTAGGAATTAAAAATGCTCCCTGTCTGTTTGTTGCTGGTCAGACAGGCAGTGATGTGGGGCATCAGTTGCTTGCCTCAGGTTTCTCAGTGTGTAATCTGAAGTATTCTCCTCTTTTCAGAAATACATTAAATTTACTTATAGTATACAAATGCTTCTCCATGTCTTTGTTTATGAATCCGAAAGGCTATCTAAGCAAGTGTTCAAAACAACCCCTAGTTGAATTCTCTTACAATTCCTTTTTTTCATGTTGAGATTTAGAAGTCTTGTCTTCCATCTCTCTTCCCTCCTCCAAGAAAAGCCTCCCAGGCAGACTTCAAAGTGAAATAGCCAAGCTGTGTCACCAGTGGTGGTGATAAGCATGTTGAAACAGTGTGAAGCAAGCTGGTGACTCAGCTGGGGTAGAAGCTCTCTTCAGCATTTCCATTTGGGTCCCAAGCTGTCAGGTGTGGAAGGTCCAGCAGGAGGCCAGCAGAGTGAAACCCACTGCATGGGGATGTGTTGCTCAGCCCATTGAAGCTTCCCTGCAAGAGATGCGGGATGCAGGTTTTGTGCAGCAGCCACCACATCTCTGCTGCGTGTGGCATGGTTGCAGAGTGGAGGAAGGGTAGCCTGAGGCTGAGGTTTACTCTGGTCACTTCGTGCTGGATCAGCAGCTGCCTCATTGTGCAGCTTTCTTACCCTTTTATGGGAGAATATTTAGGTGTGTAATACACAGGTGTTAAAGGACAGATGCTTTGAGTTCTTCGAAGTAACTTTTTGTTGACCTCTTAAAAAGAAAAAAGGTATTGTCTGTATTGGGAAAGGCTGTGTGGCATCCTAGGAACTAATGAGCCTTTTTTCCTGAGAGTGATGACCTGGCAGTTGGAGAGAGGCAGGAGAAGGGCTTGCTGACAGCCCTCGGCACCTACGGAAAGTACTCTGGGACATGACAAAGCAGCAGCAGATGCCAACGGAGCTGAATTTTGGGTGGCACAACTTGCTTTGTTGCCTGTCTCGGGGGCACCTCGGAAGTCACATGCGCAGAGAGGCAGAGCTCCAGACCGTGCTATGTGTTTCTGATTCGGAGATTGCTCTTTTGGGGGCCTGTATAAAGTAGGGGCTAAAAGCCCTGTGCTAATGTAAAGGCCTGGAATAGCTGTGTGGTTATCAGCACTGCGGCATTATCTGGAATTCTGGATGGAGATCTGCCCTTCCTGTGCCTTGGTGTGGAGCTGTGATGCCAGCTGGCTTCCCTGGGGAGAGGCCCTGCTGCGGGATCACAGGAGCAAGGGTGGCTGCTGACAGAGCCCTTCCCTGCTCCAGCCCTGACAGTCTCCCCTCTCCTGTGGTTCCTCCTGCTCCTCGGTGTGCTGATTCAGGCAGGGCTCAGTAATTGCTTCAGTGGTGAAAGGGTGGGCTCTTCAGTGCAGTCAGTCCAATGCAACAAGAGCTGGAATTCAGTTCATTCTTTGTTTGCCAGCCATGCCCTGGGTTGTCTGTTATCTCTCTGTAGTGGATCTGCTGTCTCTCTCAATCCATACACGATTTCAACTTTTTACCTCTGACCTTCAGCAGTTTGAGGCAGGTGGCACGTTGGGGTTGATAAATGACTGAGCATGGTCAGGAATAACATCTGCTCACCCCAGTGGCTGTTTCCTCAATAGCTGTCCGAGTGCCACTGTAATCATTGTGCTCAATAACTCCCCATTTTTATAAGCACAACAACAAAAAGTCTTGGGAAGCTTAGCTTGTCATCCCAGCCTCATCCTGGGGGTGAACTGCGGGGTATGTTTGCACTATGCATGTGTTTCCTTTAATGTTTGAGTGATGAGTTCCCCTCACTCTCTCTGGCTTGCAGGCAGTTTGAAGAAGAGATGGATCCCTTCCTCTCCCGGGATCGAATTTATCCCTGGGGCAATCTCTGTAATTGCGGGCAGCACACTTATCTCTGTGCAGGATGCTGCTGTGATGGGACTCTGATCAGACAGCTGTGAATGGTGACTGGCACTCAGAATCCCATCGACCTTCCCTAAAAGCATCTCTGGGCTAATGAGGATCCGGAGCCCACCCTCTTTGCGGGGCTGTGGGGCCGGACCCCGGCCGGGGGGCTCGGGCAGAGAGGGGGGGCAGCGATGGGCTTGGGGCAAGCCGCCGAGCAGCGTCAGTGCTGGATTAAATCCAGCGCGCAAGATGAATGTGAAAACGAAACACGGTTTAACGAAAGCACGAGGAATATTCTCCTTTGGCGGGTGAATAGAGTGTAGAGCTTGTCCGCCAGCATGCTGCAAAGGAATGCCACGGCCGAAGGATCTCTTACTCTGAGGGGGGAAACTTCAGGAGGTGTTGGAAGGAAGTTTCTCTTAGGAGACTTGTCGTGGAGTGGCGGGCTGTTCGCTCTGCACGGCGTGCACAGCAGCTCCGTGGCTGCCGGAGCGCTCCTGTCAGCAGCGGCGGGCAGCGATGCTGGGCCGAGGGGGAGCGATGCTGGGG